>VXAB01010641.1:0-37950 GCA_013399175.1 Odontophorus gujanensis | reverse complement strand
AGATCGCAGTGATGGCAGTGAACTGGGAACTGCAGGTGTGCCAGTGAGGTTGTGGGTGCCCCCTCCCTGGAAACATCCCAGGCTAGGCTGGATAGAGCTGTGAGCAGCCTGGTCTAGAGGGAGGTGTCCCTGCCTGCAGCAAGGGGTTGGAACTGGGTAATCTTAAAGGTCCCTTCCAACCCAAACCTTTCTATGAATATTGACCTCTTGGCTGTTTGTGTGTGTGACTGTCATTTTTTCCTTCTTCAAAATGAATTAAGAGGAAAGGAGGTTTCCAGAGAGGACAACACTTATGTTTTTCCAGCTGCCTGCAGCTGGGGTATCGTGGTGATCTAAATATTTTAAAGTGATGAATTGTTGTAAAAATGAAGTTGCTGAGGTCCCAGGCACTAGAGTCAATTGCACAGTAAAACACAGGTCTCAGTGGCTGCACTGGAGGATCTCACAGAACCTCAACATTGCTTTTTCAGCATGTTGGGGCAGCGTCCTCTGTTGTGGTCAGGATCTTGAGGCAGGTCTTGTAAGCTGGAACAGAATATTTCCCATTTCCCAGAGCTGAAGCAGGTGTGCAGCTGAGGTGCCAGCATTATACAAGAAGGGCTTTAATATAAAAAGCTCTTATATAAAACTGTCTCTTTTCTGCAGAATTAACACTTGATCTCATGAAGTAGACCACTGCACACTTGCTTCTGTAAGGTACCTGGAAGTCCCTCACTAAGGGTGTTGCTCCCAGGAATGTGCTGACGTGATGGCTCCTACAAAAGCATGAAGCTCAGTCGGGTCCTCACTCTGCTCTTTGCAGAATTATATCCCAGTGAGGAGGGATCAGGAGGAGGCTTCCTGGTGTTCTGCCCTTGCACTACAGGTGAGAAAAGCTCTGCAAGTGATTCATGCAAAGTTTGCTCTCACTGTGGTCATCTGTGTGCAAGCTCAGGGCAGGAGTTGGGATGATAGGAGTGGGAAAATGCTCTTTGTAAACCGACCTTACTGTGTTGGTGGGTGCCATGGAAACAAAACCCTAAATCAGTCGTTGTACCTGGCTGGCCTTGTGTTTTAGGATCCTGTTTGAACTCTTTGTGGTGGGACTGCTTTCAATTTGTGGCCCTGAAGTACAGCGGAAGGATTTTCTCATTAAGAGCTTTGTATAGATCACTGTCCCTTTTCTCTTCAAGTACAGTGTCACAGTAGGGAAAGTGAGAGAATCCCCAAGCATCACGGACCAAAGGGAGTTTTACCACAGTGAAACTGCTAGAAAGTTTGCAATAATACTCAAATCCTTCTCCTATGAAGCTGTTTGTTTTTATTGTTTTTTTTTTTTTTTCCCCCCAGAGATCTGTCCTAACTGAGAAAGCTTTCAAGCATCAGTTCTGTTAATAACGCTCTAATCTGCTCACTCCAGAGGGTGGAAAGGAGGACAGCCCAGAAACAGAAGGAAAAAAATAAATGTGTTCTGGCCACTGAAGCCAGCACTGGCACATCTTTGCACGGATCGCTCTGGACAGGGAAGTCAATCAAGAACAGCCTAGCATGAACAAAAGCTGGCTCAGCTTCCAGGCAGCTCCACCCAGGCTGGAGGCATCCTCCTGGTGAGTCACAGCCCTCCCTGCCAACTGGAGCACCAGTTTCCCATATGCCAATCAGCAGCCACAGCCCCAGTTAATAGCTGGGCTGCTCCCTCAGTCTTGGCCCCTAAAGGTTCTTTCCAGGAAGGTGGACACAGGCTGACAGTGCCCAGTTCTGAGGCATGGAGCACAGTGCTGTGTCTTTCCTTGGTTGCCGTTATCTCTGCTGATGGAGATGCCATCAGTTGTGAAAATGGGCCGAGGAGGTGAATCTGCAATTCTTTCTTACAACAGTGCAGATAAAGACACTGTACCAATGCCAGCTTTATATTAAACCATCTTGGCTGTTGGATGTGAGAAGCCACTGGTATTCAGGAAACTTTTCACTGACTGGAGTGGCTGGAGGTACGAAGAAAGCCATCCCATTGCTACCACATGCCATTCAATGAGCCTTTTTTATTTATGTTAACTATTCTGAGTTTCCTTGGAGTGAGGCTCTGATGGCTTCAGCAGCAGAGACCCTGGGTGCTATTGCCCTTGCTGTGACACACACCCATGCTGTGAGCAGTGGTGGGCTCACACAGTCACACAGTGTGACCAGCACTCGTCCAGCATCCTTTAGAAAGCAATGTTTGTAGCTCTGTGCAGGAATGCTTTACAGATAGCAGCAAGAAAGCCCAGCACGTGACACAGGTGACTTTCAGAAGATCGTCAGCTCTGTCTTTCATATGCTAGCTAGAATCCAGGGTGGGAAACCTATACTTTAGTATATTTACTCTGCAGATTCAGTGGACTGTGTAAGACAGCAGATGCTCCATAGCAGGGAATTGCCCAGCAGGGGCTGCATGTCAGTGTGGATCCAGCTCCTCTAGTTTGAGTGCCTTGTGTGACACATACTGGCTGTCCAGAAGAAAGGTGCACACGCAGATCTGCAAACTTATCTATGTGTGCCAGATATGTAGAATGAGTCACTAGGGCTATTTGGAATGGTTCATAGTGCCTGGCTTTTGGTGGCATCTGTGTGCTGTGGTTCCAGAGGTTATTTCATGCCACAGAAAGACCAGCCTGAGTGCTGTCAAGACAAGGCTCTTACTCAAAGCTATCAGTGATTAACAGCTGGGAGTCAGAAACCAAGGCATTGCTCTGTCAGGCAGGCAGCCTTGCCTTCCTTGCACGGAAGCTCTACAGCCAGATTTGAGAGGTCATGGAAGACTGTAGGTCCTGTTCCTTACATGGAGATCTGGAAGATTTCACACTGTAAAGATGCTCCCTGGGTTCCTTACCTTTATTCATACAGGCACAAATGCTAGCAGCCTTGCTGGAAGCTGGATTTGACACTCTATTTGGAAAGCCCTGAAGTGTAAATTAGCCTGGCACAGGCTAATCCTTGTGTCATTCTGTCTCTTCCTTTCAGCTTGTGTCATGCTCATATGTTGCTGGAGAGCTTTTTCTTTTACCTGGTGGGATCTCCAGGAAGACATTGGTTTGATGGAGGAGATACACATAGAGAATGGTGGAGGCCAGCAGAGAACTTAAATGGTGTTTGCTTGCCAACTAAAAGGGAAACCAATGCATTTCCTGTTCCTGGTACTGTAAGGTGTGAAGTTAATAAAATGAATAATACCAAATGGCATTGTTAGCCGAGATATTTTATAGATGGTGTAATTATAAAGATCATTAAAATGGAAAAGAGACAATCAAAATAAAGAGAAATGCTCACCCATGTCCTAGGCTCATGACTGGAAACTCCAGAGGAGTGATCTCCAGAAAAAGATCCTTCCCCAGTGGTGGTCAGCCCTCAAAGGGGGTCTGGGAGAGGTGGAGCCTGACTCCACCCCTTCTGGTCACACACGTGCATTGCCTTCACCTGTGCTCCCATGGCTGACTCAGCACTCACCTCAGGTGATCACTCAGTGGTTCAGGCTGTGATTCAACAGTTCCCATACAGTACTTTCACCAAATGCCCACAGAGTGTTGGCATGTGCCTTTGAAGAAGAGAGTGTTTGTCATTCGCACAAGGTGGGCAGGGAGGCTGAAGCCAAGGAAAAGGCCGGACACTGCTGGTGCCCTGAGCAGAGAATATTTCAGCTATGATTTAATTCATGGGGTCAGGCCCTGAGGAAAAGGAGAGTCAGTCAGAAGATCATGGTGAGGCTGAGGGGGAAATGAGCCTGTGTGCTCCAGACCCCCTTGGATTTGCCCTCACCTCCCACACACTTGTCTTGCTGGCTTATCTGTCCATCCTCATCTTGCTGGCTGGTGGAAGTGCTGCTGGTCAGGTGACATCTGGGGCACAGTGAGCACAGCAGCATATTGGCCAACTGAATTTGCACAGAAATGGGAATGGAATTTGTGACGGCCATGGCCGTGTACCTGCTGCCATCTGGGAGTGGCGAGCTCCTCGTTTTGAGGAGCAGCTGAGATTCTGGAAACGTCACTTTGAGGTCTGGATGCTGCTGCAGTGAAGAGAGAAGAGCACTGAACCTGCTTTGTGATGTGTCTGCAAACGTCCCGCTGCCAGCGCTGTGCTTTCACAATGCAGGCACCTCTCCTAGGAACACACAGAGGTCCCACACCCTGTTTGCTATCACTGCCACACCCCTCCCAAGATAGGTTTGAATTGACCTACAACTGAAATGCTGCTGTTGGATTTAAGCCACTCTGTGCAGCTGAGGAACACCCACACAGGACTAAGTCATGCTGTTATCTCTGTCTGTTTCAAGACCCTTTCTCCATCTTACCCAAGCATTTTTTAAGAGCTTTGTATTTTTTTAGGTGTCGAATGATTTGTCCATGTGCAGTCCATCGAGTGTGTCACAGGAGCAGCAGTGTTCCCCATTAAAGCACCTCCCTCTGCCAGGTTCCTGTGAGCTTTTGCCCAATGAAGGTCATGTACAGGAGGGAAACAACTGCTGACTTTGTACTGGTTACCTCTCCTGGTCGCTCCTTTCACTCTACAACTTTTCTCCAACCTGTCCATTAGGATCTGCTAGCCTGTGGTCTCTGGGGTAACCAGGCAGGAAGAATTCTCTATAGCATTTGAAGTGTATTGGGCTACTGATTTTGGAGTGTGAGTGCTCGAAAGGGCTGGGTGTGATGAAGTCTGCTAGTTGATAGCAGAAGGATTGTTTGTTTGTTTTTTAAGAAAAGGAAACTGAGAGGCTTGGATTGGACTTCACTTATCTCACTGACCTAAGGAACACCAAGTGAAGTAGCTTGGGAAGCTGATCCAGGCTGTACAACACAGCTGTGCTGGTCCTCATTAGCACCACATTGCTGTGCCTACATGGGAGAGCTCTGAGTGCCCCATGTGAGGACTTCTCCCCTTGAGGTAGGGGTGGATGTGGGGAGAAGCTTCACCAAGGGCCAACCCAGCTCATCTTACTGTTTTCTTCTTTTGTTCTCAAGGTGGATTATGATGCTTGCAGCAATTGTGGCACCTGGTTATACAGCACTGGTATTGACAACCACCCAAAGGACAACAGGAAGTTTAACACAATTAAACAAGGCCTGGATTATAACGGCAATGTAAGTCTTCCTTGCCTGCCTTACAGTGAACAGTGAAGCAAAGCAGACAGCTCCAGGGACCAGAGATCAAGCTGCTGTGTGGATGCTGCCTTCGAAACAGCAATTTAGTCCTTTTGCCAGCAGTCAGGCTGGTTTCTTGTCATTGTATGGGAAGATCTGATGTCCTCAGTCTGCTGCAGTCCCCAGAGAGGCTGGTGCTGTGTGCACCCTCCCTGCTGTGGGTCTGTGTGTTCTGTGTCTCATCAGCATTTCTTCCGGGTAACAGCCACATCCCATCACTATCACACACCCATTTCCTTGAGTACAGAGCAGCTTCTTGAAGAACTCAGAAGTGAGCAAAGAGAAAAAGGTACTGCTCACTTGGCACCTCAGGGTGTGCTGGACTAAACCTGTGACTTCCCTGACTCTCTGCAGATGATGGGAGCTCATAAAAGCCCTCTCCCAGTGCTTTGTGTTTGTTCCTGTACTGGGCTACGTGTTTTCACACTGTTCTCCTGCTTGGAAAGTTGGCAGCTAGCAGGGGGCACAGCACTATAGCTAATGGGAGAGGTCTGTGGGGAAGGGAGGTTCATCCAGTGGAGTGCACAGGTGTACAGCTAAGCTAGTCATCCTAATTTCAATCAGTCACTGGAAAGAAAAGTAGGCTTCATCTTGCCTAGTCCTAAGCAAGGCAGGTGACCTGTGCACAAAAAGCATCTCTGCCTCCATCCACTGTCTGCAGAGTGAGCTTGGGAGGGAAGCCCCAGCCTTTGTGTCTCTGTGTTCAGGCACTAATTCTGGGTAGAGAGTTTAACAGGAGGGGTTGATAACTGACAGAGGCACGTGATGCTGTAATGTACCAGCTTCTGTACCTGGAACTCAAGCTGCTTTTTTCCCTATTAAGGGAGACCTTGCTCAGAGGAACATACAGAGCACTGCCAAATGAATCCTGTCTATTTGGTTCTGTTTGCAGGGCAACTGCATCTGTCTGATGGTTCCAGAACTACAGGGCATAAAGGGAGCAGATATCCACACCCCTTGGGCACCGAGCAGTGCCACTGTCTCCCAGATGGGAGTAACTCTGAGCAAGACCAGTTGTGACAGCCCCAGCACGGAGCAAACACATCAGCCGGAGGCCTGTGAGTACTGGGAATGTTAGGAGGGGGTCTAGACCAACAAGCCCTGGACCCCTATGACTATGTCCAACCACAGCTTGGGGGTACCATGTGCTAAAAGACAAGTTTTCTTCCTTCTGGTTGTACCTATCACCAGGTATAGCAGCTGTTTGGAAATGACGGATATTTAAATGCTGCTTTCTCCCATCAGCCCGATTAAGTCAGTGGGGCTTAGGCAGAGAGATCTTATCCTTCACTGCATCCTTCCCAGCCCTGGTAGCCCCACAACATGGGGATCTCTGAAGGCCTCCACTGGGCTAACCACCACCTGATTCAGAGGGACAGAAGGGAGCCAGGGCTGGTGCTCAGTTCCCAGTCTGTGAGTGAGGTGGAAATCAAACCAGCTGACTTCCTACTGTGCTTGAGTGCACCCAGACTGATGGTACCAAGACAAATAAGTGCAGGGACTGGTTCTTGGAGTTTGCTTTTTGGGAGGATCTGCCCTTTAGAATGGGGACAGATGAAGATCTGGATCCTGTGACAAATCAAGCACGTGTCAGACTTGCATCTGCTGACTGGGCTGCTTTTCTTGGGGATGGGTAAGGAAGGAAAATGTTCTGTAAGTACAGGAGGAAGAGAAGGAAGTGAATGTAACCACCGGTTGCATACTTCAGGGGTTTTCAGCATTTTTGCCTTCCCCTATGCATCCTCCTGAGTAAAGATACTTTCTGGAGGCTCAGATTTAGTTCAGTGAAGAATGAAACGTCACCAGTTCAGGTTTTAATTCCAAGGTGTGGTAACAAAGTTCTCAGGCTGTATTCTTTTGAGATAAGTGGAAAGTTTTGCTGAAGAGCCATGGTATTGAAGGGCCTGGATGACTGCTCTTTTGTTTGAGAATGCATCACAAGTCAGAGAAAAGTCTCTGTGAAGGAACTTCTTGGTGAGGCACTGGTTTGAATGACGGAATTGTAAGGGCTGGAAGGGACCACTGGAGATGAACTAACATGTTTGAGGTGGTGATGGAACTTCAATCCCAAAAGCTCCTCATTTAATCAAGAGTTGGACCTTTTCAGCTCCGGCTTTCATTGCCACACTATGGAAGAATCTCCCCACTTAATCCCCCAGGACTGATTGTAATACAAGCCCACATCTTACTGGAAAACCAGGTTTCCCAAGTCCAAGGCAAGAAGTGGGCCTGTCAGGTCTCCCCTCCTTTTTCCCTCTTACTTTGGGGGTAGATGTGCAGCACAAGGAAAGAGGGACAGATGGATTACTTTTCTCACATGTACAATGAAGGCCACTTACTAAAGTAAGTCAGGATCTGCCTCTTTCAGTGTTCCCATAGACAAACACATATAAGCACAAGCAGATCTGTGGAGGCTGTATGAGCACTGACTGGATCCTCTATTTTCACTTCGGTGCTGAAGCTGCTGCTGTGAGTTCTGAGGCAGCCTCAGCACACACTCACAAGTGCTGAGGGTCTGAAAGGTTTTATGATTGGAGTATTTCATCTTCCTCTTTTCCACCAGTGCAACAGAGGGAGTGAGACTTCAGGGGGCACTGTGTTGTCTGTAGTACTTTGGAGAAAGAAGGAATACGTTTCTTGGAAACTGGTCTGGAGTCACAGCAGCACCTGGGCTGCTTTTGGTACCAGCGTGGAAGCAGGAAAATGTTGAGCTCAACTCAGCCTAAAACAGTCTTGCAGCCACTTCAAACATTTTGGTTTTACGCAGAACTGAAGTCAGGGAATTGGGAGATAGCTGTGCTGTCATGGAGCACAGATGGAGAGCCCAGATCTGAACTCCTCGACCATGGAGGTAGACTCCTCTCAGTGGAAGGGACTTAGTGCTGGAAATAAACTACCACTCGGGATCCCTTTGGACCTCTTTGGTAAAGAATAGTACCAAAGTTTTGTTCAATCTGTGAATGCTTAATGTAGGAAAATGGGTTCAAGCGTGCACTGAGAAAAGAACCAGCGGATGGTTGGGCCGGATGATGTTGTAGGTCTTTCCCAAGCTTGGTGATCCTATGATTCTATGAAAAGGAGACAAGTGATGTGATAATGGCCCCACTGCTGCGTGACAGGATCTGATGAGGAGATGAGTAGCTCCTGACGATGGAATATGCTCAGTTTAAGGGGCTGCTGTTTAAAAGAAACAATCACGAATGAAAAACTGGGACAAAACACTGGCTGAGTTGCAGCGCGGAGAAGGCCCCAGCGAGACCTTACAAACAGGTTTCCAGTACTTAAAGGGGCCTAAGGGAAAGCTGGGGAGGAACCCAGTATCGACGAGTGCAACCACAGGATGACAAGTAGCGGGTTTAAAAACCAGAGGACGGGCGTCTAGACTGGATGTCGGGAGGAGATGAGAGCAGCGCGGCCGCGGCACTGCTGCAGATACCCCATTCCCGGGGCTGCTCGGGGCCGGGCTGGATGGCGGCCCGAGCAGGGGGACGCGGTCCGGGTTGGGCGCGCCCCGAGCTCCTTTCCAACCTGAACCACGCAGCGCGCGTTGTTGGGGCGGCCCCCCCTCAGGGGGGAGGGGGCGGGGCGAGGCGGGAAGCGAAAGGGACGCGGCGGGGGAAGTTACGAGAGCGGCGCGGCCATGGCCACGGCGCCCGTGGGTGCGGGCTCCGCTGCCGGCCCCGAGCCGGCGGACCTGCACGCCGTGCCCATGGTGGCCCTCAACTACGGCGTGCGGCGCCGCCTCGGCCTCTACCTCAACCCGAGGGCGGCGACCGCCGCCGACTGGACGGCGCTGGCGGAGGAGCTGGGCTGCGATTACCTGGAGATCCGGCGGCTGGAGGCGCTGCCCGACCCCACGGCCGCGCTGCTGGACGAGTGGCAGAGCCGCTGTCCCGGCGGAGCCACCGTGGGACAACTGCTGGAGCTGCTGCGACAGCTGGGCCGCCACGACGTCCTGCTGGAGCTGGCCGGCAGCGTGGGTGAGAGCCGCGGCCGTCCCGGAGCGAGGGCGGAGCCGCCGGGGAGAGCTTAGCGCTCTGTACGGCTCCTGGGAGGCGGGGGTGCGGAGGTGGGCTCCGATTCTGCCCCAAGGAGCTGAGGTAGGATGAGAGGTGATGGCCTTAAGCTGTGAGGTTGGCGTTAGGAAGAGGTCCTGCTTGGAAATAGCGAGAGCATCCTGGCACGGCAGCACCGTCCATGGAGGTGTCCCACGGCCGTGGCGATGTGGCACTGAGGGATGAGGTCAGCGGGCAGTGATGGGGATGGGTTTGGGATGGATTCGGGATGGATTCGGTGATCTTAACGGTCTCGGAGTGCCTGGAACTCCGGTGACGGAATTTCTGCACATCAGAGGATGTTTATTGACAAGGTGGGCTGGGAGGAGGATGGCACAGGTGGTACAGTGTGTGAGATGCTGTAGGAAGATCAGAGATGTGTGCACGGGGATCCGGAGCTGCTTTGTGAATGTGAACAACAGGAGAGAAAATGAATTTCCTTGTAAACCGAGATGGAGCCAGCGCAGAACAGTAAACGTGGAGGTCCCACAGCTGTTCTTGTAACTTGTTCCTTATAAACTCTTTGCATTCTTTGTGATGATAGGAATTCAGAGGGAAGGCAGCTCTCAGGACTGCAGTCAAAAGGGGAACTTCCTTGCTCAGGCATTTCCAAAACGGGGCAGCTCTGAGGGCTGAGTTACCTGAGGTGGCCAATCTCATTTCCTGGTACTGCGAGGGCTGAAGGTGTGGGACTGCATCTCTGTAGGGAACCTGGGCAAGGACCAGAGATATCTCATGTGTTTTGTGATCCTCACCGAGAGCAGAAGCGGCCAGCTGTGGGAGGGACCTGTGGAGGAGCTCTTTCAGACCCTGAGCAGAGCGAGCAGGAGGAGCTGGAGCTGCAGGGAGGTCACAAGTTTAGCCCGACTGTGGGGCACGCTGATAAGAAGAGGAGGATAAATTCTTGGAAGGAAAACGTACTGAAATACTGCCTCAGACTCCGGAAATGCCTGGGCTGGAAGTGGTCTGAAGGTCTTAAAAACAGATGATATATTATTTGGGGAAAATATTGCTGCATGCTTACTTGATACTTACAGTCTCCCCTGGTTCTTGTCCGCTATGGTGGGGCAGGATGCTAGAGGGACTCCCTGCCTGATCTGCTGTGGCCACGTCTATCTCTTGTAATTTTTGGCTGAGGACTGTGGGCCTGCAAGCTGTTGCCAGTGCTCCGAGCTCTTGCAGACTTCAGAGATATGTGCGCTCCTCAGAGGAAAGAAAACAGGCGGTTGCATAAACTCCTGTGCATGTTATTTCCCGTTGCCAAAGGCATCTTCATGTGCACCATTAAGAGATCAGAACATCAGCACTGAGGTTCCTGTGGTCTGTGCTTCCATTACAGGAGGTGCAGATCTGTGGCACGGTTCTGCAGCCCCCTCAGTGGCATCTTAAATCATTTGGAAGGCCTCAGGATGTCCCTGACAAACACAACGTGAAGCTGTGCAGCTCCAAAGGATTCTTTCAGTTTGTGGTTTCTACTTCAGAACCAGTTCCTTCTTTTTTCATCACGTGCTCCATTTCTTGCTGCGTGGCCCTGCTGAACGTTCAGGATGCTAAAGAATGGTGTCTGCTGCATCCTTGTGCAGTGTCACTTGTGGCCATCAGTACCACAGGGCTACCTATACGTTACAGCTCGTCTGTTTTTGTCTCTTGCTTGCTGTTGTTAAGCTGTACCTGATTAGGCTGGTTGCTGCTGGGCATTAATCCATGCCAAGATGCTGGACGTCTGTGATTCCTTCAGGTTGGACCTTTGGGCTCAGGTTTATCCTGTAGGGATATATAAGATGTGAGATTATGCTATGATGCATCAAAAATCAAGCACTTACCATAGTAAGTGTGTTGCAGCCCTGTCTGTGCTTCCAGGCTTTGCTGTGCTCTGTGCTGCTGTACCAGCGACCTCTGCAGCTGCTTCAGCCTAATTCTGGCTGGTTGGTGCCCTTCTAGTTGGTACTTACTCATTTTCATTTTAGTGAGTTTAAATGTTAAGCAGAGTACCAGGCACGAGTTTCATCATTCTTTTAATTGCCAGTTTCAAATCTCCTTTTACTTTCAGTTCTTCTGTGGATAGCAGAGTAGCAGAGCCTGTGGGATTTCTTTTCACTTCTCTGAAGACTTCACTGTTAGATTTGTCATTCACTTTAAACAAAATCTGTTTGTAATAGCTCGGTGTCCATCACAGTCCCAGTGCACTGCAGCCAACATAGCACCCTCAGTTATCCCACAGTGATGTGTGCTCTGCTTTGCCTGAACTTAAAGAGGTTTCTGAGAGCTGCTGGAGAACAGGAAGCCCATTCCAGGGGCTTGCTGGAATTTTACTTGCCTCCCTGCTGGAGGAGGTGGTGGATGTAGCATCAAGAGGTTCAATAAAGCGTTGGGTCAACTCCAGGCCAACAGCCCATAGACAGACACCAAAAAAGCCAGCAGGGTTTTACCCTCTAATATCTAATAGGGATTCCTGTTGTAAAGAACCCCCGCAGAGTGGAAGCACCCTCACGGCTTGGTGCTGTGTCTTTGCAGAGGAGGACTGCAAGAAGTACCTGCGAAGGAAGCGGCAGGAGGCCGAGCAGCCACTGCAGGTCCCAGCAGTAGACAGCAGCGTGCCAAAGACATCAGAGCTGATGGGCATCACCACGAGGGACGATCCGTACGGTGAGTGCAGGGATGGCATCGCCGTGGTGTGCCTCGTGTAGAGGGCCCTGTGAGAAAGGCAGAAAATCTGTTCACTTTCACTGTTGTGACTTTTCGTAACCCTGACTGGAATGCTTTAGCTGGCAGTCTGCGGGCGTTTTCGTTCTTCCCATTGCCTATTCCTTGGGGCTGAGAGGAGAAGGAAAAGCAACCCTGGGGAATGCTGCACCCTGGAACAGCCTGGCACGGAGCCCGCTGGAAGGAGACTTCCCAGCAGCAGCTGCTGTCCCTCTGCTTGGCCTGGCTCACAGAACAAACATCTGCAGGCTGCTGAAAGTGCAGCGTGAAGGGGAAGGAGCTCAGAGCTGGCTGCCTTGGCTGTGCAGACTGAAGAATCTCCAATAAAAAGAAAGCAGGGTTGGAAGTATTGCTGGGTGTGGAGAGCGGGAGGAAACACAGCCCTGTGCATGCATGGTGTGTGAGTGAATATCCTATAATGAGAGGCTGAGCAGCAGCCATGCAGAATGGAGATGTCAGCACGCTTCTCCAGAAGCTCCTCTGGCTGGTCTGACTTTGGGCAGCTGCCTTTGCTGCATGTGGGGACATCAGTGTCCCCGCTAAGTGCCCACAGCCCCACGGACACAGCAGTGCCTGTATGCAGCTTTGCCTGACGTGACCCAGGGTAGTGCTGTGCCTCAGGTCGACCTGGCAGACAGTTCCCCTTCTGCTTGACTGCCTGCTGCTTGGGCTGGAGCTGCCTGCTGGCTTGCTGCTTTTCTCATCGGAGCCACATTTAGAGCCTGACCTAGTTTTTCAGTAGTAGGCTTTAGGTGGCATGAAAACTTCAGAATATGTGTAGTGACACTGACAGGGAAATAAAGTAACATAGAGGAAAACCATCCAGCAGTGTTAAGGTTCTTGTTTGTGTGAGGTTCTTGCCTTTAAAATGAAGCACTGTTTTACTGGTGCAAGTGCTGGATAAATGAGAGCTGGCAGCCATTAACATCTGTGGAAAACAGGGCTTAGGATGCGGCCTCAGGTACCCAAGCTTAACACTTTGGCCATAGCAGTGGTGGGCTCAGAATTTCTAGGCCTAACCCACACCACACCGTCCTCATGGGGTGGTGGTCCTGCAGGAAGGTTTTGGTTATGAAGTTCGTAGTGCTGTGACCTGCAGACCTGCACTAGAGAAACAGGACCTTTAATCAGATGGATCAGTGAAATTGCAGAGCAGGAGGGCTCCAAGTTGTATCCTCAAGGGTACTCTGCTCCCTCGAGCTCCTCCGTGCTCTGTCTCCCCTCCCTCTCTGCTGATGTTATTGCCTCTGCCTGTCTGCATCTCAGCCACCCTTCCCTAACCTGTGCCACCAAACGTGGGTTTACTCTCATACTTTGAAGTGTGGAAAAAAATGGTGAAGGCACACACGTGTATTACCTCCTGCCAGTCCTGTTCTGGACAGGAGTCAGGGCTGAAGGGTAGCTGGTCTGATAAAGTGCTGTTACCTCACCAAGCTTGGCACAGAGCTTGTCTGTCAAACACTGTGTTCACTCCAGGAGTTCATTTATAGGAGAAGCTGACAGCTCAATTTTTAATGGTTTCAGGACATGGAACAGAGATGTTCGACGCTTTCATCTGCTACTGTCAGAAAGACCTTCAGTTTGTCCAGGAGATGATCAGAGAGCTGGAGCAAACAGAGTTCAAACTGAAGCTGTGTGTATTTGATCGGGACGTCTTGCCAGGAACGTGTGTGTGGTCCATCAGTGGAGAACTCATAGAAAAACGGTGAGCGAACCACGGCTGCTCGGGGCAGCTCGGTGGAATGGGACACTGTGCTCACTTTATATCTGCTGCATGGTGCCAATGGAGCAGGAGAAATCCGTGAGGGTGTCTTTATGGGGTTTGTTTTATACTCTTGGTTCAAGAACAAAGAGTCATGCGTTCCTGAACACGTAGCTTCATAGCTCACAGGGAAGATGCTGCAGTAGTGATGCCACTTACTCTTGTTTCCTTTTCATCCTGCAGTTGCATCTCTGGAGGGGATCTTTAAATGAATTCAGCTCCAAACTGTATTTTAGAGTTAGCTCCACCTCACTATGTAGGATTTTGAGGGAACAGCACTGGTGTTCAGGGGTCCTTCAAACCTTCATGGGATTCAGGGACGGTGGGCAGATGTGTGACATAAAAGCAGCTTCCTAGATAGATACTTACATAGAGAAAGTCCTTTACAGCATGAACAGCTGCCCCACACAACTCTTTTGCTCTCACAATTCTGACAAGTTAAGGCTCAGTGAGAAATCCCCAGAGAGGTGTTTAAGCAGGCAATTTAGGTGGCAGTTTTTGTAGCAGATAAACAGAGCATCAAATAAAGATTCCATGGATAGGAATAAAGAATAAAGATCTTTGCTCTTCATCTTGTGTTATCTGAGTGTGTATCCATAATGGGGTTTCTGTATGTAGCTTGGTCTCTGTCAGTAGTCTTTACCCTGTAGTTAATTCATTCTCAACCACAACTAAGGGGTTCATTTTTGCATCAGAGTAATGTGGAGGAATACCTATTTTTTACCGGTGAGAATGAGAGGCGTCTCCATTGACATCTTCTTTCTTTCTCCCCTGACTGCTTCCCCTTAAGGTGTCGGAGGATGGTGGTCGTCATTTCAGATGATTACCTGGAAAGCGACGAATGTGATTTTCAGACCAAATTTGCTCTTAGTCTTTCCCCAGGTAAGATCTCACCAATACTCTATTTAATATTGCCTGTCAGCGTCATAACTCGTACTTGTGAGAAAGGAGCAAATGAGTGATAGATAGCTGCTGAACCAGAACCCAGTTTCAGAGGTGGGCTCTTTTCACTGAGCTGTGTTTAAAAGTCCACCCAGGCACAGGGGTAGCCCTGGGTCTAATGCCCTTCAGTAAGCAAACAGAAGTTTATCTCTGTTAGAAGCAGCCATTAAAACTAACAGGGGTTTTATATATTTTGTCATGCAGGCAAGGACCTGGACTTGGTTCCTTGCCCTGCTGCTGACCTGTGTGTGAGCGAGAAGTCTGGGTGCTCCAGCTGCCAAGTGGGTTAACTGCCTGCTTCAGAGCTGTGGGAGCTGCATGGGGAACTTCTGAAATGCCTCAAGAGTCATACAGGGAATTTGCTGCTGTTGGGGGAAGTGTTGCAGTAAATACAGTGTGAGTAAATGCTGGGTAATTTCAGTTAATGAGCATGCACCTTCCTGCAGAGATTCTGGAGCATCACGGATGGGCAGACAAAAAATAGAAGGAATTTTCAACTTGAAGGGAAAAATATGTTCCATATTCTTTCTGTACTGAAGAAAACATCAGTTTATTTTCATCAAGTCTGTTCAGATTGCATCTCTAACTGGCAGCTGGCCTACACTTGTATGTGTATATAGGGAGTAAATGCAGCACAGCTTAACACTGCAGAAGATATGTTGAGACCCATAGGAACACCTGCATATCCAATATCTTTTCAAGATGAGATATTTGACGTGGTGTTATAGTTGACATGCCAGAGGTTAAACCAGTGGTACAGAGAGGAATTAGCTGAATCTTCCTTGACAAAATTTAGTATCTTGGCATTAATCCCATGAGCATCCCTAGCACGCTGCATCAGCCCCTCACAGAAGAATTTGTAGTGAAGACCTTTTTGTTCTCCATAAGTTTTTTTTTTTGCAGTGTTCCTTTCGTTAGGCCAGAAATGCACGTCCCTGTGTAATGACATGAGCTCTAGCAGTAAAATCATGCATGAAGTACAGGCTTGCAGAACTAAGTTACTTGGTCATGTAAGGTAACTTGCACTGTCACACCCAGAAGGGTTTGGTGGCAAGTTGTGCAAGCTCCTCGGGTTACTTAAGCACCTGTTAGGAAATCTTGTACTTGCCTCATCCAGGCCACAGCATCATTGTGCTGGGCAAACTTCAGCTGTAGCAGGTGCCTTTATGGAAAATTGGACAGGGAGGGGTTTCTCTCTAGAACTGCTGCTGCTCTGTGTAATCCTCTGCCTGTGCGATGTCTTCCAGGTGCCCGTCTCAAGCGGCTGATTCCAGTCAAGTGCAAGACCATGAAGAACGAGTTTCCAAGTATCTTACGGTTCATTACCATTTGTGATTACACCAATCCTTGCACCAAGAAATGGTTCTGGACGAGACTGGCAAAATCTCTCTTGCTGCCGTGATGGCAAAGTTTTGAGAGCCACGTGATCTTTTTTCCAGCGTGTCCTGACTGTGCCTTTGGACCACGGTGTTCCTACAGCATCTCCTGCCACTGCAGAACCTGGGGCCTCGCAGTCCGTGTTTGGAGGCTGCAACTGGGAACAAACAACTTTCTCCAGCACTTTTTCTTAAGTTGGAAGAGGAAATAACAACTGTGTGGGTGTTCCTGTTCAAGTCAGTGAGCAGCAGCATCCAGCACTTGGTTAAGTAAGGAATTCTGCTGGAAATGCAGCAAATATGTGCTTAAAGACTGAGGCACTGATACGAGCTGGCTGTGTTGTAAAGTGTTTAATGAGACCTGGGAATATAAAATGCTGGTACAAGACACGAAATGATTCAAGCCTCAAACTGCAGGCTTTTTAAAGCAGAGGGTTCCTGCTATTTTACAAGCTCTTCAATGGCTGTCGTAGCATTTAGGGTTGGTGTCTTTTTCAGGTTTCAGTGAAATCCCCTGCTGGCTGGGCAGCACAGGAATTCCTGTGGTCAGCCCCTGGCCCATACTTGTTCTGAGCCTCCTTCAGTCTTTGCAAAGGAGCAGAAGCATGTTTAAATTGTTAAGCCACTGCAGAGCTGCTAATGGTTGTACCTGTGATCTTAGCAACATCTGCAAGGTCAGAGCAGTTATCCTTGCAGTGGTAGCTAATGCAGAACTACTGAATTCATTTTATTTTCTGTGGATGTTTTTATCCTTAAGCTGTATCACAACAGCTGTTCCATATTCCCTTGCAGGGTAAATCCCTTGTTACTGGCACCTTCTGAGGAGTCCCTCAGATTTGGCATAAGTGATTTTTTTTTCCTCATTGAAGCCAGAACTATAAGGAAGGACACCCTCTTGCAGCATGTCTGTGTTCGTGTGACATCTGATTAAGTGGCACGGCTTATACCAGCATTCTACATTCCCAGACCTGATTAAATGTTTACAAGAGAGACTCCCTTTATTAGAACCTCAGTCTTGGAATCTGTATTTTCATGGAAGTCCTTGCTACACAAAGTGCAGATGCTTTACTCGTTGGCTTGAACAGAACACAGCTGTGCACCTGAGTGGGTCCAATTCATCACTTGTTTGACCTTTGAGAGCCTGCCAGTGCACATCAGCTTTTAGGATGCCTCAAGGGCACAGGAGTAAATATCAAATTAAGAGCGTCCTGAATTACAGATTGGGCTGTATAAATTATAAAAGATAACGTTACCTTAACAGGAAAGAGCATCTTTTAACTAACCACCACGGTTATTAATGTGTGAGCAAGAATTCTGCCCATAGTGGTGTTTTAACTCACAAACTCCGCATTTTTCAGTCTCTTCTAACTGCTGCTGTGGTGCCTGGCTGACATTTGTACCTTTCTGTCTTGTTGGCTCCAGTGAGAAGCCCACAGACATGAGAGGAGAAGAAGTTAAGCTGATGGTGAGTTTCTGAATAGTTCATCTTCATGTCCTCTTGCCCTCAGGTCTCTCCTGCAGAAAGGAGACAGCTGTGTGCCTTGGGGCTTTTGCATAATCGTTAAATGTTAATTATATAAGAGTTTCTGGAGTCTGCTTGATCCCCAGTCACTCCTGGGGCTTGGTGAATTCCCATACTCCAGAGTGTCTATCAACATTAATTACGGGTCACTGCTCACAGGACTGAACCAGATCCCTCTTGAATTGAGAGCTGAAAGAACTCATCCAGTGTCTCATTAGGGGCGAGAACAAAAGCAGGAAGCTCCGATCCGGACGCTAGAGGGAGGCAGTGGGCTGTGCACAGGGTTGTGCTGCCAGGGGAGAAGCCTGGCTGCCTGATGGAGGCATGGACACTGAGTTATAGAATCATCGAGGCTGGGCAACACCTCTAAGATTATGCAGTCCAAACATCCCCACCGTGCCCACTAACTGTGTACCACAGGTTGGGTTTCATGGTGCTGGGCTGGGCACAGAGGAAACACAGTCTGTGTTGGCCATTAGACACTTGGATGTCTCTACAAAAGGGTGTGTGGAACTTTCTCCTCCTCTTCTGCTGATATAAGGAAGGAATATCTGGGGCTTTTTTTTATTTTCCTTTGCTTCTTGCAACCTGTTCTAAGGAAAGTATACCTAAAAGTTGGAGAGTTCTGGTGGCAGACCCCACTTGTGCAGTGACTTCTGCGTGGGTCCCAATGTGTGGTTTGGGACCACAAATTAGGAGAAATAATAGCAGCAAGAGTGATAACAGTCAACTTCATAATAGATGATCTGGTGACTGCAGAGCGGGGAAAGAGCAGCTTCTGGAAGGGAAGTCAGACCCAAGAGCTGAATTCCTGAGTCCTCAGACTTCCAGTAGGTGAATTCACACAGATAGCAGTGCTTCCTTTGCCATTTCTGGAGCACTGCCTTCTTACAAGCAGTTAAGGTTCGTCCTGTGGACTCAAATCATCACACTGGGGCAAAGCAAAGTAACAGCCGTGGTATGTGTCATGGATGGTGTGAATGTGTGCCCTCGGCTGAGTAATACCCAGTTTCTGCACTTGTGATGTTTCTGTGTGTGTCTTGGCACGGTGTCTTTATGAAGTGTGACATCTCTGAATGACAGAAGCACGTTAGTGTAAGTGTGTTTCAGTGCCAGTCGTGGTTCCTTCCCCTTGTTGGCACTTAGTGGAAGGTCGAATGTTTGAACACCTTTAAAAAAAGGAACTTAAATCATGATGTTACACGTTGGGTTTATTTGATCCGTTTTGTTTCTTTCCCTCACTGAAATTGTTCTCGTACCAAATCATATATTTTTATATATAGAAATATATATTTATATTACTTTCTATTCCATACGTCATGCGTAGCCATTCTGAAAACAGTCAACAGTTCTATGTTTTTGCTTTCAAACTTTTGGTATGTGACAGAACATTGTAAAATAAAGAAGCAAAACCCCATGGCCTGGATATCTTTCTTGGGTGTCGGAGAATAAAAGTGAGATCTGAAAAGGAAGTGTGAGTGATGAGTAACGTGGGCCGTTTCTTTTTTGTTTTCTTGTTTTGCCTAAAACACACACAGCCAGCAGAGGCTTTTGAGAGTGTGTGGAACAGGGAGAGGTGGGATTGAGCCACACCAGGAAGAACATTACTATGAAATTGTACTTCAGACACGTGCAGTTCCTCTTTGCAGAATGCAGCTGGTCGCTGTGGCAGTGGTGCTTCAGCTTTGGTCCCCATCAGAGTGATGGAGCTGGGGCTTTGGCTTCCTGCCCCTGGGAAGCAGGGCTGCTGGGTGTTGAGCTCCTGTTCTAGTGATGCACAGTGCTGTGCTACTGAGGATTTTGCCAGCTTTGTTTCTTGAGGCAGGCGGCTTGGAGTCAGTCCAAGGCAGGGGAATAACTCACAAACGCAGCAGCTGTTGGGCCAGGACCCCACCACAGGGAAAGATGAAGGAGCGTTCAATCAGAGAAAGGTTGGTTGGAAGGAATTTCTGTAGGTCAAGGAGAAGCTGCACTTCACATCGTGACAGGCTATATGCTAAGCCTCCTGTGGGATGGTATTTCCTATCAGAGCTATGAAGTAATGCCTTTGCTATGGCTGCTACGAACCAGCACATGCACAGTGATATGGAAATCATCAAATGTATTACTCCAGGTTGAAGTTGCTGTAGGAAGAGCATAACAGGAGGCTCTGGGTGGTCTGGAATCCCCTACTTCTGATACAACTTTGTGTCACTCAGCCCTCTGGATATTGTTGAGTAGTTCCTGGTTTTAGCCTGCGTGGGGTCAGGTGGGTTCAGGGTGTCCAGCTGTGAGATCTCTTTGCATCCCTCATTCCTCTTGTGCCAGAATGTATGGGAACTGCTGGATCATGGCCTGAACCACTGACTGATCAGCTGAGATGGGCACTGAGTCAGCCACAGGAGCACAGGTGAAGGCAATGCACCTGTGTGACCGGAAGGGGTGGAGTCACTTCACCTCTCCTAGACCCCATTTAAGGGCTGACCAGCACTGGGCAGGGGTCTCTTTCTGGAGATTGCTCCTTTGGAGTTTCCTATCATGAGCCTAGGACATGGGTGAGCCTTTTTCCCTTTATTTTTGATTGTCCCTTTTCTATCACAGTAATCTATCTAACTATATCATCTATAAAATATCTTGGCTATAATACTGCTGGGTATTATTCATTCTGTTAACGTTACACAGAAGGAACTTCTCTTTCAGTCCTTGTTCCTTCCATGTGGGAATGTCGGTGCTGTGTCCCCGTTTACTGGAGGGCAGCATTTACCTGGTGAAGTTTAGCAACTTGTGCAAAATGTTCTCTGAGCTTCAGGGTTAGAGGGTGATGGATAGAGCATTGCTCCTCGATTGAGCAACTTTGGGTCTTCGTTACACAGACATGAAAAGAGTTGCTTTCTCGTGATAGAAGCATTGCTTGGTCCAAAGGGCACATCTACTGGTAGAAAATTAGCATAGGGAACAAAACGTGCAGGAAATTGGCTGGGGAAAATGTTGTTTGATCATCTTGGATCTGTACTTTAATAAGGCAATTAAAAGGAAACCAGCACAAGGTTCATATTATTGGAAAGCATGCTAATAGAGTTTAAAAATCTCTGTCAAACCTGTCAGGGCTTTACTAAACAACAAGGTGTGTGCTGTGCACAGATAGTTTCCCGTAACTACTTTTGGTTCAGCTGATGCTCACTCACCAGGATGCTGAGATGACTTTGAACTTCTTGATAATCACTACCAAGCCCTGCCTGGAAAACCTGTCCCTTTTGTAGCAGAAGCTACACTCAGGAGAATGAATGTTGTATCCATTCTGGAACTGCTCTGTAAATGTTTAATTGATCGACCTCTATTTATGTGCTAAACAGTTCAAAAGTCTCATTTACAAACAATGCATTTTCTGCTCCTACTTGCAGAGTCTGTTTCAGCTATATGCCATTGCCTCTGTCCCACCATGCCTCAAGTTTTGGTGCTGCTGGGCTGGAAACAGAATGACCACAGTCTGCACTGGCCATCAGATGCTTGTTGGAAGTCTCTGCACAAAAGTATGCGAGACATTTTCCCCCTCCTGTTTCACCCCTGCCTTCCCACTGCTCTCAGAGTGGGGACAGACACGTGGGCCTGATGTCGTGGTGGTGGAATTGCTCCGTGCTGCATTTCCAAGCTCTTCTTTTTCTCTGTGTGACAGAGCCCTGGAACAGGCTGCACAGAGAGGTGGTGGAGTATCCTTCCCTGGAGATACTCAGCACCCACCTGGACATTTTGCTGTGCAATGTACTGGAGGGAGCTGCTTTAGCAGGGGGGCTGGATGAGGTATCCTTCCAACCCCTATGGTTCTGTGAATCTTAGCAGAGCTGTAGAGGGAGGACACAGGTGGGAGACAGCTGCTGGCACAGATTCTCTGTAGGAATGCGTCTCAACTGCCAGGTGCCCAGATTGTCCCCAGACCATACAGGTTTTGTACTGCCCTCAGCACTACCCATGCAGACACGTGAGGAAAGAGACAAGCAGTGCAGCAGGCTGAGTGCCAGTCTGCGGGGAAGAAGTTCAGTGGGTTTTGCTGACTTGCATGGTGGGCAGCTGCTCACAGTGCTCTGCAGTGCAGGGGATGTGCCAGGTAGTGCAGGACCCAGAGAAGAACCCCTGCTCTAAGCCCACTGAGAACATGTAGGCTTTGTGGTATTAGTCTGATTGGGTTTGTTAATGAGGTCAACTCCACGAGGTGATAAAATGGGTCTCTATCATAGAATCTTAGGGTATCCTGAGCTGGAAGGGGCCTGGAGGGATCATTGAGACCAGCTCCTGGCTCCACACTGGACCACCATCCACTATTTGGGGTACTACAGTTAGGGGAAGTGTGGGCTCACGGGAACTATGTTCAAGCAAATGTGGGCATTACAATGAAGTGAACTTTCACAACATTTTTGCAGCATTTTTCTGGCTCTAATCTTCAGCTCTGCTCGCCTTCTGTTTGTGTCAGCAGAACTAATTGAAGAGCTGTGAGTCCTAAGGTGCTTAACTGCTTGTGTGCCAGGATGTGGTGTGCTGCCACGCAGATCAAAAGCCCCATTCAGATGGGGAGAACTGGGTGGGTGCTCTGAGAACCCACGTGCTGGTCCCTGTCCGTCCTACAATGCAGAGAACCACGAGGACCGCTTCAGAGCGACGTTTGGCAATCTGTGTGACTGACTCAAGACCACTGAACGAGGAGAGGCTTAGTGCTGGATTTCTGGCAGCACTTGGCAGAGATTTCCAACTGGAACATACGTGGAAATGAGATTTAAATTGCTTGGAGCTGAGGTGTAAGATGGCCATTGGCCTTAAAATGTCATCGTCTCAGCATCTCTAAAACCTCTCACAGGCATTAAAAGGACATTGTTTTTCAATGTCTTCAGATATTTAGAAAGAAAGGCAAAGAAGTATTGTGCTTTTTGCTCTAAAAATGAATATAGTCTGGTTTTTTTTTCTGACAGTTCCTGGGTGACTTAACCTCTCAGCGCTACATCTGGCATCTGGTTAGCTGCATTGTTTTAGCAAGCACTGGGAATGGAAGCTCTTAAGATTCTCTCTTCGAGCTCTCAGAAATGTTGCCTAATCAGCATGCTGCTCTTGACAGACGGGTTTTTCTTCGGCTCCAAGACATGCATATTGATCAGCCATTTACTTTTGTTACCTAGCATCCTCGTCATCGATTTTAATTGTTGGCTACTGAAGATGGAGCATTCAGCACACGTAGGATTGGCAGCCCTGAGATCTTGCTTTCTGCACCTTTCTCCAGACGGTGCACGCAGCGAAGCCCTTAGGAGCAGTGAATCTCTCTGTCAGCTAGTGATCTGCACAAATTATGCCGCAGTCCATTTTTCTCTATTAAATCAATTTCTGATTGTCTGTGACAGCTTTTCCTGCCACACCATTTCACGCTTGAGCAGTTTGTTTCTGAGGTGCCACGTGGGTTTTTTTCCAAGGGATGCTGGTGGTACATTTAATGCACAGATATGTTGCTCATGTCTTCCCAGTCCCCTTTTCCTATTTATGCCATTAGTGCAGATTTGGGTGGCTGCAACAGGAAGGATTCCCCGTGAGCCTCCTTGCCTGATTCTCTGCTCTCTGGGGAGGTTTGAGTGCTTTCCTACTTCCTCATTACTGGGGCATCAACATTCTCAGGCATCAGCTCCCACATTCTTGGAGATCCAAACAAACCTCAGCAAGAGCATGCAACTGCAGAATGGCCTTGGATCTGAGGTCTGATGTCAGTGCTTCCTGTGGCTCCTCTCTGACTCCTTGTCAGCACACACAGCTTCTCCTGGGCTGTTCCTTAAGGTTTCCGCTACGAAAGTGGAACAGTTTCTCTAAGACAAAAATTCAGCTTGATACTCTTCTGATAGAAAGATGAATCTTCCCATCCCCATGGTGCAGCATCACAGAACAGAGAGCTTGTGTGATTTATTCATTCTTCTTCCTGCGAAAATAACTTCTGAGATTGTTCCTATCTTTTTAAAACATTCCTGCACTCTGAGAGCTTTCAGTATAGTTATTTCCTGTCGGCTCTGTATGTGAAGACAGTGCTCTCCTCCTACTGGTTCTCTGATTTGAGGTTTTCCCTGGCTTTAGATGCACAAAAAGTGATCCTATTTTTGGCAGCCTGTGGTCGATGGCATAGGAATTCATGAGTAGGGAGGAAAGGATGTGAACTATTCAAATATATATATATATACATTTTCCAAATGAGATCTCTTTATGTACCTATTGTCATAGTAATAAGCTCTGAGTCACTTTTACACTGAACGATTAAGCTATTATCATAAAGTCATGTCATCAGAATCTGTTAGTGTGAACCACTAACCTTGCTCAGCCTCAGTGTAGCTGCATTCAAGAAGGCATTGTCCATTTGAAAGGATAAGAACAATGTTCCCTCAGACATCTTATTCCCCAATGGCAAAAAATAAATGAAATCTTATTCCACTCTTTCTGTTCTGAGGGTTTCTCTTCTCACTGCCTTTTAAGTTAATTCATCTACCTTCACTGTAATGTCACAAAAGCTGCTCCATTTTACTTCTTCAAAGTTTGCCAACTGTAAACGGGGCAGATTGGGTCTGTGTGCTCCCTGAATATCTATACAGTTTGATGCAGGCGTTCACCTGGAGGCAGCTGCATCTCTTCCCAAGGTGTTGTTCAGCCCTGCCACGATCAGCCCGCAGGAGGAGGTGTACATCCCTAGGGGTGCTCATGGCTTCTTTGCTGTGATAGCAAGTGGCAAGCAGAGGAGCTGGCAGTATTGAGTGCTCTTCTAGAAGACTTCTGCTGAATGATAAAATGTCTGAAACAAGCTTAAATATAGGCACACCCACGGGGATTTACGTAACAGAACCATCAGTCTTCAGCCTCTCCTTCACGAATCTCAAAAGTGGAGTCAGCCCAGGTGTACCCCTGGTACATCAGTGTCTGGCACCTTCTGTCAGGCTTATTTTGCACCTGCAGCAAAGAGGAGAAAAGCTCTGAAACACGTTCTCAATCCCCCTGTCCTGATCAACTGTTTAGAAAATGTTTTATGGTGGAGATTTACCCTCCCCAGAAAAGGCCAGTGGGAAAACCATTCTGTCCTTACGTGCTGCTCCAACAAGACAGCTGGATTCCTAGGGTTTATGGAGTTAATGGGCAAGTGCTATCTTTCATCAGCTTCTTTAAAGACAAAGCACTATTGTAAGCCACAACAGAGCAAGAGCTGATTATTAAATTGTTGTATGTAGCAATCAGGATCTTGTTGTAACTATTTAAGTTAGAATCAATTTTATATTAGATTTAAAGGAGGCAGCAAAGTTATAATTTGTTAGCAAGAGGGTTAATTGACTTTGACATGTACACTACAAATAAAATGCAAAAATGTAGGAAAAAAAGAGAATGAAGAAAAAATCATCCTCAGTCCCAAACTCTTTGCTTGTTTCCTAACATTAAAAATCTGGGGGATATTTTTCAGTGGAGGAAGTGAGAGAACACTGAAGTTTCTGTGAGAGGCAGTTGAGGTGGGACAAGTACGTTTGCAGAGCAAAACTTGGTTATAGTGCACACAGTGTGAGAACCAGAATTTACCTGTCCAAACCAGGCCTTCAGCTACTTGACTTCAAAGTGACCTCAAAGCTGAGTTTGCAGTGACTTAGCACACGGCAGTGAAGGACGAGGTGGAGATATCTGCTCTAACACAGGATCATTCACGGAAACCTGCTGGTGTGGTTCAGACTGGCGTTTGGCTTGTGTTTTGAAAACAACTACAATAAAAACTTGCTCCAACAAAAGAGTCTCAAACCACTGTTCCTCACCCCACTCGCACGGTCCTTGGCAAAATGCCACGAAAAATACTTTGGAGGTAAGCACACGCCTGGATTTGTTAGCTAGAAGGAAAACTGCCCTGCTTTTTTGTTAAATAATCAGCTGCCGTTGATAGAGTAAGGTCCCCTCAATAGACCTGGAAGTATTTCCATGAAGAAAGAATAGCAGGCAGACTTTGCAGCGCACCATGGCCAGGCGTTCTGTTGGCCAACACACACTTGCACTATTCTGAATGTAATAAAACAGGCATTGTTGAGTTCCCCCTCAAGCCGTGCCCGTACCAAGCCGTTCAATAAGCACATTAACTGCTTTTGTCTGCAGGGATTGTGGTGGCTGATGCACACTCACTTTCAAACGGCCGTTTATGATGCCCTAAAATACCTTTACGTAGAGATGAGGCAGTGAAAGGTGTGGCCCCACACACGACAGAGCTGTAACTCTCAGTGACTGTTTGGAAAGAGCAGTTCCGAGTTCAGCTGTACCAAGTAACAAATCCAAGAGTCTGCATGAACAGTGAGATGAAGTACGCAATGCCACGATGAGCAAACTGCAGTTTGGACTAGCTTTCTGTAATCCAGGTGCTACTGAAGTTCATTTACAGTCACACTTCGGTGTGTAATACAAGGTATTACCAATCATTCAGCATTTTACAGGTGCTAGCACCAGGAGCTCCTGTGCATTGGATGTTAGAATCACCATTCTACACATTAAGCATCCAGTATTACCCGAGTGGGAAAAAAGGCAAAGCACTGGGCAGTGCCAGCAAGTTTCATGGAAACAATAAGTAATTGGCCCACAAAGGCAGGAAACCATGTGCTAGATGAGAATGAGAGCTTTCTGTGTGGATGTGTGTGTGCCTGACTGTTCTGGTCACCTCCAGAGGCACTGAGCCAGGCAAGCGGGAACAGGAGCCCTGGGGACATCACCGCAAGGCGGGTGTCAGAAGAAAGCCTTTACTCAGCTGTGGAATCAATGGGAGGTGGGGACTGCCCGGTCTAATCATTGTGGTGCTTTATTTAAAATAACAACTACAGGAAAGCCAGGTCTGAGACCTTCCCTTGGACTGCAGCCTTCTTACCTGAAAGAAGCCTGGCATTTTTTTCTCCTCTCAGCCTCCCCTGAAGCCTGGTACAGAGCGGAGGTGGATCCAAAGGAAACTGCTTTTCCACGTCAGATTTCTGCTAAAATGTCGAGTTATTTTCACGAACCGCTTGATTCAGCAGTGCCACTTCACAGGCTGTTTTATAAATAGAGATGTTTCCCCTGCCCTGAAGAGCTTACAGCCTACATGAGACAGACAAAATCCAGCAGATCAGTAAAAGCGGGGCAAGCAGAATGCTAATGATACCACGGGAGAAGGTGCTGCTTGAAGGTGTAAAGCAGGCCAAGGATTAAGACCTTCACAAGACAGATCCCTTTTTTTTCATCTTTCATCAGGTTGACATTGCAACAGCCTGGCTGGATGAGTGAATGAACAAGTGCAGAGCTGAGAAGTTGAAACACACCACTGGTACACACTCCTATGGCCACTGGTGGTCTTGTCAGGGCAGATTTGAGATGTTAGTTGTGATCAACGCCTGTGTTAATTCAGAAAGACCAGGGTTCATTGTGGGCCTAATCCTTTGCCACTGATCTAATCCAACAGGACTTGTAGCGACGCCTTCAGAGAAGACTTTTTCTGCATAAAATAAGAGATTTTAGTATCTGATTCTGTCTCTATTACATAAACACTGTGGTAAATTTCGGCATATGTATGACTGTGGTTAGAAAGGCTCAAAGCATGTGCTTGAATACTTTCAGGATTTTCAGGATCAGGGCCTCTGTCGTTTCTTGTGGTCGATGCCTAGCTGAGATCCCTTTTTAACATGCTGCTGCTATCAGAAATATGACGCTGGTCACATGAGTGCATGCTCCAGGGTAAAACTGACTTTTAATTGCTTCAAAAACTGCTTTTATAACATAAGAGATCACAGAGACTGTTCTGAGCAGTAATTAAAGCATACTTAGCAAATACAAAATACTGCTTGGCTGGGGAACGTTTAACACAGTCAAGCAGGAAAAATGAACAGCTTTTAAGCTGAAAGCTCTGCCTTATGGACAGAGACCATCTTTGTTCAATGTCTGCACAACTGCACCAAGACGGGACTGCGGGCCTCTCACATCTGTAGGACAAAAGGAAACCAGAAGGAAAGAGGCAGTGTCCCACGTGAGGTAGCACAACTGAAAGTACTGAAGTCATGCCATGCATTTGGCAGGGTGCTGCGGCCTTCCACAAAGCCTGGTTCATCAGAGGCATCTCAGGAATGCGTCCCAATCAGCTAAAAATATGTATGACTGGTGTTCCTTGTCTCACAGCAGTGTCTGCTAGTGAGATATAAGAACAGCGAAGAACAACGGAGCCTGACACTGAAGTTCTGTATCTGGCCAGATTCACCTGCTGACTTCTGCTATGGCTGGTGATAGCAAGAAATGCATTGTTTTATGGATTTTATGTCAGCTGTACGCAGCAGCCTATGCGGGTTCATGGCACCTCACATTCCTCTTTATTTAATTTTTCTTAACTAAATGTGTCCAGATCTACATTGCTGCAGTTATGGACTTGTGTGCCATCAGCTCCTGGATGAGGGTGTCGGACATATCACTGCACGCTGACATTCTGTGGGGCATGCAGAAGTTATCAGGCAGCTGGGAAACTCTATAATCGCTCATCTCCGGGTGCAGAGAGGGGAAAACCAGACCCCGTGAACCCTTCATACCCATCCTAACCCCAGGCCCTATTTTTAAACGGGGAATGTAGATCAAATCCAGGCAAGGCCATCCTTCAGTACAAACAGGAGCTTATTAACAGGGAGATACTGGGATCGAGTGCACGGTCAGTGAGTTTGCTGATGACAAGTGATACCGTGGGCACAGCAGAAGGAAGGGATGCTCAGAGGGTGGGAGTGCCCCTGCTGTGAAGGAAGGCTGAGGGAGCTGGGGGTGGTCAGCCTGGAGGAGGCTCTGGGGAGATTGCCAGTGCTTAAAAGGAGGTTAGAAACAGGAGAGGAACCGACTTTCTACACGGTTTGATAGCGGTGGGTCAAGGGGGAACGGCTTTAAATTAAAGGGGGGGGGAGATTGAGGTGAGATGTGCCCCAGCACTGCTTCCCATGGTGCTTTAGGCTGGGCTGGATGGGGCCCTGGGCAGCCTGATCTAAGCGAGGGTGTCCCTGCCCACGGTAGGAGCTCGGGCCTAAGAAATTAAAGGGGGGGGGAGANTGATCAACGCCTGTGTTAATTCAGAAAGACCAGGGTTCATTGTGGGCCTAATCCTTTGCCACTGATCTAATCCAACAGGACTTGTAGCGACGCCTTCAGAGAAGACTTTTTCTGCATAAAATAAGAGATTTTAGTATCTGATTCTGTCTCTATTACATAAACACTGTGGTAAATTTCGGCATATGTATGACTGTGGTTAGAAAGGCTCAAAGCATGTGCTTGAATACTTTCAGGATTTTCAGGATCAGGGCCTCTGTCGTTTCTTGTGGTCGATGCCTAGCTGAGATCCCTTTTTAACATGCTGCTGCTATCAGAAATATGACGCTGGTCACATGAGTGCATGCTCCAGGGTAAAACTGACTTTTAATTGCTTCAAAAACTGCTTTTATAACATAAGAGATCACAGAGACTGTTCTGAGCAGTAATTAAAGCATACTTAGCAAATACAAAATACTGCTTGGCTGGGGAACGTTTAACACAGTCAAGCAGGAAAAATGAACAGCTTTTAAGCTGAAAGCTCTGCCTTATGGACAGAGACCATCTTTGTTCAATGTCTGCACAACTGCACCAAGACGGGACTGCGGGCCTCTCACATCTGTAGGACAAAAGGAAACCAGAAGGAAAGAGGCAGTGTCCCACGTGAGGTAGCACAACTGAAAGTACTGAAGTCATGCCATGCATTTGGCAGGGTGCTGCGGCCTTCCACAAAGCCTGGTTCATCAGAGGCATCTCAGGAATGCGTCCCAATCAGCTAAAAATATGTATGACTGGTGTTCCTTGTCTCACAGCAGTGTCTGCTAGTGAGATATAAGAACAGCGAAGAACAACGGAGCCTGACACTGAAGTTCTGTATCTGGCCAGATTCACCTGCTGACTTCTGCTATGGCTGGTGATAGCAAGAAATGCATTGTTTTATGGATTTTATGTCAGCTGTACGCAGCAGCCTATGCGGGTTCATGGCACCTCACATTCCTCTTTATTTAATTTTTCTTAACTAAATGTGTCCAGATCTACATTGCTGCAGTTATGGACTTGTGTGCCATCAGCTCCTGGATGAGGGTGTCGGACATATCACTGCACGCTGACATTCTGTGGGGCATGCAGAAGTTATCAGGCAGCTGGGAAACTCTATAATCGCTCATCTCCGGGTGCAGAGAGGGGAAAACCAGACCCCGTGAACCCTTCATACCCATCCTAACCCCAGGCCCTATTTTTAAACGAGGAATGTAGATCAAATCCAGGCAAGGCCATCCTTCAGTACAAACAGGAGCTTATTAACAGGGAGATACTGGGATCGAGTGCACGGTCAGTGAGTTTGCTGATGACAAGTGATACCGTGGGCACAGCAGAAGGAAGGGATGCTCAGAGGGTGGGAGTGCCCCTGCTGTGAAGGAAGGCTGAGGGAGCTGGGGGTGGTCAGCCTGGAGGAGGCTCTGGGGAGATTGCCAGTGCTTAAAAGGAGGTTAGAAACAGGAGAGGAACCGACTTTCTACACGGTTTNCTCAGAGAGTGTGTACCCCCCACACCCCATCTCCCATAGGGGATGGTGTGAGTGGGGCTGCCCCTCCCCTGTTCTGCTGAGTGCGTGTGGTGCTGCTTCTGGGGGGGAGGGGGGTCCCCNTTGATAGCGGTGGGTCAAGGGGGAACGGCTTTAAATTAAAGGGGGGGGGAGATTGAGGGGAGATGTGCCCCAGCACTGCTTCCCATGGTGCTTTAGGCTGGGCTGGATGGGGCCCTGGGCAGCCTGATCTAAGCGAGGGTGTCCCTGCCCACGGTAGGAGCTCGGGCCTAAGCGATCTTTAAGGTCTCTTCCAACCTCAGCCATTCTACGTATCACTGAAACGCAGCACATAACAGGTTATCAAAAGCTGGCGCTGAGGTGACGTCCTTCTCCAAACACAACGTCCCACCCCTAGCACGGGGACTTCTGACTGTGCCCCAGAGCGCAGCCCCACACCGCACCCTCACGGGAACCCTTCCCGCCCCCCGCAGGCCCCTCGGGCGCAGGGACCCCGGAGCAGGACCTGAGCTGATTGACAGCCTCTCCTCCAATAGGAGCTGCGGGTTCAGCAGCCGCTGGCCAATCGCTGCTCGGAGTGGTTCTTAAGCAACCAATCCCTCCCTCCACTCCGTGAGGCACGGGAAGCCACTGGCGGCCGCCATCTTGTGTGTGGCATCCCCACCCTTCCCTTCTTCCTCTTTACCGGCCCTTTCTCCACACCCCCCTCTCGGCTCCCCGCCGCAGCTCTCCATCCCCGAATAGCGACGGCATGAGAGAGCGACGGCAGCGGGCCCTACGCTCTCACTAACCCAAGGGGAAGGCGGAGAGGTGCCGCGCTCAAGATGGCGCCGGGCGGCGCCCCACACGCGGTGAGGGCGGGCGCGCGTGGTGGCGGCGGCGGCGTGCGCTGGTGACGTCAGCGCGCTCTGGGCATGGGCAGGTGGAGGGAGCAGGCAAAGTTTGGCCGGCGGTAGCGGCGGCGGTTGGGCAGGAGGAGCCGTTGTCTGCAGCGCTCGGTTCAGGGTCGGCTTGGGAGCGGNGTGTGTTGCAGGGCTCTGCCCCCATCCCAGGCTGTGTAGTTGTGTGCTGGGAAGGTCTGCACGCTGCTTTCGTCTCTACGGAGGGGGGAGGGGTCTGCACCCCTCTGAAAGAAAAAGCATAGGGTGTTTGGGGCTGCCCTCAGCAGATGTGGGGGATGGGGTTCATCTCTTTAACGGGAGCCAGCTCTGCATCCCTTCTGCCCAGGGGTGTGTGTGTGTGTGTGTGTGTCTTCGGCCGTTCCCATGCCCTGGTGAGCAGTGGTAGAGTGGGACAGGGGCTGTGGAGCTATGAGGGCTCCTTTACCTCTCCATCACCTCCCTAAATACGATACATTGGGCACAAAGGTGTCCTTCCAACGTGCTTCACAACCAGCCTGAAATCTCCTTCTCTGGAGCAGCCTCATTCATTTTGGGGGATCGTTCCTCGCCATGTGGCACTCACAGCTATGTGTTACTTCGGTCTGTTGTGGGGGGTGGGTTGAGGGATTTTCAATCTATTTGGGGGATTTTCTCCGTGCCACCCTTGAGCCTTTTATCCTGATGTTTTGCTGCTGCTGTGGATTTTCATTCATTGTCCTCTCAGCTTGAGGCCCCATCCCTCGCTCTTCACTAAATGATTTTATTTTTTCACTCTTCAAACTGTGTGGTTACCCAGGGCCTCCCGCTGGACTTCTGCATTGGTCATCTCATCCGTTTTGTTGGGGTGTGTGTTTGAGGGATGCCTGGCTTTTAGGGTGAACGTGTGACACGTGTGAGGTGGTGCTGCAGGTGGCTGTAAGGTCAGTGACTCTTGTGTCGCTTTGTGAAGGCAGGAAATAAAGTTGAAACTATCAGGACAGGTTCCTGACCGAAGGCTTTTAGGAAGGAGGTTAATTTTTAGCGTGATTTAGTGGTTTTATTTGAAGTTTATAGATGATGTAGCACTGTGGTGCCTGAGCCTCCCATCCCTGCCTAACAGGGAGACTTACTTTCTGTTAGCAAGGGTGGGAGAGTTTGGGAAAACATTGTTTTGAGAGATTAAATTCTTGGCATTGTTGAAAAGTAGGAAGGAACTAAAGCTATGGAGGGGGGGGAAATCCTTCTGGAAATCCCTGTTGCTCTGTGGAATCAGGCTTTGTCCTCTCCCTTCGTGTGATGAGAGCAGCAGAAGCTCCCTATAAAGGAAGGCGTAATCTGGCAGCTCAGCCCTTTAAACCTCCTTTGGAAAATGCACCCTGGGGAGGATGATGCTCATCCGCTTGAAGGAATGAGAGATGAAGGTGCAGAGAGAGAGGAGAACGCCCTTTGGGGTAGGGAGAGGGATGGGTGCCTGCAAAGGGGTGCCCTGATGGCACAGGGCGAGGAATCAGGTTGGAGTACCCAACAGGAGGACAGTGCCTCATTGTAGCTAGGGATGGGAACAAAGGGATGTGAATGTGCTGCTCTTAGGAGAAGCTGCTGCTGGAGACTCTCATCCTACAGCCTGAAAATATCAGGGGGAGCTCGTAGCTGTGTTGTAGCCTTGCACTCACTGACCGAACTCGGGGAGGAATTGGGAAGGAAGCATTTCACTTCTTCTGTGCCTTTCCCCTGTCCTCTGTGTGCTGGGTTTCTGGATGTCATCTGCTCATTGAAGGATTGTGTTGGCACTCCGGAGTGGGATGGAGCGCACACTGAAATGTGTATATTGCAAACATATGGTTTCTCTTTTTAACTTTACTGTCCCCACCCCCTTACTCACTTCAAACATTGATGTGTCTGCCAGCGGCCGGGATGGAGTTGTGACGCCAGTTTCCTAGCACGTGTGTGATTTGTGGGACAAAATGTCACTGTGTTAACTGAGCTGGACTGCTTTGCTGTCTGCTTTGGGTCCCCTGTGAGCCCGGGGGGGGGTTGTTGAGCTGCCTTTACTTCTGTGGAGCTATAAAAGTCTTTCAGCAGGGAACAAAGGCAGAACCTGGTATGGAAAGTGGTGAATCTTGCACCAGTGCTTTTAGAAGATGTAACTTGTTTATCCATGAAGAATCTTGCTCTTTAAATATAGTGCCCTCCGTTCTGTAGCTTACCGGCTCAGCTGTTGTTCCACATCAGAAAAAGGGAAATCCACGTGTGGTCTCATTCCTTAATTTGTGCTGCTTGAAGCCTGAAAACCGTAATGTGTGGCTTTCGTTTACCGTGCGTGGCTCTGTGCTGCTTCAGTGCAGGAATTGGGAGAGCACGTTTTCTAGCAGCAAAGAGAACTTCAGTAAAACTGCCCTCCTGATTCTGGCTAATAAAAAGATTAGTCAGCAGTGGATGTGACTCATGCCAATATAAAGGTATGGATTATTGTCTGCGTTTATTACGCTTGGTATGCGTTAGTAACTGCTGAGTAGCTTCCCTTAGGCTTAAACAACTTTCCATTGGATGAAGGAACCTCGCTCAGGATCAGAGCCCAGCTTTCCTTTCCAAAAAGGAGAAAATGGAGATAAGGGGAGAGAAGACAAGTTGCAAAGCATTCCTTGCAGTGTGCCCACAGAGCCACAGTGATGTTTGCAGGTGAATACCTCCTCAAGCAGTGCCTGCATTTGTATCTTAAAAGAGAAATTGTAGCCTGCTTGGTGACTGTGAAGGTGGTCTCCAGATGCGAGCTGCATACAAATCACGGCAGCCCTCTGCGTGAAGCCTGGAAGAAATGAGAGCTCCTGCTGCTCAGATGCTGCATGCGCAGGTTCCCTCACGTCTCGCTGTTCCTGTTGGGAATGCTGGGTAGCAATAGTGAAGTTGACTGGAACTGGGTCATTTCACTTTCTGCTACTTTCTGGGGCAAATAAGAGCTGTGCTGGCTGTGGCTGTTTGATTTAGCAGCATCCCCTTTGCTGCGAACAGCCCGTGCCAGAAGCAGAAGATAAATGAGCAGTGGGAATTCTCCCTTGCTCTGTTCCTGTGCCCTTTTCCCCCTTGACAGATTCCTTTGCAGTTATGAGGACGGCACAGGCCGGGCAAACAGATGTGGTGGGAGTTTCTTTTCCCCTCAGAAATCAAGCTCAAATTGAAAATTGAAATGGAGATTTACTCAATGATTAGGTTTTTGATGGCTCTGATTTGTGTGGCTTCGGAGCTGGGTTTTATCTGTGAGCACGGCGATCTTTTGGCATTTGATATTTAGACTTCTAGCCACAATTTTCCCAACCACACGTGTGAGCAAACGTGCATCTGCGTGGGATCAGCCTTACAGAGAGGTAGAAACTTTCTGAGAATGAAGACTACTGCTTCCCCAGATTTTATCTCAGTATCTCTGCTCACCCATCTTGTCCCTGGCTGCTTCTCCTGTCCTGAACATGCGCAGCTGCAGAAAAGAGAGCTCAGCAGGTGTGGCTGATGCCTGGGGTGGAAAGGGAGCTGCTTGCCCAGTGATAACTTTGTACCTTCCTATTTTAAGGCAGTGTTGTTCCACTCACGAGCCCTCCATACTGTGCAGCCAGTTTTGTGTGCCTGTTTTACACCCATTCAAGACAAAAACGTTATCCTCTAGTTCTCAAGCAGTTGTATTTTATATTTGAGTGCTTAGACTTCAGTCTTTGTGCCATGTGTTTTGCTTTGGCATTTCCTCATTGGTTCCCTCTCCTCCCTGTGAGCACAACCAGCCAAATTGGTTCCTACAGCACGCTCCCAGTATTCAGGCTGCTTAATTCACTGGACTGCTTGCTTTGTGTGCTCTTGGTTAACTTTTTCCACTTAAAGTTGGTCAGAAGGCATGTCTGCTGTTTGAGCACTGGCATGGATGGTACCACGGTTTCTCAGGTACTGAGCACAGGCAAAATACATCATCTTGGTCACTCCTGAATGACTTTGGAGCCAGGCTGCTCTACATCCACACTGCCTTTCCTTTGGATGTCTCTTTTCTTTAAGACCTCTGCTGCTGCTTCCTGAACAGGGCTAAATTGAGTCATTCTCTCGGGAAGCGAAAACAAATGGCGTTCAGTTGTGCTTGTGTCTTTTGTTTGGTGTTTCTGTTGTTTGCCCTCTAGTAGGAAGGGGGATAAAATGCACAGGGAAGCAGATTGAGGATACAAAAGACGAGCACAAGCTGTGGTGAAAAAGCCTGGCTGGGAAGAGCACAGCATTATTATTGAGGCAGCCAGTCCTGCTGATCTGAGGGGAGGGCAGAGGCAGATCCTGCTGCTTTCAGCTATTCTGGGATGCTAAGAAAAAAAAAATAGAGGGAAATTATTCACACTTTACCATGGCTGCTTTCTTTGGGGCTGTTGCTTCCAGTGCTACAAGAATCCTGGGCCAGTTAATGCTTAATGTTTAATTTCTCCAAAAATCCATTAAAATGGCTTCAGTTTAACTTGGGTATCTTGGCTGGTGCTGGGCTCCTGGGTGCACCTAAGGGCTGCATGTGATGGCTGATGAATGTGTGGCCTAGAGGCTCATTCCTTCTGCAACTGCTGAAACCTTTTCAAGAATCAACTCTCCCCAAATGTTGGTCTGTTTAAGCTTGGCAGTGTCTATTTTATTTTCTGAACATTAGCAGCTTGCCCATTGAGATGCAATCTTTAATTAAAGTAGGAGTTATTTAAAATGGTGGGCAGTGACACTGGTTCTTCTTGACGATTGTTAGCAAATTACCAAAAACTGCATGATGATCAAATTTCCTTGTGATATTTCCCTTAAGATGCATGACATCCATTGTAAGTCTGTGTAGCAGTAGTTCATTAGCTGTGGACATGATGGGGTACTTGTAAACTGGGTGTTGTTATCCTTTCTTAATAGGAACAGACAGACTTGAGAGCTTTGTGGGTGTAGAAGAATAGCTGTGGAGGACTGGAATTTGGTGTTACAAAATCTCTGAAATATCAGGATCCTGGGACTTTCCAAGTGAGTTTAGCCTACTACCATGTACTTGTTCCCTTTGGAATCAAACAGCTGAAATGCTGAGCTCAGCTCTCAGAGCTGCAGCAGGTTCCTGTGACTTAACCTAAGGGAGCTCAGCATTGATGTTTTGGAGGTCTCCAGCTCTGTGTCTCTTTCTGGCAGTCGTGCAGTGTGGTCTTGGAGGCAGTGGGGTTGCATCCCAGGCTGAGTGCTCCAGGCTCTTTACCACGATCTCATCTCCTGTGCTGATGGGGATCTTAGAAGCATTGACAAGTATCTACAGAGTAAGAATCAAGAGGATGAGGCCAGGCTCTTTTCATTGGTGTGCAGGGACAGGACAAGGGGTAATGGGCACAAACTGGAAGATCCTTCTGAACGTGAGGAAGAAATTCTTTGCTGTGGGGGTGACAGAGCCCTGGAACAGGCTGCCCAGTCAGGCTGTGGAGTCTCCTTTGGAGCAGTTTAAAACCTGCTTGGATGCTTTCATGTGTGCTCTACTACAGGGAACTGTTGTAGCAGGGGGTTGGAGGACTGGGGGGTCTCCAGAGGTCTCTTCCAACCACTACAATTCTGTGATTCTAGGAGGTGCCACTGAAGTGCAAAAGTAAAGTGTATGCTGATAAAGGGACTAGAGTTAAGTATACCTTACTGCTGCTGAATTATGTAGGGTACCAGACTGGATTCATGGTGTAGCATCAGTGTTTTTCATCTCCCTTCAATGCACAAATGAGGAGTCCAACCTCAGCACTGGCTCCTGCTAACCCGATGGATCTGTTAGGTTATCTGAGCGCAAACACTGCTGATGCTTGGGCTTTTCCTGTGAGCCTCACAGCATATGTACCCCTTGTTTCTCACCAGATTGTGTGGTCCTGTCATGTAGTGCAAGCAGTAATGTTTTGTGGTGAATAAAAGTGTAATACAAATACTGTTTTTTTTTCCACTGGTACTCCATAGCTCCGATATCCAGCGATTCTTTTTTTGAGTCATTTTTCACCATTCCCCATGGTTTGTGAGGGGCGTTGCTCCTGATGTGAGTCACTGCACACAGGTTTTTAACAAGAGAAATTCCAAACTGGAAATAAGAAAACTTGATTATGTTATCATCCTTTACCAAACAAGAGTGTCCTTTGATTTTCTTTGCAAGGATTTCCCGGACCTCTTCAGTTCTGCATACCCAGAAGTCTGCAGGGGTGACTGCCTACAGCAAAGCTTCTCAAATCCCATCTGTGAATGAAATGCAGAGTAAATCCAGAGCACTGATTTGCTTTTTCACCAGCTCATCAAATTAGCTGAAACTTCCCTCCGTGCATCCATTAATGTTTTATGCTGCATGCACTGCTTGCTTGTGAAGCAACACACTGAATATCTTACAACTCGGTCAAATTAAAATGCATTTTATCTGGAATACAGAAAAGCTCTTGTGAATGAGGTTTTAGTCTCTTGCCAAACTTAATTTTCTACCCCATCCATTTTGTCTCAGGAGCTGTTGGGTTGGTTGGATGGGGAAGAGGAGGAGGGAGAAGAGAGGGGGGAAAAATTATTTCTCTTCGGAAACTGGCTTGTGCTAAACTGATTTTATAATGTTCTCCCAAATGAGTATTTCCTTCAGGCAGGAAATGAACCGATGCAAATTCATCCTGGGGAGGAAAGGTATGAACAGCTGTAAAAAGTGCAAGTTGAAATACTTCAGTGGTTATCTCTTACTGTAGTAAATTCTCTTCGAGTTTTACCAGAGTTTTTACTGCTTTGTAACCGTGAGTGGTAATTCGAGCACAAACTCTCCTCTTTTTACTGCTAACACCTTGCTATTAATAAAGCTGTGTGGGAGGAGGATGCTACGTTTGTTTCCGTCCATCCACAGAACTGGGATTAAAACTGTGGAGTGAAATTCTGACTGTGGGTAACTCCCAGAGTCTGCTGGTGGGAGGTGAGTGCGTGTGTGGGGTGCGTATGCTCTGCTGTTGAGTGGCACACTTCTGTCCTAGGTCAGAGCTGGGGGACTTCAACTTCCCTG
>VXAB01010639.1:34749-74488 GCA_013399175.1 Odontophorus gujanensis | reverse complement strand
CTAACAATAACAATAATAATAATTTGACAAATCGAAAATAGAACATTTTTTTTCTGTATAATTGCCACTGGATTTTAAAAAAATCTAAAAGGACACAGAACCTGAACAATGAATGAGCACACAGCCCACATACCACCTAATAATGTGCAAATCCACATACTCAGATCAGAGCAATCTTATTTGAAAATAAGAATAAAACTTACTTTTTTTCAACCTAGATTGCTATAATGAGAACAAGTAATGTAAGCATGCACTTTAGAAAAAATAATAACTAAAAGAAATAAAGAGCAGCAGCATTTTCTGATGCACATGAAAAGCAGTAAGTCTGACATGACCTTGATTTCAAGTAGCCGTCTGAAATACAGGTTGTGATATCACTGGTGCAAGCTGGAGGGTGTATTCCAGATGTTGTCCCTTGTTCTCCTTGAAATAAAAATTTGTTCTATACATAAATGCTTTTAAATTCTACTGATTCCTGGAGGTTTTAAGCCAAGTTATATGAGCACTATATCAAAAACCTCTGATAGAGAACTTCACCCATAGGTTGCCCTCAGTATATTAAACCATATGCTGTGAACATCTCCATCTGCACACCTGTGTCCAGAATTATGCTTGAGTAATGCCCAGAGATTTAACTTCCATCCTGAAGAGCACAGGGATTTGAGATCTAAAGCTGAAACACTGTCTTTTTATTTGCAGCTAGACATACTGCCACACATTTGGGCTTTGGAAATCTGCTTCAGACTGCGCTTTCCTGCACTTTGAGATGAAGAGAAATACTTAGAGTAACAGCTCAGATTTGTTTATTCTACATGACAAATAGACAAAATACAACACTACTAATGCAAAAGAGTCTGGGAGAAAAAACTGATACAGGCTGGATGGTTTTAACAAGAAATAAGATTAGTTTACCCACCCTTCTTAACCCTGCAGTCTGTCTAGACAATCTGATGTGACTGAGTAACAGTAACTAGCTTATGTTTGGACACTACATTTTATGCTGCTGCACCAACACCATTTCATAAGTCTGTGCTGGTTTTCGTTGCAAAACAGCCACCTCTGATGTTGTGGTAACTGTTAAGCAGTGCTTGGGATCTCTCTCCAATGGTTTTGGCTGGGGAAGGAAGGGAAGGGAAGTGCAACAAGCTGGCTGACTTTTCTGCTGTGTGAAGCACTGTTGAAATCAGCACAAAGGAGCTAAGAGATGTCTGACATCCTGTTAAAACCAAGAAGCTGTTACTACAGGAGGCCTCTTGACAGGGTATCAGAGTGCACATGCTGAAACAAGTTGCTTCATGGGCAGCCGAATGTGTAAACCCTCATCCAGTGTCCCTACCCCCATGAGTTCATTGATGTCTAATAAAAGATGGGCTTATGAGCACTAATGAGAACTCTCTGCTCTGCTTGGCTGCCCATTTTCATGAAATTTATAGGAACACAATAGCTTTGGGACCTCTTCCACCCCATCAACGATAGGTTAAATTACCCAGTGGGTTCAAAGCTCAAAGGAGGAGCCCCTGACAGATTGACTGATAGATGGGCCCAGGCACACGCTAACAAACAGCTTGATTATACAAGCTTGATTTCCTTTGGAAAGAAAGAGCAGGAGTTTTATTGGTCCCAGCCAATAAATAGGATAAGTTATAGCAAATTGCCTCCTATTGCTTTCTTAAGATGGTTCTTCAATGACAACTTAATGCCAAAGCAACTTCTGGCTTTTGTAGACTTTGTGTTAATACCTCCCAGGGACAAGCGTCCTTGCTGGACTTGAGAAGATAGGATACACTCACCAGTGAAGGTGGAAGAGCTGTGAGTGCATTGAAAGCAAAGGTCTAGAAGAAAAGGGGAGCTTTTCTGAAGCATGCCCTTCATTTTAAAGGGCAAGGCTGTGTGGCTTTGAGAAGCCAAACAATTTCTCTGAAGCACAATTTTGTTTGTGCTGCAGGGGTACTTACTGGCATTTGGTTGGTGTAGGTAGAACAGCTTTATGTAAAAAGAGGGAAAAAAAATCAAACCTTTAAAGGAGCTTTAAAAGGACAATAACCCAACTCTCCGTCTGTTTAGGGGATTTTATTTGGACAGAGCTGTTGCTGAGCCTTTTGTTACCAGACATTTGTACGTGTTTTACTGCATGTTTGCACGGCTGCACGCAGGAGATAATATAACTGACAGCCTAGTGATGACAGATTCCTACAGCACAGAGGATGCAGGGAGGTCAGGATTGATACTGAGTCCTCTCCAGTATGATAACACCATCATTTCCTATTTACCTGCAATGTCAGCAGCAAGATGTTCCCCGTCCACAGGAAAGGAGTACGTGGGTGGGTGCCAAGAGGCTGTGCCCAGTGGGGACTCCTCTCCAGATTACCCTCAGGTTTACCCCTATGCCCTGTGATTCACCCTCTCTAGCACTTAGAAAAGACCAGAGAAGATTCAAGTCAAGCTGAGCTGGGAAAAGAAGAAGAAAGATTGAGTAAGAAGCCCAGTTTTAAGTAGAACATTGAGTAGGATTGAGAAGACATGACTACATGGCTTCTGCTTCAAGCTGTGTAATGAGGTCCTGCTTCCAATCCACAATGATTCAGTGGACCTCAGTTTTCTTGTTCATACCCTGAACAAGGCAAAGAGGTCGATTTTGCATGAAACGAGTTTTGAGAATTCCTGACAAATCTGTAGAAGGGCAAGTGTAATGTACGTCATCCAAATGGGCAGAGTGTATTTTTATGCCATCCTTCTACCCATCTTCTCTTCATGGATAATGGTGAGGAGCTTTACATTGCTGTTTGAGGAATGGGGACAGAAAGGTCCAGTAGGTTCATTTTCCACCCTGTTCTGTTCATTTCTGTGATCATAAATTGATGGTTCACTACTGGCTTAGTATTTGAGGCTGTAGAAAGCAATGTCTAACTGCAAAAAGCTACAGGAACTGGAGGGAAGAACAAGAATTAAAAGAAAATCAAATGCATATACAAGCAGGGAGAAATCCTTCTGCAGAATTCTGATGCAAGTTTCTTCTACCCCCAACCTACTGTTGTTAACACTAACTTGACAAAATAAACTATATTTTATGTCGTCAGTGGCTGAATTTTTGGCTGGGATTTTTCCTCTGGTCACATCTCAGCTCTAAATAAATTTGCAGGAGGAGAAACAAAATGTGTGCCCTTCCTGGTAGCAAACCCACTATCTCTGCACTTCATCAGGCTGTGTGAAGGCAGACTTCACACCACCAGAAACAGTCCAGGATAAATCAGCCCATTCACTCTCTTCATTCATCTTTTGAATGTCTTTTGCATGTGTTCAGATTGTATCATGGTGTAGATAATGCTGAAAGCCTCTTCAATATTCGTTTTTAATTGTTGGCTGTTACAGTGTTTGGCTTTCAGAGAGGGAATGTGAATAGTAAAGAAAATCCACATAAGAAAATAGCAAACTGATGGAAGGAGAATGTTAAGAGGGTCAGTTACTTGGATAATTCTCAACAGATCTTCTATGGAAGCCTTGCTTCAAAGACCACAGAAGTCTGAGTAGGTTTTAGTCCAAATTGTAAATAATACCTTAAGTACACACTAGTTTCTGATCTCATCTCTGTACCATTAGAGACTGACACATTTTCACAGAGTGAAGATAAAACCTTACCTCTCTTCAGGACCAGGATGCTTGTCCTGGCTGTAGAAAGTTCTGCTGACAGAGCAAGTAATTGCTTGCATGGAGAAGATACCATTAGGCATTTTACAGCCAAAAAAAGGAGTTCCCACTACACCCAGTCAAGAGACCTTCACAAGTATAAGTTCTTATGATATGCTTCTGCATTTGGGTTATGGATACTCAAACTGTAATCATTCAAGGAAGTCAGATCATGGATGTGCAGATTTTCTTCTTTACTCTGAGGGCAAAACCTGCATGGTCTATAAACTCTGCTGGCTTGTGATGACAGTAGGTTCAACCGAGTGACAGGTAGATATGCGTTTGTGATCTGTCTGGAGCTTGTGCAGAACTACTTCCTCAAATCAAAACATCAGAATTGTCTTCTGGAACAGGATTTCTTTCTCTAGAAATGATTTTATTTCAAGGGTGCAGGTGAAAACAGTCTTAGAAACCTGCTTGTCCCAAAACTCACATCTGGTAGAGCAACACTGAGCCACTGGAGAATGGAATGAGAGTCCAGCGGTCTGCTGGCTCTCCCACATGCAACATCAAAATCTTGAAAACAGAGAAAAATTGGAGCTGGGCCCTGATACAAGGAATAATGGAAACCTCAGCATCAGGCTGGCCTCAGAACTTTCCTTTAAACACTTTGCAGGTGGGAGGACCAGCTTATCAAAACAGGAGCCATATGAAGTGTAATATTCTATCCTGGCACAGCTAAATGATGACACTAGTGATCATTCTTTTCCATTCTACTGATTTAAATAGCAGCTGTGGGTACATATCTGCTCACTAATGCAATCCCGTCTCCTCTAAACAATAGAAAAGGTCTCACACAGCTTACTGCCTTGCATACTTCATCTTCACTGAACCATAAGCTACAGGGAAATACTGATCTCCTTTGCTCAGAGCAGACAGTGATGTTCCAAATAGGCCAAGAGATATGACCGAAGTATCCCAGGCTGTCGGTGACAGAGCAGGCCATTGAATGAAAAGTTCAGATTGGCGCTTCAGCTTTGAGGCTGTCCTTTTCTAATCATGAAGGAAGCCAGAGACAGAGGAGCCCAGCAACAACCACTGGTTTAATAACAATCATTACTATGCTAGGAAACCGGATGGATAATGCAGTCCCAAAGCACGGACACGAACTAATGTCATCAGCATTGGTATAAATAGGGTGTCTGCATTTAATTAATAAATAATAGGCTGCAATGCTAATCTCCTTCTGCTAACTCTTTTCTAAAGGTGCAATCTATTAATCACATGTCACTGCCAGCCTGGTCACTTCTTTTTTTAGATTCAAGACAGAAAAAAAATAGCTAGAATTAAATGGTTCCTAAATACAGCAGGGCAATTGAATAGCACAGCCAGCATTATGATCCACTACTGATTTCAGTCCTTTGCTACAAGTTTTTTTTCCCCTAAGGATTGATATAATGCTTTAAAGAGGGAGTGAAGGCTTGCGATGTTGTTAAAGGTCAGCATGTTACTAATGTCTGCAAAATGGAGGTGGTTTTTTTTTTTTTTTTTCCCCCTGATTATTTGCCCACGGAAATTCTGCTAATCTACAATGTCTGTGGACATGCAATAAGACCCATTTCTACAGGCATTTGCTAAGGCAAGTGAGATATTTCTTTGAGCTAGGGAGAGCATAACTTTCATAGAAGTTATTTAATGGAAATATCTCACCTGCTTAGCACACTTTGAGACCAGGAAGCGAGAAACTCGAGGAGAAAAAACCATTTGTGTTGGTATGGAAATGTGCTGTGGGGGAAATGACAGCACTGCTCATCTGGGACCATGCAGAAGAAGACATACAAATTGCTTCCTTTGCATGTGAATATCCACTTTCTGTGAAGCTACCCTTTCAAAACTCTGAATGAACTCCATTGTGCCCATGGACACAATGAAGATTTTCACCTGTTCTGCTCCAGGATTATCGATCTCCCTGCTGTGCCTTTTCTAGAGTCTCTTTAGAAAAATCTGGAAAACTTTGCTCCAGGAAAACATTGCCCTGGGTGTCTTTGTGTGCACAGAGGCATGTGCATTTATGTCACAAATCAAGTTGCTATCCAAAATGTTATTAGAAATATTTGCTATCCAAAATGTTATATCCTGCCTTCTCTCATTGTTGGATATAATTGATCACAAAGATGTTTCATTACTAATGATTAAAAGCTTCTCAGAAAGTTCATCTCTGCAATTGCAACCTGTTTGATATCAAAGTTGTGCTGATGCCTCAAAAGTGTCATTCTCTGGTTAAATGTCTTTGTTCTTCAGTCAAATGCAAGGCAGAAGTCTTAGCACAGAACAAATGGGTGAAATTTTACACTCAGTTTATGCAAGAGGTTAAATGAGATCTAATGATTCCTTCTAGATCTAAAAACTATTAATTTTCTTTTAATCTAGCACAGAACACCAGAAGAATGGCTTCTGCTTCAGTGCTTTGGCCTTTCCAGACAAAGTCCAAACTTCAATCAGGGAACACTAAGGCTCTAATAAAAACACATTGTCTTTAATAGCAGGGAAGAGTGTTGGATCACACACTGAGATCAAGGAGAGTCAGGGATAAAATCATCCCATTGCAAGCAGTGGAAAATATACTTGCATCAGGATTTCAGATTCTGCTGTGACGTGGTATGTGACCCCTGTTTTGTTCTAGGTGGCTCCAATCCCTTTGAAGAACTCCCCATTAAAGAGGCAGTTGGTACACAGGGACTGCTATATTCCAGTTTCCTTCTGCATCCTTGTTTCTTCCACATAATCCATAGACCTGCTTCTGCAACAGCAAGTGGCACGGTGGAGAACCTGCTCCCTGTCTGTGTAGTGTGTTCCTCAAGCATCTGCTGAACCTCACTTTCTTTTCCACTCACCCGTGACCACGTGTGCCCACCAGAACCACATAGTGTGAGTGCACAGGAGAGTCCTTCTCAGGAAGGAGGTTGTGCTAGTAACTTAAAATCTTGTATATGTTATTCAGTATGTCACCTGTGCTTCACAGCAGGACACTTCCCCAGAAAGAGCTTTGCTTGAAGTCTGCCCTTAATGTTTCCTTTCCCCGGGAAGAGGCTAACTCCACAACATCTGGCCTGATGTACTGGTTTCATTACCAGCTGTACAATGCAGCACAGCACTTTTTCTCACATCTGGAATGACATTGTATGAGAGGTCTACATCCTACTATGTATCTCCTCCTGCATGTAGAGGCTAAGCTCTTAAGATCCTCTGTCTGTTCTGCACCATACGACACACCTGATGTCATAGCTCATAGCTGGTCTCCTAAGCACTGCTGTAATATAGATAGCAAATAATTCGATTTCTGATGTAGGGATTGGAGAGAGTGCTTTGGTTCAGTTGAATCTCTAAAGTCATTAAGCTCACACTATCTTCATTCCTGCTTGCCTGAGGTTCTGGCCCATTCTCCCACACCTCCTCTTCATTAGCTACACATAATAATAATAGTCATAGTCATCTTGGAATAAAAATATCCAAGAAAGCAATTCATCCAATACAACTTATATTGTGGTAACATAATTTTATGTTAATTGGATGGCTACTTGGAAGTGTCAGTATTTTGTGGTTTATAATCAATGCATCTGGCCATTCATCAACAACTCAAGAGATTGATAAATTAAATATTTGGGGCAATTACCATTCATACTGCCGTTCATCAGCAGAAAGTAGTTTGCTATCAATGAAATCCTACATACTAGGCTCCTGCAAGAAAACATCCCACGGTTAATTCCAACCCTAATACACTTGAGTTACGTATCCCTTATTTTTAACTCTCTTATAGTACTGTACTGTTCATTGGGAAATCTCAGCCTGTGTTACGAAACAAACCTGCTCTGCCCTTTCAGCTGGGACAAGTCCCACAGCATTTCCCACAGAATGAGTAGGCAGCATCTCCTAGAGGACTAAGCCTGACCTGATTCCACAAAAAGGAAAGGAACCAGCTCCATAAAGCCAGCTTGAAATATTTAGAAGAACATCATAATTTGGGGAGATTTTCAAAAGGAATATTTATATGCCCATTGACTATGTGAGATTTGAGAAGTGAAACACATATGGTACTATAGAACATCTCTACTTCTCTAACCAGGCTATTTCTGTGGAACTTATGATCAGAGAACCTGAGCACCTAGTAATCATTAATACCTTTGGTTTCTTAGCACCAGCACTATTTTATAGGTGAAAGCTAGAATTGCAGCAAGATGCTGGACCAATTTCGTATGTATTTATATATTCAGACAGTTAAAGGTAAATATTAGTCAACAGTTTGAAAAGGAGTGAGAATAATAGCCTGACCCTAAGTAATCTCTTAAAGGTCCACCAGAAAATCTGCAGCAATGCAAGAATTTAAGCCTCAGTCTTTCAGGCTGCAATCTATTGCCTGCTGTACAGCTTTTGCTTCCTCTGTGTAGGATCATGCTGCAATACTGCCCTTAAAATTGAAAAGAAAGGAAACTGTCCCTCACTAATTGAAGCCAACTGTTTATCTTCCCTGGGGGAAAATGTTTCAGTGCAGTGCTGCCTTGAAAATTACCTCTCTACAAATGATATTACAAGGGGTCATATTCATTTTCCACCGCAGACTCCAAAACAGGCTGGTTTTAAAGATAAAAATATTTTTGTTAATTATGAAAACACATTTTCACATTTTAAAGACACAGACGCTAGGCACTGCTTTCAATTTGAAATCTTTTTTATTAGTATTTTGAGTTCACTTCCTGCCATGAGAACGGGAGTGGTAACAAACTCAAATATAAAAATGCAAATGGAAATTGCTTTCAAGGAAGAATTAAAATTGATCAGATTATCTCTATTACTCAGGCTGATTGGGATGCAACCCATCTTATTCTCCTCCCAGTGCTGTGAAATAATCACATTAATGGAGAGAGATTCCTTTCCTTTTTAGGACAAAAAAACCACATAGCACCTTTTATTAATAGACTGTAATTAGAGTTTCAGAATATTCAAGTATCATCATTCTTATGATACAAATGGAAAACTGAGGCATGTAAAGGTAAAAGTTGTGATCCATCCTACCTCTCTTCAGATACCTAAAAGCAGGATACCTACAGCTGTTAACTGCCATAAATTCACTCCAGAGTCAGCAGAGAGAGAGATGGGAAACTTCAGAACGCCTTTTATCCCATCTGTTTCAGGATGGGGTGAATCGCCTTCTAGAGGTATCTCTTCCACTCCACTGTCCAAAGCAGAAGCCAGGATAATTAGCTTTCACTATATGCTCAATATTTAAGTCCACTGAGGCCAGATGAGGTGAATTCTGCCAGAAATAACATTTTAAGGACAGTTGTATGAAATGCCTATTTAAAATATCTTCTGGCCCTTAATCCAAGGATCCTAGCTAAGAAGCTCAACTTCTACGTATCTAGTACAAGATACTAGTATAGTATAGTATAGTATGGCACAGTATAGTAGATAGTAGTATCTAGCACTAGATACTAGTTTACTGATGGCATTGAATTATTTACATACTGATTTTCCACCTCCCAGGTTGATTTCACATACATGCTGCAGTTGAAAAAAAATACATGTAATGGAGAAATGGAGAAAAACTTGCTTGACCTCCAGTATCTCATGAGTCTCAAAGCTTCTTGAGAACTGTGACACTGTCATCTGGGATCTGAGCAGACAAGGAAAAAAATGCACCTAGTGAAATACTCAGCAGATAGAGGGGGTTCAGTCTGCACCAAGACAGGCTGAGGCATTTTTATCTTTAAATTGCTCAATTGCAAACTTGCTGTCCCTATGGTTTGAGGATATCGATTGTAGTTCAGGTATTTCCTACCTCTCTGTAAAGACCCTGGTCAACCTACCTAAGAGTCAAAGGGCCTTGCAAGCATGCAGTAAACAAATGGCAATCATGAACAAACAGGTACACAGTATTATGTGCAGGATGCTGGGCTTAGTTTATACCCTGGTAATGCTTTAGGCAGTGTTTTAGTTGCTTGAACCTACCAGATCCGGAACTAATAAACTTATTTATCTAGGGCCAGGATTTTAAAAGTGATCAAGTTGACACTGCTTACACTTGGAGTTAGATGGAGAAATAAATACACGTGTATGCGGTGGATGTGTTCAGTGCTGTACTGCCAGAAGGAATTGAAACTCAAACTTGGAGTAATGATGATGAGCAGGAGAAAAATCCAGAAATATTATAGTATTTTTTCTTATTATTTATAAAACATAATTATTTTAACGCAATTATAAGTGATCTGCAACCACTGAGTTTTCTGATAGATGCTTCTTTTATTATAATTATTCTACTAGATTTTTAATACTAATTCTTCCCTTTGTTATTCTTCTTCACATCCCATTTTACATCAGGCCTCTCCTAAGAGCTCTTTCTTCCAGGAGTTTTGTATAGGAACAAGTAATACTAGGGTTCTGGCATGGGGAGGAAGATGGCTTGTGTATTTTCATTAAAAAAAAAGTTGGTAAAATATAGGGGAAAAAATAAAAACGAACAAGGAAACAAAAAACAGCAAACAAAACCCAACAGGAGAAGGAACGGGACCAAACAGCTCACACATAACTCATTGTTGACTCTGTGGGGGAGGCTTGTTCATCACTTATGGGGCAAGCTCCCCTCTAAGAGCTGGGTTTGGATTTAATGTGATGAAATGTGGATCCCCTGTGATTATCAGACCAAAGTCACAGGGTAAAAGCTTGGAAAATCTGAACAAGTAAATTATATCTGTAAGGTGTGAGCATTAGTCACCCTTATTTTCTTCAACACCGGGTAGAAGAATGGCCTATACTTTCCATTTCCTCCAAATGCTTTTCTGAAAGAACAGCAAAACATGCCTACTATTTTTTAAAGGGATGTCCATGTAACCATAACTACAAGTTAGTCAATAGAAAAAAATACATAATAAATGGCTGTTATTTCAACTCTTTTGTGAGACAGTTCATTAGAAACTTCATTTGTCTACATGGATTGCACTTATTCAGCTATATTCTAATAAAATGTGCATTGCTTCCAGTAAAGGGAATGCATTTGCTATTGATGTGCTATGAACTACTACACAGAGAGGTGTTATTATATCCCTGTGTAATAACAAGCCAATTATAATGATCAGCAAAACCTTTACAATAAAGTCAATGCATGAGGAGTGATTATCATAATGCATTCTAACTGTTCAGTGCCATAAATGCTTTGCAATTAATTGTGGAGTGTATCTATAAATGTATTATTAATGCTGTATAAAAACCCATTGACAAGCAACCTTCACATTAAAAAAAAGAGCAGGATTGTAACGCGTCCCCGAGTTCACCTAGGAGGTTGAGCTGTACTTACAAAGGCAGAATTTTTTTATACAATTCTATTTTTTATTTCCTCCACTCTCTTCACCACTTCTTTCATCCCTATTACTGAAAAACACCAAGTATCACTGAGCAGTGTGAGGGTCCTCAGTTACACATTATACTGGCATATAGCTGTATTTTTGGTACACATCATTTTGGGCACAACTACAGGCTTTCACTGGCATCTTAACTCTGTGACACTGATAGTCCATCTTGCTTGAATGCCAAAGGCACTAGCCACAAAAAATGAGCAAATAAAAGCATGTCATAACCTAAGCAGGCAATGTAGAAAGAGTGAGAAGAAAGGAATCAAAGTTACATAATTGATCAAAAGTTGTCTCTCAGCACCAGAGAAAAGAACTGATATCAGAACCTCAAGGCAGTGAGCTCCCCAGCCCCTCCCTAGGCTCTGCTCTGGGCTCTTCTCCTTGTCAGTAAACTACTAGGTTACAGATGCTTTATGAAAAATGTGCAGTATGATTAGGGTTTTTTTGTTTGTTTGTTTGTTTGTTTTTTCTCCTTTTTTATTTTCTTAATACTTTATTTTAAAAGGTTGTCTTAAGGACATGTGCTAGAACACAATGTCCTGTGGAACTTTTCCAGCTCCTATTGATGGGCACCCTTCCATCGATTTCAATCACGATGGAAAGGGCAGACGTGAACAAAAGTTTGATTTCCCTTATACAGTTTCAGCAGGTGAGGATGGAATAGAGCACATCAGCCTTCAGCAGTGTCATCGAATATAAAACACTACCCATAAGGATCAGCTGGAGCCCTTTTTCTCCCCAGAATTAAGTTTTACCAGACGGAAGAGAGCACAGATGGGGTCATCCAAGGCTACTTTGAATTAACTGATCCATTTGCATGCAGTACTGCTGGTACTTTCTGCTTGCTTGAAAATAGGACCCTGTGAATACAACAGGGAAGCAGCTCTCAGTATGGTGGTGCAGTCATTAATTTCTACAACACTAGGAGATTTTTCATTTCTCACAATCTGCGATCAGACTTGTGACAAGACACTACTAGAAAGAGAAGATTTCCATGAGTATTAAAATCCTGCTTCCAGTGTTATCAGTCTTATCCTTGGATATAAGGAAAAACACCACTTACTTTAACAGATGTTCTGCTCTGGAATAAAAAACAGAGTTTTCCTTTGAAACCTACAGGCTTATGGCATTGCTGTAGGAAGTTCCATCACATGCACTGGGGTCTGAATTTCAGCTCTGCCTCTGAAAGACCATGGCCTCTCAAAGACTGGACCGAGAGAAAAGAAGAATGCCCAGGAATTCTGCTCTGGACTCAGGGATGAGCCGGAAAGGGCCAGGGAGATGCTCAAGCGTATGCAATATAAGATGGTCCTTGTGGTTCCAGGTCTAAATTCTTCCCCAGCCCATGACCAAATAGGCAAAGAGGCAAACTAACTTCCCAAACTGACTGCATCTCCAACAGTTGTTACTCAGTGCCCAATCTGCCAGTGGTGCTTTGCTAGTGCTTTCTGAGGGTTCTGATACTTCTCCAAACTCTAAGGCAAGAAGACTGTCTCCCAGAATGATGTCAAGGTTCTTTTCCCTTCTGACTCATGAACTCATCTCTCCTCGCTATGGATTTTTTTTTTTTAACATAATATTAGATTACTTTAAAACAGTAGATTGCTTCTCTTTTTCCTTCATTCAGAGAACTGCAGTTGAGCTGCTGTGAGCTATTTAATACTGAATATGGAATTAATAGAGAGAAGATATTTTGAATTGGGTATGAGCTGTGTTTTCTTAAAAAAAAAAAAAAAATTCCTAGAAAGGTGGAAAACAGTTGACCAGTCATATTTTGGACAAATTTCAGTGAGAGCATATGTACTGCACTATGAGATTTAGAAGTACGATGTAGCGTGGAGTTGAAAATCTCCTTTCAAATTGCAAGGGAAGATAAAGAAGAAGAGACACAGCTTTTAAATCTGCGGGCCCTGAGGGAGAAAAAGGTGGATTGTGATAAGGGTGTGGCAAATTATTTGTCCAGAGGTCTTAAGTCCAGACCTCAAAATGTGAAGATAGTGCTGCTACCGTGCAACAAGTATTTTTATCCTGAAAAGTGTGCAGGTCACAGCAAAGTGTGACACACATGTTCTGTGTGATTTTCACAAGTCCCTCTTTGTGCCACCCGCTACTTGAGCTATAAAAGACGTGGCAGAGTACTATTGGGCTTATGATGATTTTGGTAGAGTTAATGGTGGCCCCCAAGTGTGTGTTCGGGAGAGATCAGTTTAGATATTTCTGCCTGTCTCCCTAGGGTGTCTGCCAGTGCTGACTGCCGGGTCCTGTTGAATGGCTCTGCCCAGAAAGATCTGGGCAGACCAAGTGAAAGTGGGATGAATGGATCACCATTCGTAAACAAGACATCCCATTTTCCAGCTTCTGGGATGGGACGGATGTTCTGGAATGGATTAAGGATGTTCAACAAATATAAGAGCCAGAGAATTGGTAGTAAAATGGCTTCCATGGAATTTAGTATCCTAGGCAAGAGGTGTTTTTCAGAGAAAAGAATGAGATGTATAATGGTACAAGTCTGATGTGTGCACAGTTTCAGACTGACTTCTGGCACATGGGTAGAGCCTAACCTCGAGAAGCACGTGAGAGGAGACATTGAGCTCCAACAAGATTTCTACTTCCTTATTTACCCTTAGCTCTCTTCTTCACACCTTCCTTGTGGGTGGACAGACCTTTTCAAAGCACTTCCAGAGAAGAAGGAAATAATTCCACATGGCTTTATTATAGTAGAGTAAAATCAAACCCACCTGAAGACAACCAGATAGAATTCTGAATATTTAAATGAAAAATAGCCAAATACCAGATAGTGAGTGGGATCTGGGGCTATGTTCATCATAGACAAGCCCTGCCAGCTGCAACAGAGGGCTAGTGAGAGTTAGAAAGGCCACAGATTAAATAAGAAATAGATCCAGACTTTTGTCCCCAAAGACAATAGCCCTTATAAACTGCAGAGAGGTCATTCTGGCCTCATCATCATTGATAAGCTGATGGAAGGGAATAAGAAGAAACAGATCATGGTGCATGAGCAAAGCACCGCAGTATTAATGCATATTGTGAGTGAGTGCTTGGACATTTTGTTCTGAATCTGGAATAAACCATAACCAAACAGATAATTTCAGATCCTGCACACTGAATAACAGCTACAGAAATGATGCAAGTCAGTTGAAATATGACAGTCCAAATCTTCCAGCAGCTGCTATCGCATTCCCTAAACAGTAGACAAAAAAGACACTGCACATGCCTTCTGCAAAATGTACACAAACACATTTTCTTGCAAGCACAAACAGACACAAAGGCTTTTGTAGATTTGTGAAGTCTTGCATGCAGAAAACATTGCAATGTGATGAACTGCAGGATTTCCTGTAAATCCCTCTACTCCCTCTCTGCAGGACACTGCTGCCTTTCAACTAAACGACTTTGGACTTCGGCTTTTTTATTTTCTTCAGTCCAGGAACTTTCTGTAACTCTTTTATAAAATACAGGAGGACCCAGAAACCACTGTGAAGTATTTCTGGGTAGAGAGGTTAACACCAAGCCTGGCTAGCACACTGTGTGTGCCTTTGCATGCCTTCCTTTATGGACCTTCCCCTGTCCTTTGAGAGGAATGTGGAGGCAATGACGCATCTAAGCATCACTAATAAGAGTGTAACTAGAGTAGCAAGAGAGTCCTTTCCTTTTAAAAAATGTTACTCCCAGAACAAGCTAGTGGGACCTCAGGGCTGCGTTTATCACAGGTTAACCCTGCCAGCTGCAGCAGTTGTCGTCTAGTGAGAGCTAGAGATACTGTGAATAAAATAAGAAATGTCTGCAAACTTTTGCACCAAACCACAAAACAGATTCGAAAATTTTTCCCTAAGTTTGCAAAACTTTAGTTCATTGATTTCTACAAAACTAATTTTAGAGTTGAGTAGAAGACAAAGAACTAAAGTAAAGTTATCAGCAGGGTGAAAGTAATAGAAAATTCCATCAGTTTAATTGGAATTTGTCTTACTCAGAATATAACATGGAGTTACATCTTACATGCCTAAAAACATATAAGACAACCTAACACATGGATAAGAAGCTTCTGCGGAATCAAAGTAAAATCTGGGCATAAAGACCAGACAAAGATTTTAAAATATTCTTAATGAAGCTAATTGCACTCTGATTTTTCTGAAAGAAATATAGAATTTTTGCCTTTCTGTCACGTTCTTATCAATCCCATCACTGCTGAGGTCTTTATAAAATGTCAAAGAATTCTGACCTTCCTATGAGATATTTGGAGCCTCATAAGGCATTTGATGGAAGGAATACTCCTGTGTAACATTCTGCAGCTTGAGCATTTGCACACACAGACAGGAATGCAAGATGCACAATTTTTCCATTAATTTAGACTGTTTCCCAAGAGAAATGTATTGAAAATACATTCATTTCCAGGTCTTGTGAGATTAGGCAAATGTAAATAATGCCAGTTTTTATTGAAAAGGATTGGATTCTTTGTCTTGCTCCTAGTCCAATATGGGGATTAACAGACAATATAATAAAAACAGCAGAACTAATAAGGGGCAGTCAGCATTTCCATTTTGTTGGGATGAGTGAAATTTGTGCCAAGCAATATTTTGCATTCCTTCCCAAATCTAGATGGTCTGATAGTCTAAATTCGCACTCACGCAGATCAAATGCCAACAAACCCACTTTTGTTTCAGCTGAGAATCAAGACACAGAAGGGATTAAAGACCATTGAATTCCAGACTATAGAACAAGGCAAAAAAAATGCCAAGCAGATTCTGTTTTTGCTTCTGTTGTCGGAGTAAATTCCAGACTCCTATCAGCTTTGGGTTTTGGGAGATCTTACTGGGAAAGTCAAGGGCTCATGCTTCAACAAAACGTGGGTATTTGTCCTTGCATAAAACACAAACTCATTGCCTCAAGAACACTGCTCACCGTTTCCAGTTACAGTTTCCTTCTAAACTACAGGTTCAAACAGTATCACATCCTCTCTTTAATACCTTGACCTGGCACCAAAATTCCCAATGAGTCAGAAGACAGGGGTGTATTTAGAGCATGGGCTTTGAGCAGACTGTGCAGTGCAGAAGAGATGCTTCATCTTCCAAGCCCTCCCCTTTTCCTCATGTCCCATCCTGATACACGGATTGGGTATAATAAGCTACAACTTAAGTTCCTTTGTTGTTGAAGTTGACCTTTATCTTGCAGCCCTAATGAAGTCTTTTGATGTGCTCCTAAGATACACAGTCTCCTTTTTAGCATTCTGTTTGCCTTGCCTCCTTTAACCGGTGGGCTCACAGAGAACGTAAGTTTTCATACAATGCCTCCCTTGGGTGCCAATTGTTCTTTTCTCCCATAGTTGCCCTTGAGTCATGCCGTTCTGAAACATCACCAGCCCACAAGCAGCCTGACAGTGGGAAATTAGGACAACGTGTCTTTCACACCAATGATGAGCACACACGTTTGGCCCCTACATTATGATCACAACCGACAGGAGCAATACCGAAGCAGAGTGGGTAAAAAGAGATGAGGCCTGTGTGTGTTGGGGAGATAATTAGGTAAAATACAATGGAGAGGGAACTACTGGTGTGACAGATAATGTGGAATCAAACTGCCACCCGAGCCCTTTGCGGTTCAATCCACTCCTCCTGAAAGCAGCTGCTCTTAGCAAGAGTTTGAAAACCTTCCCCAGAAAACCAGGCATGTGTTCTCTATTAGTGATCTGCATTAAAAAAAAAAAAAAAAAAGTGATTGGGAGCTACATACCCTGTAGGCGCACTGAGCAAATTGGCCAGCCTAATTATTATTTTTTGGTATGTCTAATTAAATAGACAAAAGGCCCTCCCTTCACTCCCGCTGTCGGCACGAGCTCCACTGGAATGTGCATAATGTCCCCTCATTTGCCCAGGCAGCTGAGCCTTTCCCTTTTCCCCTAGGAGATCCCCATTGACAACTGCCCATGGCTCACCCACACCTACTCAGACATGGAGCCAGATCTTCAGAGGGGAAGGGAAAGGGGGCAAATTGACCCTGTTCTATTAAAAATCACCAGAAGATGCTGCCTTGTGTGGCATGCTTTGCTGCAGATTAGAAAAGTGCTGTGCCCCCTGATATCAGAACTTGCCACTGCAGAGCCTGTTGAACACTTTCTGTGCACACTGCTAGCCAAATTCCCCTGAATTTACTTTAAGGGGACTCCAGAAGTGCCACATTTATCCCTGGGCTTTCTGGCACTTTTCCACTATTCAGCTTTTGCCCTGCTCTGCAATTACACGGCACCACAGCTCTTCCTTACAGAGCCTCTGCCAACCTGCTGGTTTCACCACTCCGTGACACCAGCCCTTTAACTACAAGCTATGTACAAAGTCTTCCAATGACTTGAGTCACTGGAGAGTTTCAGCCTCACACTGATGCAGTCAAAGCCTCTGGAATCCAAAGCTTTCAACTGAAAAAGAACACAATTTCGGGGCCTTTTGTCTGCGAGGCGTTTTGCTCCTTTTAAGTAGCTGGTGCTGGGGAATTTCCACTAATTCCAACACAAAGATAGTAGTCACATAAATGAAGAAGAGTTTATGTCCATGGCGAAAATTAAAGAGTTTTCACACAACTTAGAGCCAGATCATCACTAGATGACAGAATCTACTCCCACATTTCTACAGTACGTAAGGTCTACTGCTTTAACTGCATATATTTAACTGCACATATACAAAAGCATTTTTTTTAGCCAAGGAGATAGGTATAGAGAAGAAGGAAGTACCTTGCCATTATACATATATACACCCACACATATATATATTATATAAAAATAAATATTCTGTATTAATTATATTTTATATATTTATATATGTTTATAACATATTATATATATACTCAAATGCACAAATACAAGAAAATAGAGTGATAACTGGTCCTGCATAACTGATCATATTACTCAGTGAGCCCTGTATTTGATCTGACAAACAGGCCACTACTGAACAAGTATGCTGCAGCTCCACAAAACCAGTTTTAGGAGAAAACCTGTCACAGGAAACGCCTTATCACCAGTGATCAACTGAATGGTCACTTAGCAAAGCCTTCCAAATCCATCATGCAGGATGGAAAAGTGAACGACCAGCTCCTGATTCCAGCTACACGTGTACAAATCCCGAATAACTCCCTCTTATTGAGAGAAGTCTTCAGCTTCCACAACATATTTATCCACATAAGCTGATGCAGGTGTAGAAAACTTCACAATTTACCTTGTGCAAGACCAGAGTTGTTTCAGTTCAAGGAGAAACAACATGGTCAGATAAATTGTAAAATGTCTGCTTTATCCTAACCACATTAAACACCTCTGCAGCTCAGCCGAACATCGGTCTGAAAAACCTATGTTGCCATCATTGCTGTTAAACTTTGTTAAGACAGTGCCTGATGCTTCACTTCTTAACAAGGCAGTTATTTGTTTCCCAGGCAATCTCTGGCACCTGCCTGCCTTTTAAAATCAAATAATAATTGAATATGAGGAAAGTGAGATGAAGTAAAGGAGATTTAATAAAGAGAATCTTTGCTGCAGAGGGAATTTCTTTGGCAGTGATTACGTTACTAATTGATCAGCACATTGCCTGAGAGAAGCCAGAGACAACAATTATACTTAGCACTGTAGCTGAAAGCAATGCAGTCAACTACCTCCTCGGCTTTCGCTGTCCGCTGGTTTCACTTGGATCGGTCTATTCATCTGTAAGAGAAAACAAAGAGAGACAGACATTTAACAATGGAGTCAAGCATTCATATATAGAGTCATGCATCGTAGTAAGCACAAGAATATATTCCGTGAGGAGGAAAAAAGTAATTAGTAAGCAAAGAAGTGACCACAGAGCACAGGCTGCTTGGGCAGCTACTTGGTCTGAGGTAATATAGTGCCACCCCATTCACCTGACAGGGGCTCTGCTGAATCACACCAAGCAAGAGATCTGACTCATTTCACTTGGGTCATGAAATTTTAAATGTAACTTCTTAAATTTCTAATAGTTTCTCCAAAAAATGCTACTGTGCCAGAAGAGAAGTGCTTTGTCAGAACAACGGGTTCAGTGACACTTTAATTGCAAAGGTTTCTTGAGATGGGCATGGTGAAAAGATAATTGAAAACTAAATTTCACCTCAACCGCTGGCTCAGGAGGAGCTTTGGCTGTATGACTGTCAGCCACATGGAGGAATGGTGCTTGGGTGTAGTTTGCCCATGTCATGGAAGTGCTGGCCTTTGAGACTTCCTTCAGAGAACAGGAAAGTTAGTCAAAACCTCCCTCTCTCTCTTGTGCTTTTTCAAACGTGTGTTTCCTTTCTTACATCGGAACATAAGCACATATACATATCTAGCCATTCTGTTGTGAATAGGATTTTCGTTCTCTAACTTATACCTGTTGCTCTGTTTCTGTAAGAAAAACACTGAGGACCAGCAGTGTCTCCAGTGTTCAGCGAGATGAGGAGCACAGCAGACTCCTCAGCCACTCTGACCAGCACAGCTCCTGCCTGGCCACAGTGCCTGGGAGCTGGGGGGCTGTGGGGACACAGCTGTCTCTTATCCCTCTGCAGTCAGTAGTAAGGCTGATCATATTCCCAGAGACACAGCAAAGACAGACAGGACACCAACATGATTGGTCACACCAGCTGCCAGCCAAGGGCTGCCTTCATCCGTGCTTGCACACAGGGCTCATGTAAACACAGACACTGATGGTTGAATCCCCTTCCCCCTTTCTGGTGCTGGATACAGAAGTTCACTAGTGCAGGTACACAGTGTGACTGGACAGGTTTGGTTCCCTGCCTCTCTTTGTTGTTATCCCTTATCACTTTGAAAAAGGTCCTTGATCATAAAGGAGTTCCCGTGTTCCCAGAGCTACTCAGTCTCAGGAGAAGTGGCAGTGGATGTCCACAATCATCCTTACTGCCAGTGCCTATCTCAATGTCTGATGCACAGAGATGAGGATATCTCTCTCCCATTAATAGCTGGGGATGCAGACTAAATCAGAAACAGATTTCCATCTGAAAGCCCTTCCCTGACTTTTCCTCCAAGTCATACAAACACTATGGCAGTGGGAATCTGTCAACCCACTGCTTCCCAATAAAGTCAGACCAAAAATAGACTAAGTGTCACAGGATGCCTTCTCATACCACAAAACAAAATAAATAAACAGAAAAAAAATAATAATAAGGAGAAGCAGATGGGGGTTAAACAAAATGTGAACACTTTATAACTCCCACTGGGATCCCACATTAGTTGCAGCAGGCCCAGTAAAGCTGTTCTAGCTTCCAGGCAGAGGGCAGAGGTGCTCAGAACTGTCCTACATGTCTTGACTGCAAAATACATCAACCATAACCACTGCTGTGCTCTCCCAGAGTAGGGGTAAGAGAAACAGTCCTGCTGGAACTTTGTGGAGGAGCCTGAGTTTGGCCTGCAAATGCAGAGTTGACAGTCTTTCTTCCTATTTTTTCCCAGTCTGATATAGGCATATATCTGAATAATTCTCTTTTCTCTGGAAAACACTGGAAACAGCAATTTTGTACCACCTATCTTTGCAACAAATGGCTTACAGTCTTTTTAGTTGTGATATCTGTATCTAGGCAGTACTAGTATTTAATATACTCAAAATACCTCATTATCCTAGCGTCCTTATGCTTCTCATTCAGTCTTTCTACTACCTTTGAATGCAGTAGAGGTGATTTTACCTCCCCTTCTTTGTGGCTAAGTGCAGTTAGTGAAAAAATCTATTTGCTTTTTTCATTGGTGTTTTTTGTTTTTTTTTTCCCTAATTTCCTTCTTTTTTCCTTTTTTTCTTTTCCTTGAAAGTAGTTTGTAATCATTTAGATTTATTCTAATTGCTCTGAACACATATTTAGTAATAAAAAGTCATCAAACTGGTTGACAAGTAGGTTAAGATGATGGAGAGCCTCACAGATCCTTCTGCATTGTTGTCTCAGGAGGAAAATGTACTTAGCCATAAACTGACTACAGTTAGAATAATACTTGTAAAAAGATGGATCAATGGCTTCAGACACTACTGAGCAATTTCTGCTCTTCTATATGCCTGCATCATCTAGAAAACTCCAGGCAGTTTAAGTGCTAAAACCAAGAAAGAATTTGCTACTGGATAAACCTCATCTCTGATTCTGCAACTGTAAAGATCTGCCCCTCTCACACAACTATCATAAGATATTAGCAGAGCCAGAAGCAATGTACTTGTCATCAGCAGGATGGACGTCCTGATACAGCTCTCCTGTAACCACATATGTGCTGTTAAACATATGAAATCCCTACTGCTCATTCAAAGACAGTGAGAACTTGCGTTTCAGACAGTTGGAAAGAAAAGTGATCACATAAGGTAGGAATTTATAGGTGGTGTGCTAACAGCCACAGAAATCCCCCACTGAACTCAAGTGAGCTGTAGATGAGCCTTCGGAACAAGCCTTCCTACTTGTGAAGAGATGGATGTGGTCTATTCACAAAAATCAGATAAGAACATCAAGTTTTTTTAGCAAAATGAGAGAAAACAATATTTAGGTAAGTTTTTATTATTATTATTATTTTTGAGATTAAGCTATGAGAGTGGAAAACAAGAGAATCCTGGAGAAAGGGAGATAAAAGGGAGGGGATGAGCATCCCACAGAGGGATTTGAAGCCGGGTAAATTGATAAATAAAAGGCTAGTGTCATTTAATGTGCACTCTGATTTATACACTTGACAATTTCTTTATAGACCAAGGAGAAAGAGCTGTATGCACAGACCCCATAATACAAATTGAGATCATCTTGACATGAAAGATACCCATTACAGGGAGAAACACTGAGAGGAAAATAATTAAGTTTCCTGCCTCCATTGATGGAACTTTCTTCTATCTCTTTTCTTTTTCCTTTCTTTACAAACACTCTGGGAGCAAGGAGATGGCACAGGGAACAGGAAAAGACTAAGTGGAGAAATAAAATGTACTTTCCCCAGTCTGGGAAGCTGTGCTTGGAGAGAAAAGAATTCAGAGGTTCAAGTTCCTTGCTTATTCTTCGTCTGTGAACTGTCATTGTTTAACTGCAAAGAAACAATTTTTTTTACTCCAAACTGCAGTCCTCTGAAAAGTATTTTCAGGAATAATGTATGCATGCCTCTAATATCTTTTCTTGGTGGACCATGAGAGTGTGTCAGGGGAAAGAATAGTCCTACATCACTCAACTGGGCTCAGAACAGGAGGGAAATATTGAAGTAAGTGAGATAGTGCAATGTCATCTTTGCCTTGGACTAGAAAAAAACAATGTCCTCAAATTACTGCTTTCAGTTCCCTTACAAGGGAAGAATTCAGGTTATTATACTACAGGTGGACAACATCTCTTGGTGAGGACTGCCCTTCTAGGAGTTGTGAGGAGAGCCTGAACCTAGAATTGGTACAGCTGCTTTTGAGAGTCAGCACATGCAGCCTTAAAAACATCTCAGTGTCTAAAGCTTAGCAAATCCAAGGCAGCTACTGTTGTGCACTGATGATCCTTCTCTTCCATATCTTTAAATGCCTCCAGTGTCATGAAATATATGTGCCAATAGTTTCCAGTACAGTCAGAAATTACATATTTCAGATAAGTCTTTCCACAGGAGCTTCTAGTTTTCATCAGAAGAACCCCAGTTAGGCAAAGAAGAGACCTCAGATTTGAGGAAAACAGAAAGGTGCTAATACCAATGCCAATCAGCAAATCCGATTAATGTCATGGGCAGCCGCAAGGGATCATAGGAACTAGAGATTGGCTGTGAACTTTTAGTGATTCATATCACTAAAATGTCTAAAGGAGATCTGGCATTTCAGGAAAAAAGAACTAGGTAGGCTAATCCAGTATTTAAACTGAGAGATGGACTGGATGAAATCTGGAAGGTCATCCTCTTAGAATTGTTATACTTCTCTTTGCTGCAGTGGTCCTCCTTTCCTCTGCCCACAGCTGTTCTCTCTGGTCTCCTTTGAAATATGATCATGGATTCTCATTCTAGATTATCTCTATTGAGCTTTCACAGCGTAAGAAGTACACTGTTTTAGTATCTGTTAATCTGGCATGAATTTATCTCCAGCCTTTCTCCTATCATTTAGGACATGACTAAAAATGTTCATGCTCTGTGTGAAACATGAACATCTATCTATATGAAGGGTTTATAAGATTTCTAACATTATGGTCCCAGAATGCCCCATTCATGATGCAAAGGCCACTCTGGACACAATAACTATTTGAAAGAGTCTCACTCAACATCATTACCAAGACAGAGTTGTGCTGAGGTCCACAGAGGGAAAAAGATATTTAGGTAAGAGCGAGAAAATGTAATTTGGATTTCTGGTTCCATAAAACAGATCCAGTTTTCAAAGAGGTGGCAATCAGCTATGAAGAATCAGAGTTTCATTCACATTTATGTTCCTAGTGTGGCACCATGCAACTTGCATGTCTAAGACTCCCTGTGTGAGAAACTGTGGGCACCGTGTGACAGCACAGATGTGATCTCCACTATTGTAGAATGGGGTGCTGTGGGCCTTTATTTTTCACAAATGCCATAAGTGATTGGCTTGACTGGGGAGTTAAAACTTCAGATGCATTACACTGCTCATTTTGCTTTCATTATTTGCACTATCATTTCTGTTGAAAACCATTTTACTGTTGTTTTTGCACACCTTGGACAAAATTACTCTACTTGTTACACTTCATAACCTTCATTTTGTCTTTTCCTTCATTTTGTCTTTTCCTTCCTTTTGCCTAAAACCAACTCATTCAAATAATGCCAAATTCATCTCCCCACATGAACTTGCCATTTGCCCCATCTACGCCCACCCCAATCCTCCCTGCAAGTGGAAACACGACATCATTTTTCATGTCCAATTACAGCCACCATGGTGCCACTGTTAAAAGACAGCGCAGGTACTCCTGTCAAAAAGGGTTTGAGTTACAAGAAGCGATGAATTACAGCAAGCCCTTTTTCAATTCTCTGCAGAAATGAAATGTCAGAGCTTGCTACTGTATTTTTCTCAGCACCATCAGCTACAGGCCACTGCAGGAATTAGACAGGGGACAGACGCTTTTCTGTATCATGATTTTTTTTCCCAAAGGTTGTCATTTTCTCCCCCACCAACCTTTTTCTGCTCCCCCTGGCTTTGATATTAATTTAGAGTAGGTAGAAGAATCACCTGGGAAAGAAGAGTAGGAAACAGAGACAGCTGATTTCTCACTGTCTCCATCTTTCTTCCTCTCGCTGTTCCTACTACCCTTCCCTTTTTTGTCTCACTTTTTCCTTCTTCATTAAATTACATGGAGTTTCTAGCCAGGACTAAGGCACTATCAAGCTTGATAATGGACAAACAGAACTGAAAACAAAAAGAATGAAGGAAAATATTAAAGGTGGAATCTTGCTTTGAATAGATTCAAATGTGATCGGAGATAGGAAGGAAAAGTGAGGAAGGGACTGCTGAAGAACACTGAAATACCACTAAGAAATACCACTAATCGTTAGGAAAACGATATCCTGTGCAGAAGAGAGCAGTGTTGGAGATGATGTGCTGGCTATGCTAAAGGAATAAGTCTTTTCAGCAGACAAAAAAGTTATTCTAGAGGTTGTAGGATGCTTGAAACCACAGAAGGTGGCTACAATGATCGTTTACGTACTAATAATGTTTCCTCCCCATCCTTACAGGGCTTAAGAAATTTCAGTACAAGACAACAGGGCATATAACAGATGGGGTGTATGATTAAGGCTTTGTATCAAGAGCTGCAAGGAAAGGTAATCCATTGTCCATGTTTAGTCATTTTCCCAAAGAGTCAGGCTGGTACAGTCTAGAAAGTAGAGATGTCAACATCTGACAAGGCCTGCTTCCAGCTGCATACTGGCCTTCTGGATGAATTTGTTCATACCATTATAACTGTGTCTTTCTCAGCTTTCTCTTGAGTACAATGAAGGTAAGGACACCCTGACGTATCATGAAGGTGGTTGATGAAAAAATCTATTTAAATGCTGGTGTTAAACAAAATTTTGTAATTTATGTCTGAATGATGTGAGCAGGGATAATGGCAAATAAATAACTCTTCCCGCTCAACCATATTCTGTTCTGCTGGCAACAGTAAGCAAATGCTTATTGGGCTTTAAGTATCTGTGTACTCAGTGGATACTGTCTAGTCTCTGTTGACTCCGTTCTTGAAGATTGGACCGCTGAGGGATAGCCATTTTCCACGCTAGTGCCACTGCCATCACAGACACCAATATGGTTATGTAGAAAATGGCAAAATGGTGTTTAATAAGGCACGGCAGCTCCTTATATACATACATCTATCATCGTCTACACCCCCTACAGCATGCGTCATACATCACTCACAGAGCAGGGGAGGGCCTATCGCATCACATCCTGGTGTCCCAGCCACGCCTACTACAACAAGTCTCATGGATGACAGTTCCACTCTAAAGTATCTTGCTTCCTAAAGAAGCGATGTATTTCTTACTGATTTCATGATGTAGCTCAGATGTTAATTGCAGGCATTAATTTGTTAATAACTGCCTTAAAATTTCCAGAAAATATGGCTACTCCTTATCATTTCAGTGGGAAAGGTCTTTCTGTTCAAAACTGGCACCAAAAATATCAAAAGGAATATCATTTCACCACTTCTTCCAACTTTTTGAGTTGTGTGCCATGTACTCAGTGGTAATCCCACTGAAGTCTACACCATTACTTTTGTGAGTAAAAGTACTGCCATGAATGTGTTTTAAGAGAGGATCATAACTTTTAAATCATTGAGCAAAATCTGCTGTGATTGAAGACCCTAAGGAAATGCAAAGTATATTAGTGTCAAAGTTGGAAAGGCCAAGAAAATCACCTACAATTGAATTGTGTGTGTGTAATTGCAAAGTTCAAGTAAATCACTCTGTACCTTATTCGGAATGACATAATTGAATTACAGTGATCTAAACTAGATTGCTATAAGACTGAATCCAAAGCTGTCTCCCCTCTGAAGAAAAAAATAAACTTATGGCCCAGGTACTCTGATCAGGGAAATTTCCATGAGTGTTACAGAAACAGAAAAGCTGCTTCAGCATAGGTCAACTATACAACCAGCCTTCTGTATTTCTATATTGCAGATATAAGGCATAAAGCAAATGCCTGCTCCTGTGGGAACAGAGGTAAGTGCTATGGTTGCATGAAATGCCGTGTGAGTGCACCTTCAGTATACTTCTGCGTGGGCAGCACGATCCAGTACAATCCTGGATTCATGACAGAGTAGGGAGAGTAAATGCTTCAGAAAGTTTGGCAAAAAAAATCACAGTGGCTTAACTTTTGGGAAGCACTCACTAGTAATGAATTGTATCTAGAATGACTCTATCTCAAACCTTATCTGGCTAGAGGACTCTCAGCTCCTTCCCACAACTTTCTTCTCTGCCTGACCAGATTTCTGTCATAGACATGTACACAAATAGATGAGAAATAGGCATGTATGAGGTATGAAAAAAATATCTTGAAGGGTCTGACCTTTACAAATCAGTCAGTGCTCTGGTGCCTACCCCCAAGAATGATTGCTACTGGCCATCCCTGTGCTCAGAGTATTTTCTATATATCATATAAAACACATTACGAACCATCCATCTAACTATTGATTCACCTTTCCACTTGTCTCGTGTATATAGATGAACCTAGAGGGGGCTTAAGTTCACATTCACATGCAGAGCCTATAGCTTTGCATCCAAAACTTCCTCACTGCGGAACAGTTTGGGCTTGATTTTGAAGAAACAACTACTCTTGTTAATAACAAAATAATGACTTTCCAGTTCCACAGATGTGTTGGTTTGTTCTTTAGGAAGCTGAGCACATGGTGCTCAGTATTACAGTGTCTCTGGTTTTGAAAGAAGTGAGGAAGTTTATGGATCTCAGTGCTTTGTCCAACCGCCCACTGCCCTGCAGGTTTGAGGACAGTAAGAGGAACAAAACACAGGATGCTTGGAACAACAAAGCCTTATTATCCAAAGCAAGAAAGACAGCATACTTGTTTTTTTTTTTTTTTGAGTACTGTAAATATGCAAAGCCGCACGTGGAAGAGACATGCAGAAGGTCTCTTTAGAACTCTGGGCAGCTGCACAGTTAAATCAGGTCCGTATTTCTTTGCTGGGAAAGAAGGGGCCCTGGATGATGTTGACTTACAGCCACATGCACAGTGGCATTTAGGAAATTGAAGGCATTTTTGGTTTGGGAAATGTGTCTGTACTCCAAGACCCTTCATATCCATGAGGTCATTCCACATGTAGTGGGCACACTCAAGCGTGTAAAATGTCCCAGGTGATGCTAAGCAATATGTAGGGGTCTATTTATCTAAGGATCCTGACAATTGAGATATAAGCCTGGAAGGAGACCAGACTCTTGTAATCTACTTTCCTGTTGCTACCACAAGCAATCACAAGTGAAAATGTATATGAACAATTGTTTATGAACAGAAATACTGTTCATAAACACATTAAATTCTGATACAAAACTAAATCTTCTGCTGTCCTTTCTTCCTATCTTCCCAAATACCAATAGGAATAAGCTTTCCACACTGTCACCTCTCTTCTAATTTCTCACTTGAGTTTATTTCAAGATAATTTATTTCCAATTTTAAAATGTGCCCAAATGAACTTTTATGTAAAACGATACTTCTCTATCAGGAGCATTTTCTATTAGCTAGTGATGCATGCATTAGTAGAGAAAACACACTGTCTTTTAGCCTAGTGTTGTGATCCCAAATTTTTCATGGCAAAGCAGCAGCTTAATCCACTTATATGAAAGCAGCCCATAAAGATATGACCAAGATAGCCTTAAACCAGCCAAGATGGCTAAGAAATAACAGTGTATAGACAGTGGCATAGAACTTAAATGAATGCCAAGAGTCCGTGATCAGCTTTGCAGTATGTGCTCGAATTAGGTATTTGCAGTCGGAGTGCTATCTGTGCTATCGAAGTGCCTGAACTGCCTAGTTTAAAGTTTGCTCTCAGACCTTTTCTGTGAATTGTCTCACAGATGCTCTCTGTTTTCATCTACTCTGAAGATCCCCAGCACTGCCTGCAGCTGGTGCTCAGTCAGGCAGAGGCATAGCCTGGAGGAAGCACAGGAGCTGCCTGGGTGAGGAAGCGTAGATATGAGGGGAAAGGATAGGGTGTTTGCCACATATGGGGCACATGGGACAAGCAATTGAGCCAGAGAGACAGATGTACTACTCAAGGCATTATGGACATAACCCCTGCCCTCTCACTTAGAGATGAACATCTGTTCTCCTCTTTTCTTTATCCCAAGCCCATGACCTCTGGCTGTTGGCACTTCCCTGCTGTGCTCTTCATTCTCTAAGCTTTATCTCTTCTTCTGAAGCAAGACCCAAATGCTGCCTTTGCCAATAATGGTTGCTTGGCTTGCCTTTTCAGATTTTAGGCAAGGCCAAGCTCCCATTGACTTCAGTGCTTTGAGTTCAAAAGGAGCTTGGCCACCTTCCATCCAAGTAGATTAGGCCTTCTGTGCATGTGGCTTTGTACGCCTGGCCACAAAGATAAGAACCACAGCCAGCCCTCTTGCCCATGGAGAAATTCTTTCCACAGCAGTGCCATTTAACAAACTGAGTAAGCAGTGCAAATTAACTATCTGCTTTCACCCATTGCCAGATTCATGAAATAAAGGCACTCTCACTGATGTAGTTGTGCTCAAGGTAGCCTCAAGGCCTGAATTCAAGCACGCTCTCCCCAGGAAATGAAAGAGGGCATAACTGGGTTAAGGTTGCAAGCAGGGTTTTCCTTCATACTAGAGTGGCTCTGGTCTGAGCCAGAAACCTATCTTCCCCCAGCACTGATCCTACTTTCAAAAATGTTCATGCCATTCCAGATATACTAATTTCTCCTCTCCCAAGGGTTAACTTCAAACATGGTGAAGCTTGCCACAGGAGAGCAGGTGGCTTTCTACTACCTCAGTCCTGCTCTCCAGGAGCGCTAAAACTAAATCCATGCCATGTAGGTGTCTGAGACATTTCTGAAGCACAGGGGCTGCCTTTTTAAGGCATGTCTCTATCAAGATTCAGGTGGTACAGCACTCAGTTCTATCAATTTGCAAAAGTCATATAATTATTTTATGATAACCTGAAATAAGCCCTGTTCAAACACAAGGAAAATAAAACAACCACAACCCCACACCTTTCCTCCCGGGAAAAAAACAAAAAACAAAAAAACAGTAGTTATGCTGCCTCCTCTACTGGTTTGTCTAAACTGATTTGAAATCACACTTCACATTAGATGTGTGAAAACCTTGCCTAAAGATAAACCTCTTAGCTGTGTCCTGGATCAGGGCTGCAGTTCCTGGAAGAGCTTACAAAAGGAAAAACACTAATAGTAATAGTAATAGTAATAATAATAATAATAATAATAGTAATAAAAGCAAGGAAAGACTCAGGGAAAGAATAAGATTATCTTTATCTTGACAGTGCTCCTTTAAAGAAAATCTTCTGTGAAGGGGCTTAGAGCATTAAATTTTGCTTCAGTACTCTTTCACAGCGAGGAAATGCATTATGGAAGGAGATTTTAAACCAATCCAAACACCCAAGTTAGCCCTCTATTTGTTCCTAATAGTGAATGAATGAATAAGCACAAACAGAAACCTTGTGACTATTAGTACAGCTTTCAAAAAGAAGAGAAAGCAAAAATTCCTAGTTCCCTAAACATTTCCCAAATTAGGAAAAGCATAGAAAGCTCAGGGGGAAAAAAAAAAAAAAACAAAGACAAAAAACCCAACACCTAACACAAAACTACCATCTTTCTAGATTCTCAGTCCTCTGAGTCCCTGTGCATATTTCACTCAATGCAGAATCAGCGCACTCTGACTCGAGAGGAGCTGCCCCTCACCCCCACCTACAAACAACTGGTATCATCTGGTCCTATGTTTTGACAATTATCTATAACATAATTACAAGACTGATGAGTATTGCTGATTAATTATGCCACCCTTCAAAGTTGATCTGGGTACTTATAATAAACAAACACCCTGGCTGGGCAACAAAGGTGATTTTCTTTGCTTGCTCCAGCCAGCAAGGGCTAGTAATTTCATTCCACCAGGCAGGGATGTGGTTGGAGACATGCAGTGCTGCTTCTGCTCTGGTTTCCAACTGCACGCTGGTTTCCCCCTCCTGAATGATAAATATTTCCTCTTCACTGAAAGCTATCCAACAAGGGTGATGTGTGATACTAATGCATCACTGATGCTTTCCTCCTCTAATTATGCTCAAACATTGCCTTTCTTTCTTTTTCTCCCTGAACAACTACNTCTCTATCAAGATTCAGGTGGTACAGCACTCAGTTCTATCAATTTGCAAAAGTCATATAATTATTTTATGATAACCTGAAATAAGCCCTGTTCAAACACAAGGAAAATAAAACAACCACAACCCCACACCTTTCCTCCCGGGAAAAAAACAAAAAACAAAAAAACAGTAGTTATGCTGCCTCCTCTACTGGTTTGTCTAAACTGATTTGAAATCACACTTCACATTAGATGTGTGAAAACCTTGCCTAAAGATAAACCTCTTAGCTGTGTCCTGGATCAGGGCTGCAGTTCCTGGAAGAGCTTACAAAAGGAAAAACACTAATAGTAATAGTAATAGTAATAATAATAATAATAATAATAGTAATAAAAGCAAGGAAAGACTCAGGGAAAGAATAAGATTATCTTTATCTTGACAGTGCTCCTTTAAAGAAAATCTTCTGTGAAGGGGCTTAGAGCATTAAATTTTGCTTCAGTACTCTTTCACAGCGAGGAAATGCATTATGGAAGGAGATTTTAAACCAATCCAAACACCCAAGTTAGCCCTCTATTTGTTCCTAATAGTGAATGAATGAATAAGCACAAACAGAAACCTTGTGACTATTAGTACAGCTTTCAAAAAGAAGAGAAAGCAAAAATTCCTAGTTCCCTAAACATTTCCCAAATTAGGAAAAGCATAGAAAGCTCAGGGGGAAAAAAAAAAAAAAACAAAGACAAAAAACCCAACACCTAACACAAAACTACCATCTTTCTAGATTCTCAGTCCTCTGAGTCCCTGTGCATATTTCACTCAATGCAGAATCAGCGCACTCTGACTCGAGAGGAGCTGCCCCTCACCCCCACCTACAAACAACTGGTATCATCTGGTCCTATGTTTTGACAATTATCTATAACATAATTACAAGACTGATGAGTATTGCTGATTAATTATGCCACCCTTCAAAGTTGATCTGGGTACTTATAATAAACAAACACCCTGGCTGGGCAACAAAGGTGATTTTCTTTGCTTGCTCCAGCCAGCAAGGGCTAGTAATTTCATTCCACCAGGCAGGGATGTGGTTGGAGACATGCAGTGCTGCTTCTGCTCTGGTTTCCAACTGCACGCTGGTTTCCCCCTCCTGAATGATAAATATTTCCTCTTCACTGAAAGCTATCCAACAAGGGTGATGTGTGATACTAATGCATCACTGATGCTTTCCTCCTCTAATTATGCTCAAACATTGCCTTTCTTTCTTTTTCTCCCTGAACAACTACTTTGTCTTCCTTTTTTTTTTTAATTTTTTTTTTCTTTTGCATCAACATGTACCAAAGCATTAAACAAGACATTCCATTAATTTCTTCATCATCATAACTTAAGCCTGGGACATACCCTTTAAATATTCATTCAGCTATGAAAACTGGGCATTAAAATTTTAATAATGTCAAGCTCATTTGAACTGAGCTCCTGAGGGACTATTACGATACAATTAGAATAAATATGATGATTGATTTGGTGTAAAGGTTCACCTGTCCACATCTGTTAGTGGCCAGAATCAGCAAGCCACCTCTGGCATCCCCGCCGATAGCTCCAGGTTATTTACTCCCTTCTCCCTCACCCCCATTGACTTTTCACTTGGCGGCAAGCTCAACCCCCAACTTTCTTGCATTTTGTATTCAGCTGGGATATGGTTGGAAGAGGCAAACCGGAGAGGCCTCACTGAGAAGAGACAACTCAGGCGACTGGCCTTTCCTCCCCCCTCCACTCCTTGTGCTGTGGCATTTGATTAAAGACAGCGTTGATCAGAGCCACTAGAAGTTCAGCCATAAACTTTCCAGCAGTATTAGCCATTAACCTTTTTACGGTATGTGTCTGAACTCCCGGGGTCTGATTCTTCTGTGTGGATCAGTAGGAAGTCTACGTAACATTGACATGTTTGAACCAATGTAGAGGAGAGCAGGGCTTGCTGCTTTCTAGCAACATCCTTCAAAACTGCAGCATCTCTCAAGATGTGACACAGAGAATAAAAAAAGCACAGCGAAGGAAACCAAGCAGGAAATCATGCTACTTAGGAACCTTCTGTTTCAAACACAGGCTGTTCTCAAATATACAGACAGATAATTAAAAGATCTCCATCCACTGGGTGGATGTTGAGAATATTTGAAAATTTGGTCCAGACTACACTGTCTCTCCCCACAGTGTGAACTAGGTGTTTGGTGGTGTAAGTGCAAAATGGGAAAAGTCAGAACCATGACCAGAAAGAATAAACTACTCATTGATTCTTTGAATTAGGATATGATGCAAACCTCTCTGTACTTCAAGTAACCCTGATCTAGCTTTAAATCTAGCCCCTGTTAAAGCTTTTGAGGCTTTAACATCAATCTCCTGACATATGGTGCTTTCCCTAAATCCTCAGCTTCTGGACCCTCACAACTTTTTAACACAAATTTTAATACCAGAATAAAAGAAAATTCTTAATGCTCAAAACAGAGCTAAAGGAAAATGAATACATGAAAATAAAATATCTTATTTATATTACCATATCATACATGATTGCTTGAGATAATTTATGATTGATATATCTTTGCAGAAGGCAATATTAATATTAGAAGCATTATTTGCTTTTTACTGTTTCAGGCTGTTTCTTTCCTATCTGTGCTTTGCTTAAAGAGGATACTGATTCTAAATCTGTCACTTTCTTTTTCAAATTCAAATCAAGTCCAGTTCCTGATTCTCTGCATTTTCTTTCCTCCTGCATTTACTTTTCCAAACAATTAAAAAATATGTAAAGCTGTCCCCAAAACTCCAAAACCACCTTTGATTAAATTTTATAGAAAGAAAAAATATATACATATGCATATCTTTACAACAATCCTTAAACATAGCATCTGCTTTTAGTACCAGCAGCTCATTGTTGATTTTCTGTAATGGACCTAGCATTTTAGTTAGGGTACTTACCAAGGAAAGATAATCCCTCATAACAGTTACAATCATTTGAGATTGAGAAGTCTGTTTTTAGTGTTTAGTATGTTCTCCAATATTTGCTTTGTTACCAAGATCTTTCTAACCACAATTCTTAAGTCTTTTATGCAAGTGACTTTTCCCATCTGAACACGTTTGCTCTTCTAATCTCTGCACGAAAGAATGTAGTTACTCAATGAGGGAACTATAGGTCAATTTAGATGATCATCCTTGTTATTTGCCATAAGGCAACATAACTTAGGTGACAAAGTAGAATTGGTGGGTGCTTAATCAGCGTAACATAGAAGTTTCCTGGGTTAAGACTGCTGTGGACAATGAGGCCAGGAGCCTCTGCTGGCTTTTTAAGCCACACACATTAGATTCCTGAAAGTGTCCACAAGAACAATATGTCAGCCCGTGCTAGTACAACAGGCTGTTATCAAAGGTGATTCAGTGTAATGGGTGCACCCTACTCAGGTGCAATTTCTATGTCTTTCTGGGGCCCCCTCCCTATCCCAAAGAAGAGGTGATTTAAAATAAACTCAGCCCATTGCACACTACGATACGGAGACCAGAAAGGGAGTAAATGGTCACTTGATGTTTTCTCAGAGGGAAAGGAGCAATTTGGAAAGTCTGAGCCCTACTTGCTGTGAATGCAAAGTGTGAAAAGATACAGCCTTGAACTCCTTTTCAAGTCTATTATCTATCATCTTCTTCCCCACTTAGTTTCCTCTGTGGAAAAGGGGTTTAGACAGTAATCTTTACCTTCAGGGCCCATTGTGAGGATTAATTAGATATTATTCCTACAAAATTGTGAAGTTCTAAAATGCTATATAAGCTCTCAGTGTTATTATAACGTGCCATACTCTGCATAACGTATACCTTCGCAATATTACCCCTTGGTTGTTCAAGACTACAGAACTGCTGCTTCTAATTGAGTTAATGGCTTCATAGGTTGGTAATTTAATAAAACAGACTGCTTAAACCAGCAAAGTTTTGATTAAATGGTGTGTGTGCAAAGGGGAATTTATATTTGTTAGAGGCTTCATGAATCCACGGTAGCAAGGCAAAGATAATGCCTGTATAATAGTCTATTATACAGGGAGGAAGGAAGGACAGAGCTGGAAGCCATCTTGGACAACAGTGTCATGTACTGCTGTAGTCAGATATTTTAAGCTGGTCTCAGGAGTATGCACCAGTAAACGATGGGGTGCAAATATAGATCAGACACTGCGCTTCCCCCTCCTCTCTATTATTTTTCTGACTCAGGGAGGATCTACTGTGGGCTATCATGACCACAGTGAGAAACTACACTGCCTCTTTCCAGCTTCACTTACACTCAAACGGACACACAGACACACAGACAGGTTTAGCTGTAATGCCACAAGGAGACTGGGAAATATGGGGGAAAATCTATTTACTTATGAAAGAACTTTTCTTGCACTTAAATCACGGGCATCTAATTAAACTGCTCTTCCGAGGTAAACATCCAGCCTTGACCATGCAGAGAAATGGACTGCTTGGAGACCTCCAGAGGGAGCTCTTGGCTGCCTGAATTTAGATATCTAAATTAGACAGACCCGATTTCTTAGATGGAGAATTAAGTATTTACTCCAGGAAATCTGCTTCATTAGGCAGTTACAATGAATTTAGTTGCTTTAGAACAAAGGCTGCATTGTACCTTTGTCTCCAGCAAATGCTTGGTCACAGGAATTTTGGACGCTAGGAATAGATGCAGTGGCTTCTTCTGTCTCCTGGAGCTGGTAGTGAAAGTCTTCTGTGAGCTTTAGGGAATAAAGGAACTAATTCCTCCATCTTGGCAGTTTTATGTGCTGTAAATACCAATTCATAGCTACATCTGTACCAGCACCACTGGGAGTTTAAAATGTTGTTCTTGTATCATCTCTCAAGAGCTCCAACTTAGGCTAATATAAAGCTTTAGTGATCCTTTCTTTTGTATCCTATGTCCTTCTGATCCCACAGAACTAAATGCCAGCACCCACAAAGCTAACAAGAGGTCTTCACAGCTATTTGCTGAACACTGATAGATAATCAAGAACAGGTCCAAACTGCAAAGTTTCATCTGTCAAAAGTTAGGCACAAACTTTCCAAGCTAAAGGCCAGCCACAAAATTCAGATCCCGATCAAGCACAGCCAGCTTAGGAGGACATTTGGCAGTTGTGGTGTCGGCTGGGCTCATATCTCATTCAGAAATCTGGCTCAATTAAACAGTTACTCACTGACATCTTTATCTGACCCAGCCAAGCTCACCAGCTCTGACATCTGCATTTCTGCAGGGCTCCATTCAGACATGGAAAGCTGGTGAGGTCCCATGTGGACATGGGAATGCTTGGCCTTGCAGATTCAGCTGGAGGCTGAGGGTCTCAGGCTGAGCCCTGGGCAGGCTCTCTGGCAGGAAGAGCAGTATTTTGTGTCTGCAAAGGAGCCAACATAGTTTGCACTTTGTGCGGAGAGAGCTGGCTCAGCAGAACCAACAAATATTAGGAGAGTGGAAAGTCTGACATCAAAACTGGATGATTTTCCTTCTCTCTAAATGTGATGCCACAGCTGGACAACAGGTTATTGGCACTGATACTTGTTAGACTCTAGTCTGACTTATGGTGGGGTCAGGCTGCTTGATGAAAGTCATCCTCCTCTCTTTTAAAAACTGAATTTTGCTGAAGTTCAGCTCATCATGGAGCTTTTAAAAAAGGCTCAGAACAATTTTTTTGCTGCTCCAGGTGCTGTGCTCATTCCCCACAGGAATCTTACTAAAGCATCATCAGGAATGTGACTTCGATCAACAGTAATATCATGCCGGGCCGAAATGCCCTTCTTTCCCCTGTGACAAGCTCACTTGAACCAGTGCTGGACAAAGAGAATTCAAGATTCAGCTCCTTCACATGAGATGGTGTGTGCGTGTGCGTGTGTGTGTTTTAACTAAATCATTTATGGTCAATAATGCCAGGTTATTATAGGTCAATAACTTTCAATTATTCACTAGCCTTGCTGTGCTCCCACTGTCAGGCAGCACACCAGCATGTCGGTTCTTGAGAAGCAAAAAGCTCATGATGAGAGCTTTGGAAAAGCAAGCACGAACACAGCTTGAGCAGAGGAAGAGTAAGCAGAGAAGAGGGAGAGTGTGAAAAGTCTTAGTTGCTCACATGGGTATCTCAAGGAACATGTGAGACATACTCTGTCTATCTTGTGCTTGCATGCACAGTCAGCCCCAAAATTCATTATTCCTGGATCTCAGATGGTCAGATGTGAGGGAATCCAGATCCCAGGGCTGCATGACCACAGAACTGGTCTTGACCTATCACTGCCTTTCATTAAGGTCTACAAGCTTGGGCTTAATGCCACAGTAGCCTGGGGGCTGTATAGAAATTTGTGCATGGACAGTTAATAGTCACAGTTATCTGCTCTGTAAGAGGAGACAAGTGTCAGCTTTGTTCAAATATTAATGAAGAAACAAGAAAAAAAGAAATAAAAAATTGCAGAACAGGAAAATGAGCGTGCTACTCCCAACCAAATTTTTGGGACAGCAAGACAGGGCACTGGAGCTGTGGGATGAACTCATCTCTTGTGAAGGAACTCATCTCTTGTGAAGGGCAAGCAGTGGAAAATGAGCTTCTGTCAGGGAAGGGGAAGCACAGTATCTGTCCAAGACAGGGAGGGGAAACAAAGAAGAGTAATTCTGTATTTCTGAAGAAAATTGGGTGAATAAACTACCTGCCTGGAAGGCTGTGGGGCTTTTTTGTTTGATTGTTTGTTTGTTTGTTTTGAGCAGCGTATTGAAGCTACTTCCACCTGCCTCCTCTGTGAAGCAGCCTGGCACCAACAACAGTTGTGTAGAGAGAGACTCAGCTTGGGGAAAAGCGTCACCTTTCCTGATGTCTGAGGTTGTGACGGCTGCTGGAGGTAACATCCCTAGCAGCCTTGGCTTTGTTGACTCCTACATCTGCAGAGCTACCGTGGGTGATGAGGAGTTAACGAGAGCTCTGAAGAGCTGGTCCGTTTTGAATGTGAATAATGGGAATACTCTCCTTCAATCGCGTATTCAGCACAGGGATGTACAGAGGTATAAAGTTAATCACTAGCTGGGCCACCCCTATTTCCAGAAAAAGAACTTTAATACCTCCTTTATCCAATGAAGTACCATTGTTATACCTGCATATTATGAAGGGTTTATTAAACCGGTGATAATCTATTCAAGATAAAGTGATCTGTATGGCCAACTGAGCACAGATCAGACAGAATGATGGGAGGTTATTGTTAAAATATGCAAATTCACATCCTATTGAAATGCAAACCCTCCAGATAAGATTTTTTAATAAATCTGGTCTTTTTTCACTGCATGAAGGTAACCTAATGTTTATTGACTTCAAGACCATATAATGGAACGTAATATCTATTAGTCAGATCCTTGCCTCTCGATTACTGGAGGTACATGTTCTGGCTCCCGAAGAATTTTTGTTTTATGGTTTGGTACAAAAGAAAAGAGATTAAAAACCCCGAAATTAATTAACTTCCCTCGACTCGACACCCCCCTTCCTCTTCAACTGCTGTCATTAGTTACCCAAGTAAAAGAAAGCAGTACCCATCAGCTGAGAAACTGTCCATTGCTTTCAGTATTACAGAAAACAGCCAAAAGGAGAAATGCTGCAAGTGCTGAGCTCTTCTGTTTGGCGAAGGATGAAAATCAAGACTTTTGGATGCCTTGTCCTACCAGAGAAATTTGTGTACAGTTTCATTTTACCTTCCTTTAAAATGGGATTGTGAATAGCTTGACCTGACTTGTGGGTGTGCAGGTTTCTGGGCTGTTTAATGCATGTATTCAGCATGGTTTTTTTCATCTGAGGGGGAGAGGTGGCTACAAAACCAGATTCAGTTCCAGATACCAAAGCAGCAGCTGAAATAAAGGTTTTTACTTTAGTGAAACACCAGCGCTGCAATAGCAAAAGTTAAGAGGCCATTTTCGCTTAAAGGTCGCTTCTTTAAAATCTACATGCTGATACCGATTGATCCAAGACTCAGTGTGCCTCGTGGAGGTGGCAGGTTTGTTTCTCATCCCAGAGTGAAGGTCAGCAGAGTAAAGGCAGGTTGAAATACAGCTTCCCAGCTCCTTGGAAAAACCTTCCCAGCTGTTTTGAGGTGAAACAGGGATTGCAGTCATGTCTAAGGGTTCAAAAGACAACTGAAGCTGAGCAAGGCAAGATGTGTAAGCAGCTGCTGTACACTCATATACCTGCAACAGCTGCATGTTTCTTGACCCACGCTATCCTGTACAGACAAGTCTGCCTGAGGACAGACTCTTCACATACAAATGAAACCCTTTACAAATTTGCTCTTCTCTCTCACAGCAGACCTCTGGCTTTCGCCATAGCTGAAGAGTAACCACAGTTAGGCCCTTCTGGACAGCTTGCAGATTAGGGTGATGGGGATGTGTATAGAATGTGCTGCCTGCCTGTGTGCCTGCGGTGGGAGCAGCACTTCCCATCCCCAGTCCACACCTCTGCCAAAACATAGCCTCTCTGCCCAGGCACCCTTCTCATCAGTCACTTCACTAGGTATACCACCAGTTACAAATTAGCACTTAATCAAGATAAATCCCATAGGAAGGATATGGATAATATGCAATGCATTAAGCCTGCAAATTAAGATGGTCTGATTTAGCCCTGGCTTTAAAACTCCCCAGCTTGCATTAGGACTAATGATGAATGGATGTACGTCCCTGGTTGGACAGGAGCTCTGTCAGGGCACAGCTGCCCAGCAGTGACAAAGTGAGTGCAGAGCAAGTACTCTGCTCAATGTTCATTAGGGCCTTCCACACTCTCCCTGCTTGGGAATGTGCTTTCCCTTGCCATGGATGGTTGTAATAGTGACACTTCTCCAGAATCTATTGACTTAATGGTCCTGGAGTTCATTAATAAAAACTATCTGGGGGCACAGGTAGCTGTGTCATTTGTCCACTGATCAGAGTGGGGAAACTGAGTCATTCAGGGAAATATTTGGCATGCAGGGAAATTTTTTACCTGACCTGCAGCACGTCGAATGATTTCAGTGCACTGGTTCTAAACAGGACCCTCCCCATCATCTTGCTTAGACACTCTCTATCACACCTCTTGTTCTTCTACCAGCCAGCTGCAGGGATGTAGGTAACATTCTGACTCATGAAGCATGACCCAAGTTACAGCTCAATGCCCTGAACTCTCAGAGCAGATTAGGGGAGGGGCAGTGAGAGAAAACTCTCCTGCTCAGTTCTCCAGACTACAGAATGAGTGATGCAATAGGATGATGCTCAGTGCTCCAGGTGCAAATACACGTATTCCTATTGAGCATCCTTCGTCATGCTGCATCACGCTTTGCAAACATTAAGTCAGAGATTGTTTCTGTGACCATGTGAGCAGCCACAGAACTCTGGCAAGCTCCTCTTTCTACCTCAGTTCCTGTAAGACCACACACACACACATACACACACACACACACACACACACACACACACAAAAAAAAAA
>VXAB01010639.1:21043-34735 GCA_013399175.1 Odontophorus gujanensis | reverse complement strand
AAAAAAAAAAAAAAAAAAAGCCTTTCATCTACTATGTATAGTTCAGAAAGTATTCTCTAAGGGACGTCAGGGAGGAAGAAGACCCCTTAACATCACTCACACACCCACCCAGGATGGGGTCCACCTGGATTGGTATATGCCAGGATTGAATCCTGCAGAATGCAGGGGGGCTGCTGTTGTGGGAGAGGCTTCAAGAGAAATCAGTGTAATTTTATCAGCTGACTATGGTATGATAGGGGTTAAGAGGCTTTCTTCTGGCTGCAGAAGTAATCTGGAATAGGAAATTTCTTTAAAATAACAATCATGGCAACATAAAGGGTTTAAAATATACTTTTCTTCATCTTTGGGTTTTTTCACATTTGTGTGCAAGCTCATCACAATAGGGTCTCTCTCCTTGATGTGGTACTTCACTTATTACTGGGAACAACTACTTTCTACAGCGTGTCTCTATCTTACAGCTTTTTAAGATACGGATGCTGTCATCGTGTTCCCTAGAGATGTGTTCTGGTTCACAGAGAGGCTGTTTTATATAATCTCCTGTGAAAGATTAAAACAGCAGCAGAAACAACAACAATGAAACAAACCACTTCTTGATAAAAACAAGTTGTGGCACAGGCAACAAATATCCCACCAAAAAGTGGTGGAGGTAACTCACACGGTCATGCTTCTCATCCCACAGGAAAGTTGGATCACACACATCCCAAGAACAGCCATGTCACCCCATCCCAGGAGGAATATCTGTTGCTTTACCAAACAGTATCAGGGATTTTCAAGAGTCAAGTGGTTTGAGACAGGACAAATAAGTCATAGCAGTGTTTCTGCATGATAAAAACAAGGTCCCAGCATGGTTTACTGCCTCCTGTGTGGTATGAATGACATTGCATATCTCTTGGCACTGCTGCTCAGTTGTCCTAAATGCTTCTCAGTCCAACACACAAGAACAAGCATGGTAATGAACTTGTCAGGAATCATCAAAGCCAGTTTATCTTGTTACCACCATGACTTTTTCATTGCCAGGCGACACTTCAAGCCACATGTTAGTATTAAGAAAGCTAATATGCAGATTATACAAGAGGGAAAGATGCCTTTTTTGTCCTCTATTCCTTGCTTTTATTTACATCCCCTCTAAGATAAGAGGCCAGCAAATCCTGGTCCTCAAGAAAGAAGATGTCTTTGCATTGCAGGAGTGAGATTATGGTGGGTCGTTGTTAGTTTGATAGCCCTGGAAATACATATTGAGGTGAAGGAAGGGGACAGGGCTGTGCCAACTGTATAAGTAAGTCTATGTTCCTGGGCATGGGCTGGTACTCAAATGGACCATGTTTCTGACGTTATTTGTAACACAAATTAACACTGTGGATTTGAAATGTTGACAATGCATGTCACTTAAAGACCTAAAGAACAGAGCTTAAAGCAGGAAAAAAATACAAAAATGGAAACTACTGTTGAAGGAAGAGGGAAGTGAGGCAAGAACTGGAAGTGGTGAGTAAATACCAAAGAACTGCTGAATAAAGGAGCTGAAGGTGGAAGTTGAAAAAATCTTATAAAACAGAAGTATAATGAGTGCTGTCATGGATGATTATGAGGGTTTGAACCTGTCACCTACAGTAACAAGAGCACTGGCCTTTCTCACTTGACCTCGGGGGATAATGCTGTTAGCTGAGGTTATAGAGGGCAAGTGATGAGTTGCTGTTCAAATACAAAGCAAAGATGTCCTTTTACTCCAGATAATTAAACCAAAAACATAAACAAACAAGGCTGAAGTTAAGGAATTACCTGGCAAAGTCCCTGAAATCCTCTATGAAATGCTGCCAGACCGTCTCCTGTCCGCGGCATTCACCTATCCTTACAAAATGGTATTATCTTGGGAATATTCTGCTCCCAAGTGTCTGTTAAGAACATGCTAATCTTAATACAACCAGATTAATGTATACACTCACAGACACATCCCCTGGAGTTGTGGGGTGCCTCACAGGACTCTGAATTCATCCAGAAATTCTTTCATGGCCTTGGTGAAGTGCAGTCATTTCTGGGTGGTAACACAGATTCTATTTAACCATACAGCACTCAGCTGAGCAAGACAGTAAAAGTGACGGGAGAAGGTAAATTCCCATGCTCAAAGGACAGGAACAAACTGTTTATAAATTTTCTTTTACCTATTATGTGTAATTCTAACAACCATTCAAACACTTACATTTGACAGTGATGAATATTCAAAAAAAAGCAAAGTTTCCAAGGCATGTGTACAAATATTAAAGGAAGCTGAATGCTTCATTTCCACAAAGATTTTTGTCTACTTATTGAGTAAGGAATATGAAACTGTATGAATTTGCTGATCAATCACAGCTTACCAACACAGCCTGAAGAGTGAATATGCATAGATAACAATCCAAATATGCAAAAAGAGGGGAAAAAAGCAACTTATAGTTACAAATAATTACAAAGGGTGAATTAAAAATTATCCAGTAATTAATATAAAGCCTTTGGGATGAGGAACTACATCAACCAGCCAGCAACTTATTTAGCCTAGGAATCAGGAAAAGGATTAGCTACTATCAACAGTTTAAAGTTCTGGTCCAGCTGGAAAAATGGGGTGCAAGTTATAAGAACAGGCTCCAGATGGACCTACACAAGTTCATGCAGTGGCAAGGAATCAACACTGCCAGTACAGGGAGATTTTTCATTGTCCTGGGTTATCTCTCTTGATTTTATTTTTAAATTTACACCAGTGCAAGAGTACCTTCTGCAAGACTGCTATTAGCCAATGCATCAAGCTGTGAGGCTTAGCTTGCAAAATGATCAGATTTTGAATTTTTCTTCATACGAAAACCTTTTCTACAAGCATATAACTTAAGTTATATTTAATTGTTATTTAGGCAGACCTGCACCAAATCATTTCACACTACAGGCAGGAGCCTTAGGAAACAGATTAGCAAATGTTGTTGTTGTTTTTAATGATAAAAATATTGTGGGAACTGGCAGAACTGCTCAGGAGTTCCAGTTTTCAAAATCACTTTCCAAAAACCTGGACAAAGATGTTTTGATTATCCCTTCATCTGTTCACGATACTTAGTTTTCTCATTTGAAAGTCAAATAAGCTGATGCCATTTGAAATGAGAGGCACTGCCTGATGTATGTGAATGAGCGTCAAGGATTTCTCTGCAGAGTGGTTCAGAAAGCTGCCAATCTGTGTGTGTGTGTGTGTGTGTGTGTGTGTGTGTGTGTGTGTGTGTGTGTGTGTGTGTGCAAAAGTATTTACTAGACTCCTGACAAAAACATCAGGTCTGAAGCATGGACCTATGGAGCAGTGGGCTTGAGCTCCACAGTTTGCCTTGAGAAGCCAACAGCTGCCAGCTGGAGGCTTTTAAACCTCAGATTTTCAGAGCCAGAAAGGACAGGGCTTGTCACATGCATTTCTGATGTTTTTATTTTCTTGCACACATTTTAAGAAGGGACAGGAAGGAAGTTGGGGAGGTGAATTCAACTAAAACTAAAATGTACAAACTATTTTTTCCCTATTTTCTTGCAAACATTTTATTTACCATTTTCCATAAAGAATGATAACATTTGAAAATGCAAAGAATAATGAAAACCTATTATTCTTCTTTTTCTGAAAGCTTATTTTCTTTCCTGAACTCCCCTCCCTCATATTTCAACATATGGTCAGCTTGAACTTAAATAAAACAGCAACCACAAAAGGATGCATTTTGTAGTGATTATCGTGGCTGAAAAGCCACATTTAGTACACACACATGCACAATTTCAGTCAACCTTTTTGCCACTATGTCTTCTGTGCTTATATTGCAGCCCCAATATTGTCTTTTATACCTCCAATTCCATACTGTGAACACCTTAACTACTGTTCTCCTTCAAAGCTATTCTAAGGACTAGATCAACTAATTATTTTTTAACTGCTTTAGAGACGAAGAACAGAGGGGCAATTCTGAACACTAAATCCTTATACCTATTCACACTGGGGTCCAGATATCAAGTTTGAAGTACAGGTACTACTTCAGAAGTTGTAAATAACATCCAAAATCCAGAGGTAGAAATTTTGGGTCATGAAGTAACATTACGTTCAATGCAGTGTTAAAAAATACAGATAGATAGAGAAGTTATTCCCAGTCTACATCCTCGTAAAACCCATCATTTAAAGGAAAAAGGGAGGAGAAATTAACAGAGAAAAAAAGAAATACCAATGAGATATGCGATAGAATTATCTCCAAAAAGGTTACAGCAGCTGCTCTAAGACTCCTCTGTAGGCATGATTATTCCTGGCTGGGAGAAAATCCCCCATTAAAAAGCATTCCTGCTCCCTCCCATGGTTATGGGACACCATCCTGTAGAGAAATCATTGACAAGCCTGCCTTTTTCTAAAAGGGTTAGCCAAACAAATTGTCTTTCTTTCCAGAGCTCCTCTCCTTGCTTTTGCCCTTTTGTCTTTCTCTCTTCTTGTTATAATCAGAAGTGAACATTTTGGCACGTTAATTAAAAAAAGTAATAGCTGCAACAGAGAAAGAAGAGGAGCTGTAAGGTGGGGGAAGCTGAAGGGGGACAGTAACTGCAGTCCTAATTAATAGAATTACTCTAACTTGAAAGCCAACCTGATGAGGGGGACTCTTGTCCTTGAATAAATACTCTGTGTATCTGCATATGTATGCATATGTGCCTCTCATTCTCTCTCTATATATACGTGTGTACGTAAACACAACTACTCTGTTGCTTAGCAGCCTGTAGTGCCCTTTCATGAGAAAACAAAATATATGCAACAAATCTTCTCAAAAACAGCAAGTTCCATGGGCATATTTCTTTTCTCGTAGCTACTCAGACAAGGTGGAGAGTGGCCCTGAAATTAATGTCTCATCCAACGGACAAAGGCAGAACTAAGCTAATTGGATTCCCATCTGTTCCAAACATGGTCTCAACATCACACAACAATAATAAATAATATGGTAATCATGGCTAGCAATTAATCTTTTAGTTTAGATTTTTTAACCAGTGCTGGACGGATCCTAATTTCACACAAATATAGTTTGCTGTCAGGATGAACAAAAGTCACTGAACAAAAATCACAGCCTGACCACACACAACCATATCAGATCTTTGGATGTATTTTAAGAGAGCTAGGGCTGTCTAATTTAAATGCCTCCTACAGCAAAATACAAACTGGAACTTCATAGTCTAATTTTAATCTAAATCCAAAACAAATGTGAACCAGACAAATGACTGTACAAAGTGACACACACACTTCTTGTTTAACATTTTCCTGGGATGAGGCAGGACTGATTAAACCTTTTCCATTTCATTTGCAAATACAAGCAGCATGCCTGTCCCCTTGGGCTCTCAGCCCACCCACTGACACCTTCATTTTCCTTTTGTCACTTTATCATCACACACCCTTGGTAAATTATTTGAACTGCAACCTGATCAGCCCAAATACTGTCCTCTTGTCCTGTGTCAGGGCAATAACTGAAATAGTAGTTTTGGGCCTCTCACTACAAGAAACACATTAAGGCCCTAGAGTGTGTCCAGAGAAAGGCAACAAAGCCGTGACAGGTCTGGAGCACAAGTCTTATAGGGAGCAGCTGAGGGATTTTTCAGTCTAGAGAAGAGGAAGCTCAGAGAACAACTTACAGCTCTCTAGAACTCCTTGAAAGGAGGTTGTAGTGATGTGAGAATCTGCCTCTTCTTCTGAGTAACTTGCAACAGGATGAGAGGGAATATCCTCAAGCTGTGCCAGGAAAGGTTCTGGTTGAATAGCAGGAAGAATTTCTTCTCAGAAAAAGTGATTAGGTACAGGCTGCTCAGGGAGGTGGTGGAGTCACCATCCCTGGAGGTGTTTAAGGAAAGGGTAGATGTAATACTTAGGGAAATGGCTTAGTGGGCATTATTGGTGGTAGGTGAATGACTGGACTTGATGACCTTAGAGATCTTTTTCAACCTTGATGATTCTATGATTCTGTGATTACTTCTCTTAGGGACCATCAAAAGAAAGATGAAAATAGACTCCTGATGCATCCTTACAATTATCTCAGAATGAAATTACTATTAATTCAAGGGATTTCCTCATATCAGTGTGGATTTTATCTTTCTAGAAAGCCTAACTAGTCTGTCACCCCATATATTGATGTAGACTTCTAATGTCCACAGCAGCATGTGGCAATGAGTTCCTTAACTCCACCATTTGCTACGTTAAAATCACCTCCTTTTTTTTCTGACCTGGTTCCTTAGTAGTTTTATTCAGTGTTCCCTTAAGCAGCTTTCTTTCTTGGAACAGAGCTACAGAAAAGAAGCAGAGCTAAGCCATGAAGATGTTACTCCATATTGATGTGAGCTCTTAAATGTCTCTTACATCCCAAATCTGAAATAGCCATCATTTAGTGGTGAGAGAAATGCTCTTTATATGGCTATAGTTGTAAACAGATGGATAGATATAAGGTGATGTATGGAGCTGGAACAATCAGTTAATAAAGTTTATAAAGTACTTTGGGGGTCCATCTGGATGGAAGGTACTATATTAATGTGAGGCTGTTACCAGTGCCTCCTAACAGCACCCAACTATCTCTCAGCACTTTTTTGGATGGACAGTTACAGAAAACACATAAAATATATTCCTCGGTAGATATTTCACCCAAACTCTTTTACTTGCAATAGCAGAGGTCTAGGCTTTCATTTGTACAGACCATTCCCATTTGCAGTCACAGGGAAAAATCCGCAATAGCTCAACTCATGAAGTTGCTGGATTTGTTATGTTTGAACAATGAGGTTTCACAGCACAGCCGTGGAAATAAATAGATGTTTTGGGAATTTGCTAGTGGCAGGTCTCTTGCTGCAGCTGGGGACAGGATAACTGAAAAGACAGTGATGGGAAAGGCAAAGGCATTGTTGGTTGGTTTTGTTTTGTTTTGTTTTTTACTTTCTCTTTTTCATTTTCCCCTGGGGAAATGCCAATAATTAAATTCAAGTTGGTAATGATTGAAAAAAATAGACCATCTTTCTGGTGACAAGTGGATGTCTTGTGCGAATGCAGGGCATCAGAAGAAGTTGCACAAAATGATCACTTTCCTTGTGGTCTCACTGACAGTTTGAAGACTATGGCTGGGGGAAATGGAGAAGGAGATTAATTTTACAAGAAACTGGGAAGATTGCTTCAGGACATGACTTGCAAACCAACAGAAAGGTGCCACTGAAGCTCCTCCACAGTGTTGGGACAATTTCCGTTCTCATAGTACTTCTTTGGTTAAAGACACCATTTTGTATGAAATCAGGGAGTATTTTCACAGAAACGTGGAGCTAGAATTCTTTTTTTTTTTTTTTTCATGAAATAAATTTATAACTATGTATTTATTGTTATTGTTTTCTGTACTTCCTGGATACCCCAAAGATTTCAGTCTGGAGATGCTGCTGGAAGAAGTGTATTAATTTCCTATGCTGCCATCATTTTCTGCTGTGAGGTGGTTTCCCAAAACTTCCCAAAATTCCCATAACATTTAGTAGACTAACACGTGATGAGCTTTTTCTAAGGCCAAAGTTTATAACATATACCATACACATGTAATTATAGGATTATGGTCTATGGAAAAAGACCTGAGCACAAGCTAACTAAATTGCTATTCACAGCATAGTGCCATTTTCAGTGATAACTATTTATTTACTCATTCACTTACTATTTATCCATGGAATCAGAATATTCTGTGGACAATTCTAAGGACCTTATATAATTATTTTTATAAACGTTTGTTTGTTTGTTTGTTTGTTTGTTTGTTTGTTTTAAATAGGGAAAGGGAGCATTTTCATGTCAGTTTTAAATGGAATTGTTTATCTTTTGTCTACAGACCTAATTTCTACTTATGTTGCACTTAAAGTGGCATTTAAACCCTTGGTTAGAAAGAGTCTTAGAATAAGCTGTTTCTTTACATCAGCTCAATTCTCAGTTGCAGCAGGCTGGAAAAGTGATCTTAGAATTGTCCTTTAGTTACCAAAGAGCCTTCTTGGGCACAGGGGTTAGTTCACTCAACTCTTCATTTTCTGAACTTTGAAATTGTCATTAACTATCAAGACGATGATCAACCAAGATGAAGATAATTTCTCAGGGAGATCTGAAAGAAGAGATCATCATGAACTCATCTTCTGATTTATAAAGAGCTGTCCATCTTCATTTCAGTATGAGAAAAGAGAGAGCAAAGAGGACCTTTTAACAATTCTGAGAGCATGGAAGCTACATAGTTCTGTTGGACTAATACTGACATTTCTGAAGGTCATTATGTTTGACAACTCGGAGACAGAACTACAAGGTAATAGATATGCGAGCAGGTAGATTTCAGCTGTTTTCTGTCAGATGCTACCTAAGACATCTGTAGTCAAATGACAAAGCATGAAGGAGGTAATACTCACAGTGACCTGCTGTTCATAGGTATAGACGCAAAGAAGGAACTACACAGCACATAGGAATTCACAAAGCACTCATTACCATAGCAGTATTTAGATAATGAGTAAAGCTACTATTCAGTGTAAAGCTACTATTCAGTGTAGTGTAAAGAAGCTTGCGCACTCAAAAAGCTTACGTTGATCCCACAAAAACTGCAGAAGGAACAGTGGCAGTCTATATAAAGCATATATACTGTATGAATAATTGTTTCCAAAGAGGACTAAGAGATGGCTGAGGAAGTCAAGGTCAGATTATTATTATTTCTTTGACTACAGCAGCCAGACAGCTCTCAAATAGTTGATGTGAACAGCTATAACAGAACAATGTCATTAAAACCCAACTGCCAGAGCTTAGGAAATGACATTGCTGAAACACTACCAAAGTCTTGGCAGGTGAATATGAATGTTCACACTGTTAAAAACTAGTGTTTGTAATTACTGTTTTATTCCACTTCAGCAAATTCTCCATTTCCAGAGAAGCCCAATGATAAGGATAGAGAATTGAATCAACATACATTTTGGGCTTGTATAAGCCAACAACCTTTACCTTGATCATAGAAGAATCAAACAGAAACTTCAATCTCCATTATTTCTAGCCAGCTCTTGATACTGCTATTTCAACAACTTTCACAACTGTGTCTGTTAGTCTCATTAACACTAAACATTTGCATTGTGAAATGGAGCCTGGTCCCAACTTGTAAGAGCAATAACTGCTGTAGAGCAGTAACATCACAACCTAGGTCCTAGTTCAGCAGAGAACTTAAGCACATGCTTAAATTTAAACACAAGCATGCCACTTTTTCAGTTCTGCATGACAGGAGCTTGTGCTCAACCTGCAGCGTTGGGCAAGGAGGCAGCAGATGGGAAACTAGCACAGCAGGGACTCATACAGCATGGTTGGCTACATGGTTTTTTTTGTTATTTATACCTGTAGGGATGAGTGGGAAGGGAGGGAGGAAAAAGAAGAGAAGCAAGCATGGAAACGGCAGGAGGAGGAAAGGAATGAAATCAAAACATTACACATTGAGGCATAAGGACTAAGAAAAGTTTCCTAAAGAGACAGGCTCCTCAGAGGTGTTTTTGTTTGTTTGTTTGTTTGTTTGTTTTTGTTTTTTGTTCTTTTTTTAATATATATTATTATTATTTTTTCCATGTTTGTTCTTTTGTTTGTTTGTTTCTGGTTTTGTTTTTTGATGGGATTGCCATTCCAGTATCACAATGGGATGAAAATGCTGTTTGCTAATGGGCAAAGAAGTTTAGTCACTGGAGGAAGACACAAAGGAACAGAAATGGAAGGAGTGAATATTTTCTATGCATGACAGTATTCTAGCAAAGCTGGCTAAGTGCATGAAATAAGCCCTGTTTTCAAGCAAGCACCTCCTAGTAAGAAGTGAGCTACTCAGAGTAGTATGCATATGTCTCCCAGAGAGTTGAGTATATTACAGTGTGCAAGAAACAGCTAGTGCCGGGCTCATCACCACTGGTGCTACCTGATTCAAGTGTTACTAAAACAGAACAGGAACTGCAATTGGCTTTCTCATGACTGCACTCTGATCCTCCCTCTGTTCACAACATTCCCAGGTCTAGGAGACAAACAAAACCTCGGTCCCCTGGTTTTCCAAGACTAGATGATTACTTAGAGTGATTTGGGAATGAATGCTGAATTTGTGTGTTGTAAAACCATGGTCCCTAGTCAAGGAAGTGTGATCTGAATGTTGATAGCATCGTTCCTAGTTCAACTGATTTAAAAACCATAGAATCATAGAATGGCTTCAGTTGAAAGGGACCTCAAAGATCTTCTAGCTCCAAACCCACTATCATCAGCAGCCTTGCCATGTACTAGAATCAAAAAGAACTTTCTCTCCCCTGTAAAGAAGACAGAGTATCAATTTGTGCTAATCTATAGCTCTGGCTCCTGGCAGATCCTAAATGCTGTTTTCTGCCCAGACTTTCTGGTGGGGTTTATACATGCTGGAGGTAAGAAAGTGGCATGACCCCAAGAACAGTCTTCAATAAATACAGTGTTTTCTCCATGCCAAGGCTTGTGTGTCAAATACCTCAAGGGACAAACACTGAGGAAAACAGACTCCAACCTACATTGGAAATGGGTGAGAGAAGGAGCAGAAGGATGGGAAATGTAGTAGATCCCATCACAGTCTTGTTACCCACTGGGGTAAAGCAAGGAACTGAACCAAGGACACCAATTCCCAAGTTAACACTCTACCTGCCAGATTACGAAGACCCTCTTTGAGAGATCCATGCCAGGAGTTTGTTTGCAAGGTACTTCACCACTGACCCAAGAGCCCTCGGGAATACGCTGGGTACACTTCAGGGAGCCTAATCGCTGCGTGAAACCTGCTCTGATAAAGAGCAACTCTGGTGGCCAAAAATGTCGCAGTAATTTTCAAGCAGACTACAGGCTAATCCCTGGGATCATGATTAACATGTTTATTTTGCTCAGTTAAGCAGATTCTAATGTCCAGGGCTGGGTGTAAGCATTGCTAAGAACACAGTCACTGAGCTGGCAACTCTGGGTTGCCTTTGGTGATCTAGATGGCCAACCCTGTCTCTGTAACAATCCTAAGCTTTTGGAGGGTGAGGTGGTAGCTTTTTATCCCTTACTTTTTCTTTTCATTTCTTTCATTTTCCAGATCTGAAAGATGCTCTGATCTGTCACTGAGTAGTCTTTCCAAATAGAAGACCACTGTTCTCTTTAATTAATCACTTATTGACTTAGATTCAGGAAATACATTTTCTTTTTCATTTCACATCTAAATAAATTATCATAGCCCCTGCTGAAAATCTCTCTTGGTCTCATTGAGTAGCAAAAGATGAGAAATTGACAGAGAAAGATTGAGAAGGTAGGTCTTGTCTCTTTCTCCAGATGCAGTCAGGTTCTTCAAACTGAAAGAAGCTTGGTCTCTTGGCCATTTTTTTTCTTATTGCTCTTAGAAGAACAATTAAGCCATATGACTTTGAATTAATAATTCATTTAATAACCGCCAGTAAGAGAGCACACTGGACATTTCCTGACTCTGAACTATAATACTTGCTTATACTTTTGTGCTAGTTTTCATCATCAATGCTGCTTGCTTAACACCTCCTTTCTCCTCTAAGCACATGGTGAAGAGGGTATAAAGTGTGAATCAGCTTTGGGAGAAACCACACAGTTCAGCAATGTCAGGAAACCAGACCTCAGCTACAGATCATGAAGTACAGAACAGGAAATTTTCTTGTGTACTTTCTGCAAAGCACCATCCTGTTTCTGACATAGTCCAGATCCCTCAGAAGCTTTCAGTGCCTTCTGGATACCTTCCCACAGCCAAACATTAGGGTGTGCTGCACACAAGCAGTCACCAACAGCATCACAGGAAATCGGAGTTTAATTCAAATTGCACATGCAGTGCCAAGCTCTATCTTCAGAGATCTAGGCAAGGCAGTATCTGCCTTCTCATTGCATGCAGTAGTCACTGACATTCTCAGTGATCCCTGATGTTATGCACTGAAATGTCCTCTCATGCTGCTTGGAAGAGGTGTCCATTTTTAATTCTATATGTTTAACCAGCCCCAGCATGTCAATAACTGAGTGACTCAAAGGTTACAGGCTCAAGGGATGACATAGGCAAAACAAATCCTGCTTGGGGCTTGAAGACACCTTAAACAAACTCTGCCTGGCTCCGTGTTTTATGATGTCATGTCTTAGCATCCCAAACAGAAATAAAGGAATATGATCCCAATAAAGAGAAAAGTCAGCTGAAAAGGAAGTTTTAAGTGAATCTGAATAGGTCAGAAATGTGATCAACATCTAGTATACCTTCTGCAAAAATAAGAGAGAAAAGTGCTGTTGAAATATGGAAAATGGCTGGCATTTTTGCTTGTTTCAAAATGGTGTATTTCTACTGTTAAACTGAAAGGAGAGGAATGGACTCATCCAAAAAAGAATTTGACTGTATCTTGGGGAAACTTAGCAGATTTTCTGCATCTTCTTCTCTATTGGTATGTTTCTTATGTTTGTTTGTTTCTTCAGGAAAAAAAAAAATACATATATATATATATTCATGGAGTTTGTTTGATGTTGTAACAAGTTGACTTAAAGATGAATGAAACAGAGCTTCATTTACCTTTCCAAAGTAAATTAAGGGCTCTCCTACTTTTGTAACATCTGTAAGCTAAAGCCATTGAGCTGCATTTCATCAGCCTTGCAGAAACTTTCTGTGATAGCGAGTGCTTCTTATTTGGGAGGCAGTTAAAATGTTGCAGAGCTTTCCTTGGAAACTGTTGTGAGATTGTTGCACAGATGAAGAAAATATGCTGTGCTGACAAACTTACTGCATACTTTTGCAAGGCTGTGCTGCATGCATGCATGCATTTTATGTGTTCTACTGTCAAACTCTACCTTCAAGTGTATTGTAGTGAGCTCCCCCAGTGCTGCAGTGGGGAAGAGCTGTTTACAGAAGGTGGAATTTGGCTCTCTGTGCTAAGGGCTCTATTCGTTTCTCCATTTCACTATATAAGCTGCAGAGGTAGAAATGATTGTGGCATGGGGTTCTGGGTGAAATATGAAGGTGGTGCACAGGAGGATGTGGTCTGAGCATCCTTCCTGTTCAAACTGCTGACTCTTACAAGCTACATTCCCAGGAATTCCAGTCTGCAAATTCCTTGCAATAAGGAACTGTGCAAACTATGTCCTGTTTTAATGCCTATCTGATCAGGAATTGAATAGCATCATCAGACTGCCTTAAGCAATACATCTCACATGTCTAGAATAATAAATACAATGGATTGGGATAAATATCTTGAAGAATAACTTTTTTAATCACTTTAAGAATGTCTTTAAGATGGAAGTACTGTGTTTTTCCAGGAGGAGGGATATTTTACAGCCAATAAAGGACAGTTTTACCTGGTACTCATAGATCTTGTGCAGATTCTGACTGCATCACAGTAGTGTGTCAAGAAACATGGAATCTGTCAAAAGATTTTCACCTGATTACAAAATGGAAAGGGTATTGCCATGTCTTTGAGACATGTCAGAATGCAGACTCAGGGTACGTACATTGTGACTAACTGGTTATAGGGTTGTGAACTTGCAAAGTGGAAAGCTGCCCTAAGGTTAGATAAGCTGTGGAAGTTTAGATGAGCAACAACGTTCTGCCTGTGTACCAGACTGTTGTACATGTAAGTGTAATTCCACAGGCACTTGTAAGTACCTTCAACATCTTGAGCAGAAAATGCTCAAACAGGGCATTTTCTTTCTCTCCATTTAAG
>VXAB01010639.1:1226-20800 GCA_013399175.1 Odontophorus gujanensis | reverse complement strand
TTCTTCTCTATTGGTATGTTTCTTATGTTTGTGTGTTTCTTCAGGAAAAAAAAAAATACATATATATATATATATATATAAAATATATATTTTTCTCCCTCTCTTTTCTCTCTCTCTCTCTCTCTCTCTCTTTTAACTTCCCCATATCATTGTCTCTCTAGATGACAGGCTGTCTGGAGGGGAGACCACACCTCATGTTCCCACCATGCTCAGCACATTGGCATCCAATAGTGACTGAAACCCTGGCTCAGGAGTAAGACCTTGTGCTGGTGCAAATTGCTACAGAGATTGCACAGAAAGAACAAACCAGCAAGACACATAACTTCAGTCATTACTCTGCGCATATTTTTTGCATGATCATGGGGAAAACTAGACCTTTAGTCTATAACATCACAATACTTTGGCACTTCAGAACAGCCCGGACTGTCTGCATGTTACCTATACATTGGGCCAGAACTGGGCTAGTCTTCCCAAACAAAGAAACTCCTGCATAGACCAGATGACTGGTCCACAGCAGTGGTTAGTTTATCTGGATACAACTGGAACAAGGCTGTGCAGTGAGGAATTGTGCTCAAAATTGGGTGACCAGATTCTGCTCAGGAGAGGCAGTATTATTAAGGAGTCAAATGTACTCAAATTGCAGTGGGTTGACCCAATAGTAATAAGTCAGTTAAATGAATATCCGGGCAGACAGGTTTTCATTAGTCTAACAAATGGCTTGAACAAATAGTCATTGAAAACATCTAGACAAGCCTGGAAGAATGCAGCTGTTAGCATTGCATACTACATTATCACCACATATTTAGGTTGTTATTAGGTGAACTTTAAGTAACGTATTCTCCATTTGTCATTTTCTCCCTGGTGAATTCAGCTACCAACACTGATTTCTTCTTCTTTCCTTTTTTCTTTTTCTTTTTCTTTTTCTTTTTAATCTGAAAACTTGGCTATTAAATTTTCAAAACTTATTAATCTGTTTTCACTCCATTGGTAGCAGCTTTCCCCCACCTTCTACTTAGCTTGTTAAAACTCAGAGCTGATTAAATATGACACAACAGTAAAATATTACATAAGTGCACGAGAAAATTTTTACTTCATTATCTTCACAAAGTGAGTCATCTTGAATATGACACTGACTTTGGCTCCATTTTCTCTCACTTTTTTGCTCCAGTTTTATATTTAATCACAGCTTTTTTCTTCCTCTCTTTAAGCATATGATTTTGTTTTTCAAATCCACAGCAGAATGATCCAACTTTGTTCTTGTGCTATTAATTAACACCACGCTCTAGCTTCCAACATACTTAAATGATGAATAAGGTTAAATTCCAGACAATGTTCTGTACATTGCCATCAATTAACAATTTTCGAAGCAGCGCTTCATTAATAAACATTGATCAGCAAAGCCCTTGTGTGGAACGCATTGAAGCTGTGAAATTGTACCACAACTTCTTTTATATGTGTGCTGGAGTGTGTGGTGTGTGAGCGTATGCATGAGCGTGTATGTTGTGCATGTGTGACAAAAATCAATGCAATATCCTAGGAAACTCATCAGCACATCATCTCCTTAAAGGTTAATTAAGAATTTGAGGAAGAACAGAGGGGCTGAAGCAGAGGTGATGGACATCCATGTCTCTCCAGATCATTAAGTACTAATTAGGTTTGGAAAGTCTATTGAGCTTCCTTGGTCTCATCAAGCCATGTGATGGTCCCTGGATGCCTCAGTGTGAAATGCCATCAGCACTATATCTCTCTTTATGAACAGGATGCACTTCAGTCTCAGGTGTGCCTGCTTTCTCACTTTTTGTGTGTATGCCTCATTTGGTATGTGTCCGATCAAGTTATTTCGTTTAATGCATGAAAACTGTATGAAAGGTACAGTCTGTTGCAAAATCACGTGTAATGCAACATTTTTGCTCACAGGGTAAAATGGGGAAAAGAGAGGGGTAAAAAATGAAGAAAAATTCCTGCAAGGCATAAAATCAGAATGATCAGGGGAAAAACTTACAAGACCTTATGAACCCTCTTGCTGTGCTGGAAACTCACTTAATGAGGACTTCTACATTGGCTTCCCCTTACTTACGTTATCTGAGATGGAAGTGGGGCAAGAAGGGAGCTCCACAGTGAAAGTTATCAGAGCGAGACCCCACCGTGCAGTTTCAAAGAGACCACAATATATATCACATTAATTATGTCAGAGACCTCTTTTAGAACTCTTTGCAAGAAGTGCTGCACAGCTAAATGCAAAAGTGGTGACAGTCTTTTCAGAAATGGTGTCCATGGAAGATCAGGTACTGCTTTTAACATAATTTTGGGGGGATTGCAGTATTCCTCGTTCTACAAGTCTTACAGGGACAGACACTGTTCAGGTTGTTTCTTTTAAATTTAATTGGGAATGCAAATTGAGATGCTTAGCCATGGACAGTCCGTGCCTGGAAGAAACCTTTGAGGTGCCCAGGGACTGAGTTAACTCCCAGTGTCAATGTACAAAGTAATTCAAACCAGACACCAGTGACCTAGATAGGTTCTGGTGTCAACCAGTTTTGATGGAGCTATTAGACAAATACACAGCAGTTGTTCTGCTGTGAGTGTTTCCTGAAGTTGGTAGCTCAGTAATGCTTGTTAATTCTAGCTTTCCAGCAGTCTTAAGCTGGTGATGTGGCATAAAGCTGATGAAAGGTGAAAGAAGAATGGGTCTAGTAGCACTTCAGCATTGTTGATCCGAATAGTTTCATACCTGGGAATATGCAAGAGGTGTTATCTTAATATATGAAGAGCTAACTCACACTTAGTAACACACTGACTCCCTATGTCAGGATGGAGAGAAGAATGAAGTACCTTAAGACATTAGCACCAGTGTAACAAAATGGTACTGGAAAGAGTTCTCCTTTGAGTTGGCATTTTCAAGGAACACCCAATATGAGGGAGGATGTTGACACTGGGGACAGTTGTCATTGCCTTTCTGATTGTAATTGCACCTTGACTTTGATTACATTTGATGGAATAGAAGTTAATGGTTCACTAGCTCAAACTGTTGCTCTGCCAATACTGTGTTATTAACATTTTGGTTATTATCAGCCATTCAGTTGAATTAGCAATGTCATAGGGGTTCAGGGAGCAGTCTGGGCAACACTGGGACACGGACTTGTTTAGATGCTCTGGAATTAAAATCAGCACCCGCATGCTGTCATCACCACTGCCACCCAGTTGTCAGCAGGAGATGGCTGAATTGAAAAGCTGCTGATAATGTTGCAGCCTGCGCGTCTGCTCCCGAATATCAAGGACCCCTTGATAAACCCACTGCAATGCCTGGAGCACTTCATCTGCAGGCGACTTGCTCTCTGCAATATGGAGAGGATTGCCACTAATCCTAGCGCATTACTGTTCACTTGACAGAAGTCGCCTGAAACAACTTGCGTCTGTTCTTGTCCTGATTTGCTGTCGGTATTTATTAAGAGCACTGTGTTTAAAATGGCACACAACGTAGCCTGCAGATAACATCTTAAGCTTCCTGTCTATACCAACAAAAAAACAAACACCCCCTCCTGAGAAAATCTCCTCCAAACATTGTCACTCCCCACTTTGCTCAACCATGTCACCTCTGCTACTTCCTCCCCAAGTGGTTCCTCTGAGAGCAGTGGTGGTAGCAAGAGGTACTTTATCTCTGATTTTACAGGTGTATCTGAGCTGTTGCAAAATAGTTATAAAAATCAAACTAAGTTTAAAGCCAAAAATTGATAAAAACAAAACAAAACAGAACAGAACAAAATGTTAGTCACTCAAATAAATTCTATTTTCATTATTTCTGTAGAGAGAGGTTTTGGACTGGCAACACCTATGGTCTTCTGTTGACTGACAAGACCCTTACATTTTTCCCCTGACTGATATAACTGAACATTATCCTCCAAGGACATAAAGATATTATAGCTTCTCTGAGCATTCAGTCTTAACCACTATGCTTATGGGTAAACAAATGGTAATGTTTATATGGTATGGACACTTACTTACAAGAAAGAATAGAATTTAAATCAGTGGCACTGATTCAATGGATCTGAGTGTCAGATTGACTCAATCTACAGAGTTTGATTTCTCATATGAAAAAGACTAAAAAACATCCTTACTAAATCCTACTCTGATTCTAATTTCTGTCTGGACACATTTTAGAAGCATAGCAAATCCTCTGAAAAACAAACAAGCAAACAAGAGCTACTAGTAAGTGTCTTTGCAACATGAATTTTCCAGTTTCCACTAAAAACCTCATAGTGTTTCCATATGAGGTGATTAGCATTGCTTCTCCTAGCTTTTGATATCTCTTGGTTTCAACACCATCACAGAAAATCTTATTGAGTAACAGAAGAGAGTTCTCAAATGCATCAACGGAGTGAACCTTCTTTTCCATGTAACCTATCCCAAAGCTGAGGCTCTTCTCAAAACTATCATACAGCAAACTAAGCTTGAGAGAAGATAGATACTGATACATCTGGTCTAGATGTCAGTGTTCTTTAGTTATAGGGTCATAAAGAGTGGTGTGAGTTAAAGAAGAAGGTTCATACTGTGAGAATTGTCCTAGACAGAAAATGAGTTAAGGCAAAGAGTGACTCTTCTGATTTTAGTCACGCACTGGAAGACAAATCAGTGGAATATCTTTCACTTTGTCTTTAAAACAAAGCACAGTATTGCAAAACATCAACCTAATTCCTGCAGCATCTTAATATTTGTTTGGGAGAAGCAACATTAGGGATGGCAGACAGTAACGGCACGTTCAAGTGAGGGACAGATGGCTGTCCAACACTGACACTGCAGGTGTCTGAGACTTTTAATTTCGGTTTTGTTCACGGAACCTTTGGCTCCCCAGTCCCTTGCTACCACTGTCAAACTTTTCCAGAAAAGCAGAAAAGAACGCAGGGACAATGTGATAGAAGTACAGAAGGTGCTATAGCCACTTGTTAATTCATCAGGGAAATCAGATCATCAGAAAATACAAACTGGATTACTGGGAAATCACATGGGGGGAAGTGTGTAATACAATAGGGTGTCTGGATGTTAAAGACAAAATGTCTTCCCCAAATCAGCTTATACTAGAATCATTTAAAAACCTCAGCTCAGAGAGAGATATAAGGTCTCTGGAACCACAGAACCTAATCTGCCAATATCCTTGTAGGGCCCAGTGGGATGAGATGGAGAAGAGATGAAAGGTCTTCATGTACTTTTAGGTCTTTGGCCACTCCTGCAAAAAGAGCTGTGCTCGGAGGCTTTAGCTATTTGATGCTATGAATAGAGATGCCTGTGGCAGTAGAAGGCAAAAGTTTTTGGTAATATCAGCTCAGGAGTTTTGCCTTATCTGGTCCACCAAAATATTTGTAGGCAAAACTCTTTGTGAGCTCTAAAGCCAACAAAGCCTTTCTTCCTAAGGGTTTGTACCATGAATCCCAAAGACACTTAGATTTTGTTTACTTAGAGGTGTGCTTCAGTGCATCCTTTCTTCTCTTTCTTCTCTTTCTGAAAAAATGTCATGCTCAGAACTGCAGATAACCACATATTCCTTTGTGTGTTCTCAATAGTATTTTCTCTGGGAAACAAGGAAGATGGGGTTAGCAGAAGGAGATTGTTTGTGTATCTGCTCACTTTGAGATATCAACATTGTGGGACATCATTCTCCATTCTAGGACTGACAGGGACAAAATCTGTCACACTGTGGGTTTGGAATCTTCATGAGCTTTAGACCTAAATCACTATATCTGCTCTCCCTGAACAGAAGAGGAAAAGGGAAGAGGTAATAAACGAATACTTGAAAATTTCTGTAACTTTAAGTACAGGTCCTCAAAAGTGCTTTTCCAACTTTTACATAACATATTCTCTTTACAAATCAGGAAATACCAAAAATATTACAAAGGCAACTTACTAAGATTAGATCTGTTTGGAAATATTCTGGAATTGTGTAGATGTGGCACTTAGGGACATGGTTAGCGGGTATGTTGGGGATGGATTGGAGGTTGGAACAGATGATCTTGAAAGTCTTTTCCAACCTTAATGATTCTGTGATTCTATGACTTAGCTCACACCTGGTATCAGTCCTGGATACCAAGTACTTCAGCTTTCATGGAATGCTATGAAAAAATAAAGGTTTTGCTTTGCTTTCTCTAACAGCAACTGTATTTACTCATCCTGACTGCTGGGCATGCTAAGCTGTCCTGCTTCTCAGAGACAGGCAATACTGCTGGGGTATATTCCCACCCATACTACCAAAGGGCAGAACATCCTTCAAGCATTGTTCAGGGAAATTGCATGTAGCATTCTGACAAGGCATGTTCTTCACACTACAGATGAACGAACTTAACTTTACATCAGCATTTATCCATGATCTGTACAAATTCTACTTTATTTATTAGAAGAAAAGAAGTATAATTTGTTGAAATTTGAAAGTTCAGATGCTTTCTAGTTTCCTACATTAGAATTAGGTTTGCCTGTCTTTTGCTGAGGTGAATAGTCAGATTCCAGTTTTTGTAAATATACTTCAGCTGGTCTCTGAGAGGTACTCCGCACTGCAGAGGAATGAGTCACGTTGTTGCTTTCATTTTTACACTGGGGATACTGCTCCTGCCAGGATCATGCCATTTACTTGGAGAACTAGTCAGCGCTTCATTCCTATTCCAGATCATCATCCTCTCCTTCCATTACCCCCTTTCTCCACCCTCTGGGAGCAATAGGACAACATCTTTCTACCGTCTTATGATGCTAGACTTCAGAAGTCTGACGTTGCCTGATTCCTGGAAATTGAAGGAAATATAAACCCCAGAAAAATAAAACCTGTTCCCATTAACAACACAACCATTAAATACGGTCCCTTTGTGGCAGCTGCATCATCATATTACTACGCTCTTTCTTGCCATGATTTTTTGGGTGGAAAGCTGCCTATGCAATCCACAAGCACTGTTGGAACAGCCCAATTTTACAAGCATAAAGTATTATGATTGCATTGATTTCCATCATAAATCATATTTTCCATCCTCTGTCTCTCTTTCCTTGCACTGACTGAATTAAGCCTTGGTGTTTTCTTTAGCTGCTGCCAGAGCTGAGGCTTGAGATGATATTAGGGTAATGATGATAAATTTTACCCTCAAGCCAAACCATTTCCACATTACAGATAATGTTTTTTTCCAAATAAGTTCTGTTATTGGAATCCAGGACCCACCACATCTGCAGGCTCAGAGGCTGCCTCAACACAGTCTCTTTGCTGTAATGGGTTTATAGATTTGAAAATTTGCTCTAAACAAATAAATGAGAGAAGAGAGGGAAGAACGAATGAAGAAACAGAGAGAGAGGATCAACTGGAAGGAGGAGAGAAAGAAGATATGGAAAGGGAGAAAAAGGAGAAAGGAAAAAAAAACATAGGAGAAAGAAAAAAAAAGGAAGGAAATAAAAAAAGGAAGGAAAAAAAAAAGAGAAAAACGAGGTGAATGTATACAGCGAAGCACTAGCAAGCTAACTCTGTCTCAGAAGGAATAAAGCTGGCAAGACCCACATCTGTGTGTTTTGGATTTAATTCCTTCCCACTTCAAAAACCATGCCATTCCCTGGCATCTCAGTTTGGAAAGGCCCAGAAATGGAAAATCTCAGTTGACCCTGCAGTGGATGAAAATGAGGAAATCTCACACAATACTGGTATTCATGCTATGGCCTCAGTCTCAGGTGGATTCTTAACCAGTCTAATGTTATTCTCTTTTTTGTTTGTTTGTTTGTTTGTTTGTTTGTTTTTCTGAAGGTGTTGCAAATCAGGTCAGCTGCCAACTTTTGTCTGACGGGAATTCACACTGTGCAATCAGGCCTGAAGGGCAGTGCCCGTGCTCAGCAGGGAAGATCTGGGACATGGTGACATTTGAGGAAGCAGCTGAGGGAGTAGACTCCTCAACTTACTTCTTCTGCAGCCACTATAAAGGCAGCCAGTCCCACAGGTCACTGTGACAGTTCACACGGGTATTCCTATATAGCTCAGTATCCCTCACTGATGGTTCATACCACATTAGTAGCACATGTCAATAAATCTTATGCTCCCCATGTGGCTTGTAAGCAACCAAGTCCCCTTCTGCTCTGCTCCTCACATTCACCAGACCACACACACTTGAGAGTTTTTCTGCCAGTTGCTTAACTGAGTGAGTGAAGTCCCCCATGGGTGTGCATGGACAGAGACATCTGCTTCAGCAGCAGCTAGCCCTTGGAAAGCTGATCCAGAGCAACACGGCAGTTCTGAGCAGCTCTGGCTGGGGACATCACCTGCACACACAGACACTGTTGTGTGGAAAAAAACAAAAAAAAAAAACCCACACAAACACAAAAAAGCTACCTTGATTCCTACTCTGCTTTTCTCATGGTTTGCCCTGCCAGGTGAGATTTTCTGAGGAAGTTGCTTAGCATCTGCCACCACTTGTACGTACAGAGAAATAATAGTTTCCAGTTCTTGGCTCATCTTGTGCTGTAAAGATGCATCTCATTAGCTTGCACTGTGACAGTGGGATTCATCTGAATGAAAACAGGTATCTGTAACAGAGACTTCTTTATCAGAGATGATCAACCCAGGCTCCCTTTAGAGTCAGTGAAGGCAAACAGGCAGTCCTAGCTCTGGATTCATCTTATTTTACGATGGACATCTGAGTAAGTCAGACAAATCCTCCACTGGTTCTAAAGGGAGGCAGGGGTGATTTGCTTAGATAAAGCAGCCACATCTCAGATTATAAGAGTTGCAAGCAGAAGCACCTGACTTCTTACTGGTCCAGCTGCTTACAAAGGGACAACTGAGTCGTGCTGTATTTGTGCAGTTTACATAAGCATCCCCAGTGTGATTTGAGCTGGCAGATAATACTACTGCACAATGAAATAAGTATACTGCACAGAAGCAAAGAGGTGTCTATCACAGGAAAATTAATTTAATCACAGCGCTGGAATATGAAATGAAGGTGGAGAAAAGGTGAATCCCACGTGGTTTGCTAAAGATATTCCTTGTTGTGCTCCTGAAAGGAGGCGTGATCTCACTGGCAAAGGCTGACTTAGTATGACAAGCCTCTGGGATGAATTCTCCTAAAAAGGACAGAGTAGAGCCCACAGTTTTAAGCTCCAGAGAAGTGTGGAATCAGAGCTCCCTGCAGACTTTGTCTCTCAGTCCTGGACAAGTTGGTGGGTCCTCAAATTTTACCCTGAAGCCACACAAGAATTTCAAAACAATCTAATTAGCTAAGGGGAAAAGGTGGACTCGCAGAATTTTTATCTGGGCATTCTAGACCTGCACAGAGAATTGAGTTTTTTGGAGTAGAACAGAAGTAAAGCTGGTAATGCTAACTCTGAGACAAAGTTTCTCCCATTGTGTCTGGTATCTGATCCCACAGCTCTGACAGTAAACTAAATCCAGGCATACTCTTAGGCACTGTATGGAAAGCACTCAATCAACTTTATTGTTAGCATAACACTTGTCATGGTTTTGTTGATGCCAACTAGTGCCTTCCAAATCCATGCCTTGACAGTCAAGGCAAGCAGGGCAGGTCTCTGAGTAAACTGATGGAGCTGTTCAGTGGAGGGGAGTTGTACCAGATGGCTGTTAATGGTCCCTTCCAACTCAAACAAGTATATAATTATGTGTAGGGGATAGCTTAGACTGAGAACAGATCCAGATGAGGTCTGAATAAGAGCACTCTGTCTTGAGAGGAAAAGAGTTTGACCACATGTTTGGGCTCTATACCTCTTGGCTTTGGGACCAGAGGACACGTTCTGACCAATTTGACTCCGCGTTGTAGCTGTTCCCTCACTGATACTGCTCAGCTAAGCTGACTCCAGTAGATGTTTTACTTCATGCTCTAGGTTCCAAAAGAGCAGAGGAAGGTCTGATATCCTGATTCAGATTTGTTCCTCCTAACCTTCCCTCCATAAAGGCAGTACTATGCCTGCCCTGAAGGTTGGAGTTATTGTTCTTTTCAGCCCTAAGTCAGAAGCCCTCATCGCAACAAGCCCAGGCAGTGTTGAAATACAACCTGATGCAGTTGGCTGAGGCCAGCTCTGATTGTGGCCAACAAATTTACCATGGGGAGAAGGTAAAAAAGATGAACCTGCAGATAGGTAGGCAGGTGGCAGGCAGTTTATTTCACTGGCAGTGCTGGAGTGCCTACTTCACGGGATGCTAAATGCAGTAAGTGGGGAGGAGGACAAATTTAAGAGGGAAGCAGTCAGTGCTCTTCAGGGTATAAAGAGAACATCCGGTGCTTTCAGAGAAGCCTCAAAAAAGGGAAACATCTTCAGGATGCTGCCTTTGCAAGATCCATGTATTTGTTATTCATATAAGCCCCTAAAGTGATGGTCTTTGAGGATATCACTCATCTGGAAAAGACAGCAGCCCTACCATATCCCTGGGTTGCTGCAGATAGCACATCCTGGGCTACGCATGCTGGATGATATATCCTTAAAATTGGGCTTAACTGTTTTATTGCTCACCTGGATGAATCAAACTGGGACCTGGCAATCCAGCTAGCACCCTACAATATAAACCTCTATGCTACTCTGCTGCTTCAGCCAGGGCCATGAGAAATACGTGCTGTTCTCCATCATTCCTCAAAGCTAGCTGCTTCCTGGTACTGCTGACTAGCGAAATTAAACCTCCACTTTTAATCTACATCACCAGTATCAGCCCCAAACTCCCTGAGAATACAGCAGGATGCCAAAACATGGGGTATGCCTGAGAGATGCATTCTGCTCTATCCATTTCTATTCTACAATTACAAAATAAGCAGAGGCTTTGTGTGCATCCTTTCACCTGCAAAATGCCTCCTTCTTCACTTTGCTCATTGCGGGAAAGAAAAACGACAACAGAAATGCGCAGTTTAAGTGCAGTAACACACAGATTTATGAAGCAGAACTGCTTTCCACAAGTGGAATGACTGCATGGGAGATCACCAAACCAGATGATACAGTGAGGGAACTGAATGACAGCTGATGCTGTAGCTGCACGAACTGAAGCAGCCATAAAGGTAATCAAAACTTAGGACACAAACCTATGTACCTGCTGGTACCAGGAACAACAGTTCTAAGGCAGTCAAGAAGAGCCTGAAGCCGTGTGTCCAGAAGCTCCAAGTCCCTGTACAGTTGTCCCTCCTCTGCCTCCACAAGTAGAACAAAAATAAAGTCCTTGTTTTTGCACTGTCTGATCACTCTGCAATAGCAAAGGTAGGAGTTTGACTGCCTTCCCTCGATCCTCACGGACAAGGTATCTAGGAGGACAAAGTCACTACCACATTTATTAACAACCAGCATTGCTGCTGGCAGTCACACCACAGGGAGAAGGATTAGATAAAGCACAGAGAACAACCCCATCTTCCACCTTGTAAAGGAGCATTTATAACCCAGTGTAATGGAGCATTTATAGTTACTGTCGCTGTACCAGACAGCTTCAGTCTGCTGAGCTGTGATGCTGGGCCTGGTTTTGAATGAAAAGAAATACTAAACTAAATTCTGACTATGACATGGATGATGTTTTATTTCTTTTGAGCATTATTTGGGTTTATCTTGCATTTAGTTTGAAGGATGGTTCAGTTTGCCAATAAATTTCATACCAAGATCTCCATGAGAAACACACTTAAAAACCTCCAACCCAACAACAACAGCAACCCTTTCTTCTGCTGCTGCTGATAACAAGGCCTATTACTTCCCAGCCTGTGTTAGGTTTCAACACCGTATAATCTCTCAGCTGCAAACAAGAGACGAAGACAGCTCTGACTAGAGCTACCCTATAAATGATTTTGTCCTTGATGTTTGTTCTGACTGGAGAGGTGCCAAATTCTTTGCCATGTGTTTAGGTACAGGTGATAAATAGGCTTTTTGGCTGGTTCATAGGTAATTCACAGGCAGTTTGCAAGGGAAAGCCAAGTTAGCACCCAATGAGAAAACAAAACGATTTAAAAAAACCCTCTGCTCTGAGGTTAACATTTTGGTGTGAGGCTCATCATTTTTTTCCTGGTTTGAGGCAGGTTTGACCTTCCCCTTGTGGTCTTTGTTACAGCAAAACACTGAACCTGGGCAACAGAGCATTGCATCAGCTCCTCTCATATGAACGTGTAAGCACATGGCAAACTGCACCTGTCCTTTGCCATTACCTCTCCCAGGCACCTGCTCCTGATTCCATCTTGACCAGTGCCCAAAGTTGACAAAGGCTGAGAGAACCAAGGTACTCCCAAAATGAGTGAGAGTGTCTCTGTTTAAATTAATGGTTATGAATCTGCCATGATTAAATTTACTAGAAATGAAGAGGAGAGGGAGATAGGGATAAGCCTCACAAAACAGAACAAAGAATGAGAGTGATCTGACCAAACGCAGATGCCTATAACTGAGACAGGCCCCTTCTACTCAATGGAGATAATTAGGCATCACTCATGAATCATCTCACCCTAACGAGGCATCTAAAATAGACTAGATGAATCACAGTCTAGAAACACCTATTTTTCTCCCCTCACTGTTAAAGCCTAAGGTAACTATCTGGCACAGAGACATTTACACTGTAGCCTGGTAAAGCTAGGTGAGATGAATAAAAGATTATAGTAAAACATAATAAAAATAATTTTAAAATCCATGCAACACAACATTAACAAAAGCCTTTCCTGGAGATTTTTAATGGAATAGGACACATGTATGAACATTTCCTGACATAAATATGGCTGAATCGGAAGATGCAAGAATTTACTGCAGATTGGATAGGACTGTTAATGAAAGACTACCTTGATGAAAACTGTTCACAATCACTGCTATGCATTTCCCTTCAAAACAAATGAAGTGCTTCTTGTTTTCTGCTAGGATAGTGAAGCACCGCATCTTCTCTGTTAGTTTGAATGTAAGCCTAAAGACTTAAGAGTTTGTCTTCTTTTTTAAATCATCTATTATTCCTATAATTAACTAAGATGAACCAAGGATTTGGTCTAAGTAAGGAAAAATCGAATCTTACTCAGGAGTGAGTGTTTTTCACATACTCTTTTCCTCCTATTTATCTCAAATTTCATCTTTTAAGGTCCCTTTCCCTTTAATAAAGCCAACTTAGCACAAAGAATCATAGAATGGCTAGGGCTAGAAGAAACCTTAAATGCCATTCAGTACCAACACCCTACTATGGAAAGGGACACCTTCCACTTAGACAAGGTTGAGTAAAGCCCTACCCAACCTGACATGGTTGTGTCTTTACTGCCTTAAATCTCATTAAAAAAGCATTTATTTTGTGAGGTTTCACTTAACAAAACTGGTCAGAAATGGCTTTAAGTGATGGAGGGGAGAGACAGAGAGGCTTTGGTGTTCTGAGGGCCTCTCTGTAACTAAAGCACAATGTCTATTTTTAGAAAAACTCATGTGTCTTAGGACCTGTGCTGCAGACCACCGTGGATCCCAGCAGAGCATCTCGGCACACACACACACGGAGCCATAAAAGGGTGCCAGCACACATTATCCCAGAGGAATTAGTGCCTCCTCCAACCCAGGATAGAGTTCTGCCTTCCTGCTTTTGCTATGCATTAGCCACATTAAGTCACACTTCTGACATTAGTGGAGTTTATTTAGGGTAAGATCAACAAGCATATTCTCTTCGTGATATCCTTGTGCTGAAGCTGACAACAAAGGACACTGGGTTTTGCTTTCATTTTGGAGGTGAAGAGTGAATTTTTGATACAAGACAAAAGTTACCAGGAATTATACTGAAGCTCAGCATTTGCCTCCTAGCAGGCCAGGCACTTCCTCTAACAGCATACGTTACGTAATTCTGTGCTAACTTGATTCACAGAGCACACCTCAATCACATCCAGAGGATCCAGACACAAACAGCACCAGGACACAAGGTCTGCACCCACAGTGTTTGTTCAGAGCTCAGTCATATCACTCCAGTGAACAGCCCCTGAAGCCAGTGACTGGAGTGATGCAGTTTCTTGTTGCATGCATTTCCCTACTTGTGTTTTTTTCTTACTTTTCTGCACATCTTGTCTTAACAAAGAAAATTGCTTGCTGCCTGGCTTGTCCAGCATCTCCTCCCTCCTGCAGGCTCTCCCACACCTCCTTCATCTTCCGTAGCAGTGGCTGACCTGTCAGAGTGCAGCTTCTCTCCTTCCTGCCTCCTGTTCTGCAGCCCCGTGGCAGCACTGCTGCTGCACGGTTCAGTCACAAACCAACACACCACTTCCATCCTCTTCAGAGATGGGGGGCCTCTGCTCGCTCATCTCACTAAAGAGCTGAAAACAGTGTTTCCTGAGCTTCTTCTTTTGCTAAATAATAGTAATACATTTTTAACACATTGCCTGCTGTTCCAAGTGGTGAGGAAAGTGCTTTGGAGAAGGCTGTTAAGGTTAGTTGCATGCAGGTGGCTTCAGAGGCCACTTGCAGCTAAGATGTTTTATAGCCCCCTTTGCCCCTTACACACAGGTAGGGGCTCGTAACCTGCTCCTTTTCCTTGTTTCTTTCCTTACAGGGCAATCACTTCATTTGGGGATTAATGCTACAAACAACCGGCTTCATGAGAAAAAAAAAAAAGCCACAAGATGGCATTATAGAGCAATTAAACTGAAAGTCTGCGCTGGAGTTTGAGTTTCTTCTCTCGCCGGTGAAGACGGAATCATGAGCAGTCGAACTGCACTCGCTGTAAGAGGGGACAGGTGTTTCAGAGCAGCTTCCAACACATCCACCATCCCTTCTGTTGACGGTCTCACCTGGTTAACTCTTATTAACATTTCCAAGACTTCAGATGAAAACCCTTCAGGAAGCTGAGAAGAGCACATGCCTCTTCATTGAGCCTTTGTTAGTGTTATTTTCCTCTTACTGTGTTGCTCTCTTTGGTTTTCCCTTACTCACAGGTGCATGGTACATGAGCCCATTGGCCCTGAAGGGTGTGGATGAGCTATAAACTCCCTGTTTTGACTGCAGCACATGCTGCAAACACACTGGAATTATGTGCAGGCATATTGTGGGTCTGGTAGAGCAAAGGAGAGGGTAAGGGAGAAAGTGTGGGGTTTGCACACATGTGTGATACCTATGGGAATAGCATGCACACGTCAACAGGATGCATGACCAAGACCAACTCCAAGTGGAGACAAACATGGTGTGCTGCTGTCTCTGCTGTGCAAGCCTGTCTGTGAAGGAGCAAAGCTGCCATTGAAAGTCTGTTACAGGGAAAGGCTGTAGGTGCAGCATGCATCACTTTTGCTGTGCAAATTGTGTGGGTATCAAAAAACATGATGAAAGCACTGTCAGTTTTCATGGCTAACAGGTTCAATGGTGCAAAGCAGGAGAGTGTAGAAATGGACGTATAGGGCACTGGTATTCATGTGTTGTGGGGGGCAAATTCATGTACTTCTTTTTTATATCAGTCATCATCATTTCATGTTTTGGACCATCACAGCCCATCACAGCAGTAAGAGTAGGAGGGGGGCCAGTGCCATCCTGCCTCACACCATAACACTTGTCCTAAGGGGGAAAGATAAGGGTGAAAAAGCATAACCCCATCTCTGACTTTCCCTGAAGCTCAGCAGGGAATGCAGCACTTGCAGAAACAATCGAGCTGCTCACCAACACCTGACACAGCCTGCCTTATTTCTGTAAATAATATAAAGTCCCCTTTATTTCACGTCATGCATTGTGGCGGGCTAGGCCAAGGAATGCATTAGGGCTGATTCCTTTGAGCATCCCGCAAAATGAGACAGAGCTCAGGCTGAACACGCTTCAGAAATCAGTGATTCGAAATAAAAGCTGGGATCACCAGACCTCTCCAGCCTCTCTTTTTTCTCCCTAATGGTCAGTTAGGGCAGGAGCTGTTTGCGGTGGCTGCTAGTGAACAAAGAGATGCACAGGTACAAATGCTGCGCAATACACTGTGCTGTTTGAAGGGGTGTGTGAAGAAACTATTTCCCTGTTTGTTAGAAGTCGGCTTTGTATTGTTATTTTTATTACTCCTACTGTCATGTTTACAATTATCACTATTATTAAATTATTTCTTAGTCAAATGAGCTAAGGGAATCTTTTATTTTTTTTTCTTTTCTTTCTTTCCTTTTTTTCTTTTTTTTTGTTCTTTTTTTGGCTATAAAAGAGCTAATAATTTGCCGCATTAGGGCTCTGAGGAATTGATGCGAGATTATTCCCCGTTGGATTACTTTCTCAGCGCTTTGTCCAGCTTCATTTTAATATCACTCATCACCATTTCATGTTTGCATTGTGCTCCAGTCAGGGATCATTTCAGAGCTGTATTTCTTTGAACACAAACCTCCCAAAAACTTAAAGGCAGAGTGCTCAAGAAGAGAGCACAAGGGTGAGGCGTGCTGTGCATCCAGGTGCTATTTTCTACACCAGTCCATGCCACAGAATTCTTCCTCTTCCTTTCTACCACTCCCTGCAGCCCAGCTCTGAACAGCTGAGGCTGATCCCTGGTCCCTGCTGGCCTTCCCATGGCCACGTGGTCCTCACAGCCTTCCCAAACCAGTTTTGGTGCTCTTCAAGCACTGTGATAGTTCAATCTTCAGTCCCATAAAAAGCTGTTCCCACATTTTTATTGTTGCTTTTTTATTTTGTTCTAGTTGTTCTGTTAATTTTCATCAACTTAATAAGCTGATTCGGCCCAGACAAGCAGCAGAGATTATCAGAGAATCAGAGAATCATTAAGATTGGAAAAGACCAGTATAAGACTGTCTAGTGCAACTATCAACCCATCACCACCATGCCCTAATTATGGGGGACTAACTATGTCTTTCAGTGGCTCATCTTTGTGTTTCTTGACCATCTCTGGAGATGGTGACCCCACCATCTCCCTGATGCCATAGGAAGGGACATGGCATGGACCAGACCCCCAGAGGACAGAGGTTCTGCACCATACAGGGACACTGAGCACACAGAATTCTGCCCTGTCAAAAGCTGTGAACACTTGGGGTAAGTTTGTCCTTTTCAATGTCAGCTCATACAGAAAAGCAGAGTGATCTGCCCATTCACCCTGCTCTCCCCTTTATGACCTAGGCTGCTTTGAGCCTCCTGCTCAGTCCAGCAAGTCCCAGCTTTAAAGGCACTGGTTTCTGAAAGGGGTCATCAAGCTAGATGGCTAAGGTGCAGCAGAGGGTCCAATGCCCCTGTTGAGGAAAAAGCCCTCAGATCTCAGGCCAGATGTACTGTAGAGTTGACACAGGATGAGAAAGAGGTGAATACTTAAATGCAATGAAAACACACAGCAGGACACAGGTACCACAAGAACAAACTACAATGCAAAAAGCCATAGGAAACAGCTGCAGATAGGGTGGCTTCCTTCATCTGTGGCCCTCTTCCTAATGCAGAAGTATCCAAGTCCATATGTGGGATCCCAGACCCTGACGTTGCTATAGTATCACTATTGCTTCTGAAAAATGTAGACCTAAGCAGAGAAAGAGAGCAAAAAGGAGATGTCTGGGGAGCTGAGATCCCAGTAAAATGATTCCATGGCATAACTAAAAGAGGAAGGCATCTCTAACACTAAGAGCCCAATATCACGGCTATTCATGTGATGCGAAGAGACAGCTCTGCACAATGCCTTAGAGAAGAAATCCCCTCCCAGGAACACTCTGAGGTCCTGATTTAGCACAGACTTAAAAATGCATTTGAATCTCTCTACCTTGAGTGACGCTGACTTCTGCATGTACACCACAGCTTTCAGATTGTGCTGGAGCACGTACCAGCTTACATCCAGCAAGAACACAGAGGCACACTGCAGACACTGAGACTGGGGGCTGAAGCTGCCCTCTTTAATGGCCATCCCTTTGCTGCATGCACCTTTTGGTAAGGTAGCGTCTGCTTCAGGTCGAGACAGATGAGTTGTTATGTGGATGAGATGACAGCCCTTCTATGGGCAGTGGGAGACCTTTGCTGAGCGCCTTTCTTGGCTCAGGGGAACTCAAAACTTTTCTCTTGTGAAAATCTTCTTTATGGCAGCCTACAAGTGAAACCATCAGAGAAGGGAGAGTGTTGCACCCTCTACCCTGCAACCCTGTGGAACTGGTTGGAAGAGACAGAAGGAATATATGAGCAGAAGAAAGGAGGGCAACGGGTACATCTCCACAGCTCAGAGAACAGAGAGCACACCTCAGAGTGGGAAAGTTCATGCATTTGACTTTTATCCGATGCCAATTTAATATAAAGTATATTCAGAGAGATTTTTTTAAGTGTGAAAGAGAGGCTAGGCTGTTCTTCAATAATTTGTGCTATGTATATGGTTGCAATAATAAGAAAAATGTTTTATGCAATTATTATAGAAGACAGTATGATTAGACATGCAGAGAAAGACAGAAAGAGTCAGACAGGCAGAAATATAAAGGAAAAAGGCAGAGAGCTAGCTCACTGTTAGGAAAGCAGAGTATTATGAGAAATTATTGTGTAAAGCAGTAGTCGTGTAGAACAATAGATTAGGGAGAAAAAACCCTTAGCCTGTCACTGCAGAGGAAAAGTAGTGCAAGTTCAGGAGGCAGCGAAGCATCCAAAGGATGGTTGAGTGGGTTAATAATGTCACAGCAACATAATCAAATTAGTAATGCTACCGTGGCGATGTGGTCTAGTCTATCAAGGCATTTACCTGGTTACATTGTTCAAAACAACACCACTCGGGAGGGAGGCAGAGCACTCCAGATGTCCTCCCCATCCTGCATGCTCCACAATCACATCAGTTATTGCTGGGAGAGAGGGGAGTTAACACTGTAGAAATTGCTGCTCGGCTCTGAGCCCCATCACCAGGCTACCAGCTCCCCACTTCTTCACTGGTGAAGAGGTTTGGGGCACACTGGCACAAGAGCACAGAGCGCACCCCAAGGCAAACGGTGCTGGCTGCAGGGCAACATCATCCTCCAGGCACAGGTGAAGCCAAGGGGGAGAAATGGGTGTCCTGCGAACCAGTGCCTGAAAATACATGGTGGGTTGTGTCAGAGAGGTTTGTGTGTGCGTAAGGGTGTGAGACCCCAGGGCCATGCCAGCTTTGCTCTAAATCTCCAAAAGCAAAAGCGTGAGGACTAACAAAATCCTACAGGACACAAACCTTCTTGTGGAAGAACTAGGAGCTTTGATGTGTATCACCTCCCCATGATTCACGCCATGGAGCACAACCTCACCAGGGCTATGACCCCATGGTTATCTCCTGTTCGGTTTCCAACCTAAAAGCAAGGTGGCCCAGTGGGAAGAAACATGAAGCAGCATGAATCTAGCTTACCATGAGAATGAGATAAGAATAAATGGGATAAAGACACCCAAAAGATGAAGCAAAAGAAAACACACAGGATGGATGGGATTCAGACAGAGAGATGGACTCATTTCACAAGATCGGGTATTTCCAGGCTAAAAATCTGTACAGAGAAGGGGGAATAGAAGAGAGCTCTAATATGGACAGTGATACATGAATGGGGTGCATAAACATGTTTACAGTTTGAAATAAATTCTGCAGGCTACTGCTTTGTAAGAAGTTCTTGCATCTGTCTTAACTGGACTGAAATTTGCATTTGTATTTATATATATTGTATCTTCATCTAGATGCATATATGCGTATGTATACACATATGTACACACATAAAGGAAAAAAAAAAAAAAAA
>VXAB01010629.1:0-11575 GCA_013399175.1 Odontophorus gujanensis | reverse complement strand
CCTTGCTTTGAATGTCTCTGGGGATGGTGCATCAACAACCTCTCTGGGCAACCTGTTCCAGTGCATCACCACCCTCTGAGTGAAAAATTTCCTCCTAACATCTAACCTAAATCTCCCATCTTAGTTTCAAACCATTCCCCCTTGTCCTATCACTATCCACCCATGTATACAGTCATTCTCCTCCTGATTATAAGCTCTCTTCAAGTACTGGAAGGCCACAATGAGGTCTCTCTGGAGCCTTCTCCAAGTTAAACAAACCCAGTTCCCTCAACTTTTCTTCATAGGAGAGGTGCTCCAGCCCTCCAGTTGTAATCTAGTGTTCTACCAGAGAGACCTCTCGATAGTGTGAAAACAGTTATAAAAATTGCATCATTTCTACTGCTGATGGTAGGATAGAATCCTTCCATGGTAAAACTTCCATGGAACTGCAAAATTGGATACATTTATTTCAACTTCTGTTAGATCAGGAATAAGAATTTTCTGTTTTCTCATCTGAATGACCATACTGTTTTTAAAAAGCAGCTGAAGAATTTCACTCGTAATCAGATTTAGGAATGCCAATCACCTCTCTCTCCCTGCTAGCCACCCCTTTTTTAATGCAGCCCAAGATATAGTTGGCTCTCCAGGCTGTAAGCACACACTGCTGCCTCATGTCCAGCTTCTCATCCACCAGGACCCTCACGTCCTTCTCCACAGGGCTGCTCTCCAGGAGTTCTTCCCCCAGTCTGTATAAATATCTGGGATTGACCTGGCCCAAGTGCAACACCTTGCACTTGGCCTTGTTGAACCTCTGACCGCTTGTTCAGGTCCCTCTAGATGGATTCCTTTCCCCCCTATGTATCAACTTCAGCGCTCAACTTGATGTTGTCTGCACACTTGCTGAGGGTGCACTTGATTCCATAATCTATGTCATTGGTGAAGATGTTGAAGAGCACCAGTTGCAAGACCAATCTTTTGGGGGCACCACTGGTGACCAGCCTCCACCCAGACATAGAACCATTGATCACAACAACCCTTTGGCTGTGATCAGCCAACCAGTTCTTCATCCAACCAACTGTCTATCCTTCAAATCCATGTCTCTCCAATTTAGAGAGCAGGATGTGGTGAGGGACCATGTCAAAGGCTTTGCAGAAGTCCGGGTAGATGACATCCATCGCTCTTCCTCTGTCCACCAATGCAATCACTCCATCATAGAAGGCCACCAGATTGGTCAGGCAAGATCTGCCCTTGGTGAAGCCATGCTGGCTGTCTCGGATCACCTCTTGGTCTCGTATGTGCCATAACATGGTAACCAGGAAGATCTGCTCCACAGTCTTCCCAAGCACAGAGGTGATGCTCACTGACCTGTAGTTCCCTGGATCATCCTTTCTCCCTTTCTTAAAAATGGCAATAATGTTTCCTTTTCCAGTCACCAGGGATTTCACCCCATAGCCACGATTTTTCAAATATGATGAGAGTGGCTCAGCAACCACATCAACCATCTCTCTCAGAACCCTAGGATACATATCATCCAGCCCCATGGACTTACATACATTCAGTTTCATGAGGAGGTCTTGGACATGTTCCACTGTTACAGTGGGATGGAATCCTCTCCTCTTACCCTCATCTAGAGATTCAGTGTCCTGGTAGACCATGGGAGCCTGGCCACCAGTAAAGACTGGTCCAAAACATTTATTAAAGCTTAGCTTTTTCCATGTCTGAGGAAGCCAGTTCTCCATTCGCATTTATCAGAGGAGGAACACTGTCCTTGGTCTGTTTCTTCCCGCCTATGTACCTGTAGAATCCCTTCTTGTTATTTTTCACATCCTTTGCCAATTTCAGTTCCATCTGTGCTTTGGTTTTCCTGATCTTATCTCAACACATGCAGACAACATCCCTATATTCTTCCCAAGCTAATTTTTTTTGCTGGTGTTCAATTCATGGTTTTACTATTCATGTTAAATTAGCTAGTGAAATTAGCTAATTATGTAAAATATGTGCAATACTCTCCATCTGGGACCACTAGCAAAGAAGGGCTAATCATCTCAACTGGTGAAGAACTACTTCTTGGAGGAAATGCATTAGAAATACTAGAAGTGTTCAGACTACTCAGACTGTGTCCTGTCTAACATTCTGGTGAATGAAAAGGCCAATGATTTGTGGTTTTGAGGGAGCTGGACTAATGTTCCTTGTATTTCTTCATTTTCATTACATATACCTACAGATCGTGTGTATATGTAGGTCACTCCAAAAGTCATACCTCCTATTTATTTCAATGAAAACTGCAACAGATAAAAAGACCACAATAACAGTATTCAATAGAGCAAATTCTCAACTACAAAACAGTGTGTTTCAACATAGCCACCACCATTAGCTATGCATTTTTGCAAGCAGTGAACAGGAACCTGAGTACCACACTCATGAATATCTGTACCAGCAGAGGTGACCTACTGTCACTGCTGCCACTGCTAAAAGGCACCACCTCCCACCTCACTGTGCTCACATCAACTGTTAGGTTTCCAGAAAAGTTCAGCAAGCATCAATGAATGTCAGTGAATGCCATTTTTTTCCACATGAATTTCATTACACTACTTTGCTACATGCAGATTTCCATGTCAGATGACATTTTATCAGACTGCTCCTCTTCTGGCATCTATCACATGGTGAAAGAATGTATTGAAATTTTGTCAGGAAGACATTGTGGGCCAACATAATAAAATAGGAGGCATTACTTCTGAAGCAGCGATTTGTACATGTAAGTAAAAGGCAGAGTCCCTGTTAGATAACCTCCATTTGAGACATCTGGATTCTGTTTATAACTCTGCAACCATTCTGTGTCCCTGCCTTGGGAAAGTCATCATGGTGATGCATCAGTTCAACAGGGACAATGCTAAACCTAATTAGCTCTGCAGAGAAAGGTCAGTTGGAACTTAGCGATACTTGCCTGCCCTACCTGCATCTCACCAAACAGCATGGATATCTTCACCTTGACCAAATGCTCTCCTATTACCAAAAAAACAAACCAAACAAACAAACAAAAACCAACAAGGTATATTCTGCATGCTCTCCTATTTATGTTGATGTCTTGTAAATTTTAGGTTGTCCACTTTAACCTCACAGTTTCCAAAAACGTGGGCTGGGGGTTGGAACTAGGTGATAATAGAGATCCCTTCCAAGACAACCCATTCTATGATTCTATGAATATGATGTATATGAGCAAAATAGGTCTCCTAAAAAGGCAAAAAGTACTCACAGAGCAGCAGAATAGGGCTTTTGGATTAGGCAAGTGTAGCTAAATGCAAATCGATGTGATTCCTGGAGTTAACATGTTGACAAAAATGATTCACCGTATCCCTCTGTGTCTTTTGCATTCAGACATGGTAACAGAACTTTGTTTGACTGGCATTTGTTGACATTTCAGCATAAATTTACACTTTCTCGAGTATGCAAAAGCCAGCAAACCTCATTAAAAAATGATATTGATACACCATTGTGCCACCTTGCTCAGGATGAAAATTCAGGTTCTACTTGTTGCCACACCTTGTTGAGCAAACATATGCCATGGCCTTTGAATATGAAACCGGCAGATGTCTAATTGACCCGAATACATTGCCAGACTATAGCAGATTGGGTCAGTAGAAGGTCTTAGAATCCCCCACCAAATTTTAATCAAAACTAATGGGATGAACAAGTGAATGCAGAGATGAGTTATATGACAAAGAAAATGCAGAGCAGCTCTGCATCTAGAACCACGCGAAATTAATTTAAATAAAATTTTCTCTTCCTAGAGCTCCAGAAATCTTCACTTGGTTGTGTAGCAGGGAAGAGATGGAAGCAGAGCCATTTAAGAAGCAGACCAGATGGATACATCCCAGCAAAGAGCAAGAAAGGTTTTTTTTTGTTTGTTTGTTTTTCTCTGGAGGTAACAGGCCTAGTTAAGCAGAAGGAACTGAGGAGACCCTGAGCTTTGAGCCAGGAAGATACTACCCTCTGCAGGACAGAAGCCCCCTGCTACTAATGAGCTGTCTGCACTTGGGTGAGAGCCAGCACAAGACAACCCAAATGGTTTTCAGGCTTCAGCTTCCTCTTCACACCTTCACATCTCCCAGTATGAATATGTCCTCCCTGCCTAGAAGACAATTGAATGCAGATGTAGCTGGAATGTGTATTAAAACGTTTGTAAAAATGACCACAATATCAAATGTAGAAAAACTTATGACACCTTAACGTGAAGGAAGAATTGGATCCTGTGTACAAGTACAGAGATGAGTGAAGATAACAAGTGGGAGTATCTTCTATTGCATCCTCAGGACTCAGGCAAGGGAGCTCTGCTCAGTGTTTGCCCAATACTCTTCTATTTTCTGCCCTTCTGTCTAGGCACTGAAATCCTACACAACAGTGCTAGGAGCCTGGTACAATTCACATCCCTCACATCTAAGCAAGCTGAGATACATGTTAAAACTGCGAATACAACAGTTCACACACTGTAAGGGTTCACGAAAGGTGGATATTGTGGTTGTCATTTGTGCAGATATCAGCTCTTCCACAAAACGTTCACTGCAACTGAGCATAAGACCAGGATATAACAAATGATGGATTTCAGCACATGGACCAGCTTTTCTCCACCTCACTGTACTTATACACATGAGCTGCAGATCACTCATCCAAGATCAGTGTTTCTTCTTGGTACAGCAATAACTGATTCTGCCAGCAATGTTGTACAGTACAAATTCAGAACATTTGCTACTTGCCTTGAAGAACTGACTGTCTCTATCAGTAGCTCAAGGGACAGCTCTGGACTACTTAAAGGTATTTATATGTGATACTCAACTTGTATGTGGTGCTGTATACAGGGAAGGAAAGAAGAGAGTAAATATTCAGTTTATGACACAAGAAGAGCAAAAGGAAGATGAGGCCATTGTGTAGCAGATGATGGGAATTCAAAGCATACTGTATGCTAGGTGAAGTTTGTCTATGTGACCTGTCCTCAGCAGTGGAAGGGGAAATTCTGTCATACAGAGTCACAGTCTGGCTTGCTGTGAGGGGAGCCAGATTGCTTTCTTTGTTCTTTCAACAATGAAATAGAAGAACAGTTCTCAGTCCAAATTCTGGGATGGCACAGGCAGTACAGGTTCCCAGCAAGAGTGAAGTCCTATTCCCAAGAACTGAGTAGAAAATTTAGACAGAAGTTAACAGAGGGGGATCTTCTGCCAATTTCACCAAGTTTCAGTAAAGCTGAATCTGCCATTTCATTTGGTGTTCTTCTTTCAGTTGCAGTCTTGTAATTTAAGCAGCTAAACACACAGCAAGATGAAATGTCCTCTGAACCTACAGGGAAAATCTGCATCAGCTTTTGACCACAAAGTCTAGGAACTGTCATGTGAGGCGCATATACCTCTGAGATATTGAATCCAATCCTTTTCTCTCATGACTTCCAAAGGAGGAAGAAAAAACTGGGAGACTGACAGAAATCTGCCAGCTTTGAAAAGGGAAGCCAAGAGCTCAGAGAAGGTAAAGCGTATAAATGGGGATGTTTTCTGTTTTCTGAATTACAGCTGCATTAGATGTGACAATCCAACACAGTAAGTCAGAATGCAGAAAGTATATTCAGATTTAGCAAAGCCCATTACAGCTAGAAAGGCTCAGGAGAGATGTCCCAGCAAGACAGTGATGTAATAACTACAAAAAAATGTATTTCCAGAAAGATTAGCCCTTAGCTAAACTGTATGCATCAGGGGACCTTTCTGCAGAAAGCTTCAGTTATTGCTTTCTTAAAATCCTTATTACATTTCCAGTTTTATAAAAACTGAGTAATTACTATCTTCAATTACCTCTTGGTGCCGACTCAATTAATGTCCTTTACACCGATTGCTTTTTGAACTGTTGGAGAGAAAAGATGATCTGGGTCAACTTATAAACGGTCTTCTCAATGTCTTATTAGCTGAAAGTCAGGACTTGTGTTCTCAGGGAAGTGTCATCCCTTGATTGCTCTGAGAAGATGTAATGCACAGGCTGAAGGAGATGTACTTTCAATATCAGGGCCCAAAATTGAGGTGATGCTGATGGATAAAACCATTCAAGGTGTTTTATTTCTCTCTCTATCCTTGCAGATGCCCTTGATATAAACCCCTGAGATCCAAGCTAGAGAGATGGCACTAAATGGGAGAATCAATGGTTGTATCTTCCTGGCTTTAATAATTAAAGCTATTGAGCCATTATGTCTTGGATCAACAAACAGGGCTAACAGGTCACTCATCCTAGCCTTGTAAATTGATTATTTTTCAACAGACAATATTAGGGTCAGGGCAGCTTGACTGAGCTGCCTCCCAGGTCTTGATATAAACAACAGCTGATTGGGATCATCTGGCAACAATTTGGCTCTGTCCATTTATTATTCTCAGCAGGAAAATACTTCTACAGCAGAAAAGAGCAGTGCGTCTATGCTGAGTTTTCATCCCCCACCCCGCACCATGGAATGTATGATTTGCAGCTGGTTGAGTTGTTCACAGCCTCTTAGGACTCAGGGTCTGGAATTTCTTTATAATCTTAGACTCCATCTTCTGGCTACCCTTCATTTTGGGAATCACATGCTGAGGCAAAAAAAATGGTCAAAACGTTCTTAAGGAACTTCATCAACTTCTGATCTACTGTTTCAGCAGTGTAATGCTGATTCAATGAGGGAGATTTTTTTTAATTGTTGGAAAACAGCCTTGAAAGGAGTGGGATGAAGGTGGAAGGGGACCATGGCCACTCCACCAGTATCAGGGGATTCTCCCAAATAGCTCAATCTATCTTACAAAATCTCACTCTGCAATACTACTTCCTGCCCCAGGGAGTCCCTTTCCCATCCCCATTTGTACTTGGCCATTCACTGGGAGGAATGCTGAGCCAAATGCCTAAAGTAGTAAAGTCCTGGTGGGCTGCTGTCTCCTTCCCTCAACACCATAGGTGTGATTCATGGACCACCTCCAGAATCTAGTTTAGGCTTTATCCCACAAACTGCAATCTTCTTCCTTGTAAAATCATCCAGGTAATTATCCTTCCTTCCTGACTGAGGCTGTTTTTGGGGGGAAACATCTCTTCTCCAGTCTTTCACTTTGCTGGCAACTCGCTACAGCTCCAGAGTTCCACCTGGGCTACTTTGTCCTCCAGAGTGCACTTACACACCAATGCTTCCAGCTAAGGACCCCACTGTTTTCTATCAGCTGATTTTTGGAGTAATCTGGGTCAAGACCTACAACAAGCAAAAGAAGAATGCCTAGCTCCTGGATAATCTGTGCCTCAGGCAGGGTTTGGAACTAGCAATGAGTGTTCACATTGTGGATGCTGCCCTGCTCTGTCCCCAAGATGGCTATGAAGCTATTTTAAGTTCTCACAGGCATATCTGCATGGTGTGCAGCCACTCTCTGATTGCTGCGTAGATATTTCCATTTTAACTCAGTCCTTGGAGACAAATTCCAAAATTTGTCCCCTCCTCCTGCCTGTTCCCTTGTGGAATGAGGTGTCTAGAAAGTGCTCTGCAGTCACTGAGGATAAAAGTTACTTTGCCATGCCAAAGTCAAGTATGAGTTGCCAAAGGTCGTCTTCGTATACAGCATTTTCAAGCAGAGACAAGTTGAAATTTGCTGCTTGCAGCACAGTAAAACAGTCCCCAACAGAATATTATTCAGTGCTTGGTTTTCATTATTTTATAATTTTACTTGTCTGTATTTTGATAGTCATTTCCTGGTGTTCAACTCTCTGGTGCACTGCAATGTTCTCATTCCTCCATTATACTCCATTGCAACTTTCCTAATCAAAGGTTTCCCTCATCCCTCATTCTTGGCCTGAATCTCCTCTCTTTTCCTTTGATACCTGCATGAGTTTGGAGCACTGGAATTTTACATTACAGATCATATCTTTTTTGGTTGATTTGTTTTGCTTGTTTCAACAGAGCCTTGCAGTGATGCACTCTACCATCTTTCTGCTCTCCCATGGAAACATAGGCAGGGAGGCATCTTCATCACCAGGGATTTCAACTTGGCTTGTTTCACTGCAGAGGAAAGGATGTCAGTTTTTTCAAAATATAGCAAAGTTAAATAGAAAAGAGCCATTTTAACAAAAAGCTTGGGTACATGTTTGTGTTCTTTACCTTTTGTTCCTTAATAATGCAGATTACATTAATCCTTTCCTGAATCCCAGTGTCAGAACTGCTTCTGAGTGTGGGCCAGGCATTCAGTTTTTGGTTGGTTTGCAGTGAGTTATCCTAGCTGCTGGCAGCGTTCAGCCCAAAGTAACCCAAAGAGCCTGAAGTCAGATGACTCTAACATATAGAAGAGAGAACCAGACCTGTATCATCAGAGTTTTCAGGTGTCAAGCAGTTGGCTTCACAATCCTTGGTGATTCCAAACTGCTTTCTGTATTCACTGCTCTTTCCCAACACAGGGAGAGCACTGCATGTGGGACTGGCATGGAAGCATGGGGAAAAAGTAAAGTCAAAAAAGGGAAAAAGCCTCTGGATTTTGTTTTCATTTTGCAGCACGCTTATTTTTATTTCAAGTTTTGGTGGATATAAGATATTCATAGATATTCTAGCCCCTTCTTACCTCCATGATAGCAAAGAAATGTTGTCTTTGTAAGTACTGAAGACATAAATATACTGAGGAATATATACTCCTATGGTTCTTCCTGCTGTCAAATACCAGAGACTTCTGAACTCACTGAACTAAAAGCACTCAAGACAAATGTCTTCTTACAGAAAGGGCAGCAGCAGTTTTCCAAACGTTCCATAATTTACTGAGCTTATAGTTACTGCAACCAGTTACTGAGACTGTGACTGTGCAGTCAAGATGTTCATAACCCAAAGCCACTGTGCACAATGAAAGAATGTGTTACAGTATACCTTCTTCCATTTATCTTTGCCTTGGTGAGAATATCACACCAGCAAAGGCTGTTCAAGTGTCTTCTCAACTTTTTCTTATTGCCTGCCTGAAAACCATGGTCTGTGGCTACTTTGAGTTCTCATGTGCAGGGTTGTGGCTGGGGCAACCTGTTACCTAGAATGATGTCCCAGCAAAGATATGCTGTGGGGCCATCTTGCTAGGAATATCAAGACTTGCAGAAGACCATAAGATGAGCATCAATGTTTCTTATCACAGCTCTGGTGTTCAGAAAGACAAGCAGGTTGTGAACGTGGATAAAACTCAAAGAGGTTGATGGCAGGATTTCTCAAGTCAAACACATCGCTTGTAAGATGTAAAGTGATTCATACCTTCTCCTTCAAAACCAGGCTTATATTTCAGCAGTTGTAGGGCAAATTCCCATTTTACGTGAATATCTGAGAGAACAGAAAGGGTTGTTGCATGCTGGGTAAATGCAGCAAACTTGTAAAGGGCCTGTGGCAGGTTAACCAGACAATAAGCCTTCAATGTTTTTCTCATCAGAGAGGCTCAGATTATTTATCTTCAAGAAGGACAAAGCTGGAGAGCTTTCAGCACTGGAAGGTCAAACAGCTGGAGACTTGGGCAAGACAAAAAAGGACATGTGGGACACATTCTAGGAGGAAGGACAAAATTTGTGGGAATAAATGAAAGTGTATTTAATGCAGAAGCTGTGGAACAGGATAAAAAGCATGAGAAAGGAAGGCTGAGAACCAAGGACACTTCCAGATGAAAAGGAAAACAAGTTCAAATAAGCTGTGGGATGGCAGACCCTAATTGGAGGAAAAGTGCATGGCTTGGAATGACTCATGGAGCCATTCTTCAGCAGAGAGTCTGCAGAACTACTACGATATCACAGTCAAAAGTTACCTCCTCCGGGATGTGTTTTGCAGAACTGTTAACTGCCAAGAGTGTCTTTAGAGTTGTTTTTTCTCAAGGCTCTCTACCAATGATTGTGTGCTATTTTCTGTATGCCCCTGTCTTAAACACTGTAAGAATAAGGCTGTCCGGGTAATAAACAGAGCATGGTTTAACCATATTGGTGTGTGTCATGCTTCTGGCCATTTTCTCCGACGACAAAAATTTGGTTGGAAGAGGTTATTATAGGAATAGGTGCATAACCCATCAGCAAGTCATTGTGAGAGGCAGGTTTCCACAGGAGTTACTGTGTTTAGTCCCCTGGTCTAACTATTGCAAGAAGTTCACAAGATCTTCACAATGGACATCGCACACCGTAAGGGCAATGCAAGCAATAAAAATTTTATACAACACATTTCAAACTTCAGTTAATCATACTACACAAATCCCCACTATATTAAGGTTAAAATGTGACCTCTACTCTAATGAGGTTATAGCATAAAAAGATGAGATGCATCAATTTAAGAAGGAAAAAAATGTAATGCAGAAACTTACAGCACAATGATTTGTAAATCTGAACTGTGCCCCTATCATTTTATAAACATATGGAGACTTGTGTCCAGTTCCACGTCCTCCCAGTCCTTTCCATAAAATTGCATCTTTTACGCAAGAAAGCAGAAGGCACCCAAATGGAGGGAGCAGGGTGAGAGCAAAGTGTCCATCCCTGTCTCAGAGAACATCCTAACAGTGAAGCTTAGAAAGTGTGGGACACTGAGGAATAGCTGCCTAACAAGAGCTCAGAGGGTTGTGATCAGAAGGCATTCTAGTTGAAGGCCTGTAACTCGTGGAACTCCAGTGGGTTCATACTGGGTCACATCTTCAACATTTTCATCAGTGACCTGGACTAAAGGATAGAGTCCTGCCTCAGAAAGTTTTCTGACTGTACAAAGCTTGGAGGAATGACACCTGAAGGCTGTGCTTCCATTCAAAAAAACCTGGACAGACTAGAGAGTTGGGCAGGAAAGAAACCTCATGAGGTTCAACAAGCGCAACTGCATAGTCTTGCATCCAGGAAGGAATAACTGCATGCATCAGTGAAGGTTAGAGATGACCTGCAGAAAAGGAATTCTGCAGAGACCTGTACATCCTGATGGACAACAAACATACCACGAGGGAGTATTTTCACCTTGTGGCAAAGGTGGCCAATGGTAATCAGGAGTGCATTCAGAAAAGAGTAGCCAGCAGAGTGAGAGAGGTGATCATCCCACTCTGCTCTGGACTAGTGAAACTATGACTGGAATGGAGCATCTATGAGAAACACTGAGAGACCAAGGAGCTGTGGAGCTGTCAAAAACTGAATGGGAGCCAACGGCTGGGGGCCACAACCTCCTGCATGCATTTGCTGTGCTGCAGGTGATAAACAATACTTAAGAAAGGAAGAGAGTTACTGATAGGATGTTGAGAGGAAACTCATTAATTGGAGGAAGTGACGCACTGGAAAAAGTTGCCCAGAGAAGCTGTGGAGCTGCTAAACGCAACAGAAGAGCTGAGGGCCTGACTGTGCCCACAACACCTTCTCCGGAGATACTCAAGACTCACCCACATGAATTTCTGTGAGATCAGTTATTGGAAACCTACTTTGGCAGGGCCTTGGGCTCCAAGATCTCAAGAGGACCCTTCCAGCTCCTGTAAGGATGGGATTTCTGTAATAACGCAGTTCCCCCCGTGACCTACCATGGGAAGAGATCTCTGGATCTGATGAAAATTCTGCAGGCCTTGCGACCACTGCAACCCCCACAACAGACACTGAACTTGCTCCG
>VXAB01010628.1:0-11482 GCA_013399175.1 Odontophorus gujanensis | reverse complement strand
GAGGCAGAAATAACAGCATCTGAAACTCTGCCTGCTGGAGGCTAATTGGTTCCGGCACAGCCTGGTTTGTTTGGCAATGTTTCCTCTAATCCTTCAGGCTCCGCGCTCCCAGCCCCAGAGACGCGGGGACATCGCTCCGCCCGGCACCGACACCGGGCAGCACCGCTGCGGCGCTGGGGGGCCGCCAACCCCCGCTACTGCCCCCCAACCCGGGGGGGGAGGGGGGGGTGAGCACCCACCATGGGGTCAGCCCCGTCCCCCTCGGGAGGGAGGATGCTCGGAGGCAGCGGACGGGGCNTTTTTCGGGGGGGGGGGGGGGGGGAAGGGGGGGGGAGGAGGGGGGGGGGGGGGAGGGGGGGGGGGGGGGGGGGGCCGCGGCCCAGCATGGCCGAGCCAGAGCACTCGCCAAGAGTCGGCAGCTTTGTTCCAGGTGCCGGCTCCCTTTTTTTCATTAGGCTAATGGGATGCGGATGCATTATTCCATTCCACATGCTGCTAATGAACCACTCAGGCCAGTGCATTTGCATTAATGTGCAAAGCACTGGAGGAGGGTGGAGTGGCTGCATCTGGCCAAGCCTGACCTTCCCGCACCGCCCAGCCTTCCCGACGCGCAGCCCCGCAGCCCCCGACAGCCGCGCGCTCCCGCAGCCCCGCGCGGACCCTTGATCTCCCCGGGACGGCTCCGGCACACATTCCAAGACACATTAACCAGCCCCAGCCTTCCGTGGCCCCACCGCTGTTGGGTCCGCCGGGCTCCATCACCCCTCCCGGCACAAACGCGGGCCGGGCTCTGCTGCTCTGGGCGCTGGGGGCCGTGGTATCGCCGCTGCCACACTCCCTTCGAAGTCCCTTCCCCAACACCACGTGTTCGTGGCGAGACCTCCCCGGGCTGCTCACATCTGAAGGGAGCGGGGGGCCGTCCCCCCTGAACCCCCCCAGCGTTGGCACTCAGCGCTGGGCGTCATCGGAGCCCTTTGGTTGTTTGTTACAGCTCCCAACTGCCTCCGTCCCCGGAGAGGTTTCGAAGGCGAGTGACCCAAGAACTGGAATGCGCAAAGCCTCCAGCAAACAGAGCCAGCTGCCTGCGCCCGCGCAGGGGGGGCAGCAAGGGGAGAGCAGCCGGCCCCGCGGCACGGCACGGCTCGGCACGGCACGGAGTGCCATGGCACAGCACTGCACCACATGGCACGGCAGCACATGGCACGGCGTGGCACGGCACGGCACAGCGCAGTGGTGTGACGTGGTGCCGCACGGCACAGCCCAGCTCGGCACGGCGCAGCCCCATGCACATGGCCCCAGCCTGCTCTCCCAGAGCTGGCTGGATTGAAATGAGGTTGGCACATCCCCAGCTCTGGCAAAGAGGCCTCGCTCTGCCCCACAAAGCGCCCGAGCCCCCCTTTCCTCGCTCCTGCCTGCTCCCCGCGTGGTTTTAGGAGATGGATGGGCATCCTGGCATGGAGACGAGTGTGAGGACGATGCTGTGCTCCCAAGCTGGCTCCAGACCTGAATCCCAGGGTGACCAAAAAGGACAAACAAACCCACCCCAGGCGACAGGGGGGACGGAGGACGGGCACAGCCCTGCTGCCCTCGGGGTCTGCAGAGGGTCTTGTGGGGTCTCAGACTGCTCCGTGCCCATGAGCATGCACAGCCCCAGCGCCCGAGCGCGTGCACGCGGATGTCTGGGTTTGTCACAGCCTGGTGAGCAAGTTAATCTCAGGCTCCCTGACACGTGGAATAAAATCGCGATCCCATAATGGAATTCATTCGTCTTCCTGTCCAGGCAGAGAACAAGCCCCCTGCCGGAGCCGGGGCGCGGGAGCCAGGGCCAGGAGCTTGCTGGGGGACCCCGCTGCCCTGCTGGGACCCACAGGTGTGGGGGAGCCTCTGTGGGACACCACGCAGCACCCAGTGCTGTGCTGTGCCCCCTCCCTTGGGGACACCGGGGTGGGCAATGTGGAGCTGCAGGGTTGGGCCTGCAGCGTGCAGGGAAACTGAGGCAGGTGGTGGTGCTGGGGTGAGGGCAAGGCTGGCGGCAGGGAGAGGACGTGGGGCGATGTCCCCATGTCTCTCACCTGTGATAGCATCAGAGTGGCCAGCCCCTGCTGCACGGACCCACTGGGATGGCAGCAGCTGGGACACCAGTGCCACGATGGCTTGGTACAGCCACACAGCCCCGGGGAACGGGTCACACGCTGCATTTTTCCCCTGTGGATGCCACACTGATGAGCAATAGAGAAAAGCCCTTTCGGGAGGCTGAGCAGAGTGGGAGGCTGAGGGACAGCCTGGCTGCTCAGTGCCTCAGTTTCCCTGCAGCACCCAGGGTGTCCCCTGCCCCTGGGGTGGGAGTGGCAGCAGTGGGCAGCACAGGGGCAGCTCCCACCACCTCAAGCCCCACTTCAGCACTGCCAGACGTTCGCCCACGCTCCTGCAACGTGGAGAGGAGGAGAAGGAGGAAGAGGAGGAGGAGGAGGGCTGCTCCTTCCTGGGCACACAAAGCCCCTTTCATAGGGAGTTGAGTTTGGGTTTCCTCCACCAGCCCGGCACCTCGCTGCCTCCTGCCCTGCCAGCGCGGCGAGGCGGGGAGGAACGCTGCGGTGGGAGCGGGACGGGCGCCCAGTCCTGTCCCGGCCTTTGGGATGCGAGCAGGGCAGCACCGGGCACTGTGCTTCCACCTCCCCGATGCGCTTTGGGATCCCGTGGGCAGGCAGCCCCCGGGGGCATGGGGAGGATTGGGTGGCCCCTTCCATTGCCCTGGCCCTCCCCGTCATTTTTCCCTCCCGTCGGCTTTTAATTACACCCCTAATAAAAGTGGCTTGCAGGAAAACGGGAGCTTTGTTGCTCAGGAGCTCATCTGCTCCCGCTGCTCCTTCCCCGCTTTAAACCGTAATCCTCAGCTGGGGATGCTGCAATTAGCCACTGCGGGGCCGGGTGCTGTGTCACGCAGGATTAGGGCTCCCTTCAGTGGGGAGGTGGGGGACCCGGCCCCAGTGGGGAGATGGCCCCAAATGGGACGGGCTGAGCTCCCCGCAGCCCCCAAAGCAGCTGGGACCCGTGGCCACAGCCCCACAAACGGCCCTGCAGGAAGAGCAGGTTTGGCAGGAGATTAGAGCAGCTTGGGGGGGAGGAGTGGGGGGGATGAGATGCTCTCTTACAGCCTCAGGGCCCCCCCCGGACATGCAGCCCCCTGCGGCGCTTGCTGGCCTGCCCCGATGCCAACACCAGTGGGGGATTTTTGGGGTGTAAGCAGGGGAGGCACAGCTCCCCGACCCCCCAGGCCCCCACAGGCAGGTAGGCTCACAGTGGGTCATACAGCGCATAAAAACACGGCCCCTGATCTCCCCACATCCCCATCCAGCCCCCGCCCCCAGGGCCTGGGGTGGGGAACTGAGGCACGGGGACCAGGTTCTCCAATGCAACAGCCTGGTGGGCGAGACGTGGCAGTGCCACACGGGCACACCTGGGAGATGGCAACAGCCCTGTCCCTACACAGGTGGGTGGCACTTGGAAGGGGTGCAACACCTCCCAGGGTAAAAGACCAACAGAGCTGTGCTCAAACAGGGGATGGGGACACGGGGCCGTCGTGGACAGTGCAAACGTGCACAGGGAAGGGGCAAAGGGTTGGGTCATTCAGCCCCACAGAGCCCCCCAAAAAAGCCTGCACGCAGCTCCCCAGCCCAATCAGCCTCTTCCCGTGGCTGGGGAGGAGTGCGGGGGGGAGCACAGGCGCTCGTTAGCGGCCGCTCATTAAGAGCCCTCTGGGAGGACCAAGGTACCCGGGGCACCTGCACCTCTCTCTAATGAGCTGCAGCACCGGCCCTCGGCTGCGGCATCGCGGGGCCCTGGCGTGGGGGCTGTCCCCTATCGGAGCTGCAGTGTGGGTTCCCCACGGTCGGGGAGAAAGGGAGGGACGCGGGAGTTGAGTCACAGTGACAACTGCAGCGGTGGCAGCTGCCGAGGAACGCCCTGAGCTCATCGCCAGCGCCGGGCGGCTCCTGGGGACACGCGGCTGCCGCTGTGCCACCCCGCACCCATGGGTGCTGCGCTGAGCAGGCGGGGACGATACCACGGAGATGTTCACCCAGAGGGTGTCCCCACACTGGGACGGCGACCCCGATGTCCCAACCCTGGGGACCCCTCCGGCACCAGCACCACGCAGCACAGGGGGAGGGCAGCTCAGGGACCGACGCACTGGGACGGCACCGAGCCCCCACCCAGCTCTGCAGCCCCCAGCCCCGACCCGCGCGGGGCTCCCTCGTTAATGTTTACTCGGCTTCGTTAGCGCCAGCACATCACCATGGCAACCATGAAAGCTGCGCGCCGCCATCGGCGCCACCGCCACGAGGCGCAGCAATGGCACGTGGGGTCACCGTGGGCCCCCACCGTGCCCAGCACCCCTCTGTGCCGTTCAGAGCCGGGGTGGGGTGCGGGGACATCAGGGGTCACCTTCACCCCGCCGGGGCGCGGCGGCCTGGTGTCACCCAGCCGCGGTGACAGCGCCCGAAGTGCCCGGCGCTGCGGGCTGCTCGGCTGCAGGCGTGTGTGCAGCGCTGCCAACACGCCTCTGCGGTGCATTATTTATAAAACACAGGAGCAGAGGGCTCGGCAGCAGCTGCCACCCCGCCTGGCGTCACCGAGCCACCGAGCGCAGCGGCCTGGTGGCACCGCGGCCCCGCTGACCAGCAGGGACAATGGGGCTGACAGCGCCCGTGGGGCTGGCGGAGCCACGGGGTGAGCAGATGCCACCTTCCCGCGTGGCACGTGGCTGCTGCAGTGTGTGGGGGACAACCAGCATGTCCCCACATCCCCCCGTATTCCCGCAGCACCCCGAGCTGCTGGGTGAACCCACTGCACCCCCCCGGGGTGGGCTGTGACCCCAGCATCCTGCTCGTGCCACCCAGCTCTGTGTGCTACGCCAAACAGGTTTTCCGTAAGCCTTGCAGAATCCGCCTGCCTCCTCCTCCCCCCTTCCAGTCCCACCTCTGGGCCGCGGGAAGGCTGAGTTCGGGCTTTAATTTTTCATTATTAATTTCCCATCGACGCCGAGAGGCGCCGGTGCTCGCCCAGCTGCCCCCAGCATCGCCCCCCGCGCTCCCTCGCGCTCTCCTGGAGATCTGCACCGGCTGAAGGCGAGCCAGGCTGCCGATAGGATTAATTCTGCATGACTGCCCATCTCCACAGGGGTATCTAAGACCCTCAGGCCTGCAGCAATCTTTAAAATTCCTCCAGCCCAACTTAATTCCCTCTTCCTGCAGAGCTGGCGCATCTGCTGCAGTCAGACACGGAGAGAGGGAGATAGAGGGAGAGGGGAGACGGCACCCAGGATGCGGTGGCACTGCTCTGTGGCTGCGTCCGTGTCCCTCAGGGACACCCAAAGCCACAGCGGGTTGGTGTTGGGAATGAGGGAAACTGAGGCACGCTCAGGACAGCCCTGGGGATGGGGTCTGTCCCGTGGCCCCGATGCGCCGTCACCTCTGGCACGCCGCCTGGACCCCATCACCAGGAGGCTGACCTAAAAATGGTTTGGGTTTGTTGGTTTTGTTTTCCAAATATTTATGGTTCTGCCTTGCTGGAGGAGGCTTCTTCATCACCCCTTTGCATTCGCCCTCTGCTTCCCTGCAGCCCCGAGGAACAGAACAGGGGATCTGAGCATCGCCTGGGGGCACTCCAGGGCCGTGGATGTTGGGACAGCTCATGCAATGCAAAAAACGGTGGGAAAAGGCACCACGGAGGTGCTGAGCACACCCCAACCACCCCCGCTGTGCCCATGGTGCTGCCATCCCCTCCATGCATGGGCAGAACCCGGGGGCTGTGAGGATGAGCTCCAATGCAGGGCACGGAGCTGGGACTTGGCCCCGCTGTCACACCGGCGCAATCCCACTGTCACCCATGTGTCCCTAGCTGAGGCTCCCACAGGACAAGGACCTCACCATCATACATGGGGACTATGCACAGCCCAACCCCACGCTGCAGGACCCCGCGCTCCCACCACACATCACCAAACACAGCCAGGCTGCAGTGTCCCCCCCACTTCCCCACCATGCTCCGCGACAGCCACGTGTCCCCAGGCTCTGAAGGCTCAGCCTCCACCACCACAGGGGTTCAGACAAACCTGGAGGGGTTGGTGGGGGGAGACTGCTGCCAAACTCCCACCCCTGCCTCCGCCAGCATCGGGGCCACCATCCTCCTTCCCTTCCTCCTCCTCCTCATCGTCAGCGGCCGCCACCAAACCCAGGAGACCCATCCCTCTGCCTCCTTCCCCGCAACTTGCACCATTTGCCTGGCAGCCAGGAGGAAGGAGGGGAGCGCAGCCCATCCCAGCTGCTAGCGGAGCTGGGGATACATGCATTTAAATCACTTATATCTTTACTTTCTCCTGCGCTGGCTGTGAGATGGGCTTTTTTTGCATGCGTAATTAGGGGGTGGAACAGATGGTGGAGGGTTCGTTTAAAGTAATGCATCCATTAAAATAACCTTCGCTGTCGGGGACTGCGCTCCGACAGGGGCCTGTTTCACTGGGGGCGGCGGGGAGGGAAAGCTTTGTTCTGCAGGAAGGGGTCAGACTTTTGGGAACGTGGATGGGGACCCAACTGTGGGATCCATCATCCTGGTCCATGGGAGGGAAGCTGGCATGGATGCTCCAACCCATATTAACAGCACAGTAACCAGCAGCCTGGACCAAGCAGGGACTGCAGTGGGGATAAATTGGTCCTCTGTGGGGCTAAAGTGGCTCTTTCCCGGCCTGAACTGGTCCCCTCCAGGACTCATTTTCCATAGCAATATAACGTGCACCCCGCAGAGGTGGCAGGAATGGGAAACCCTTTGGCCACTCCTTCGGGCCAGACCTCTAAGCATCACCTGCAGTGGTGCGTTTCGGAGGAGGTCTCTGAAACAGTGGGGTTTTGCTATTTGGTGGGGCACTGGGGTGATGCCGTGGGTTGGCACAGGGTCTGCGAGGACCGTCCCCACCACCACCCACCCGCGGCCCAACTCCTGTCTCCTGACACAGGACAGAAGGGGACAGCTCGCCTTTCCTGTCCAGCAGCAGCCACCTCTCCTGTTTCAAGCTCCCGGGAGAGGCAGGAGGCTTTGTTCAGGAATTGGAGGAGTGGAGGCCAGAGAAAGCGCGAGTGCCCTGCCAGCTCTTGTGTTTCACTCCCGAGGAATGCCGGGGAGGGGAGGGGAGCACAGCTTTCCCCCTTCCCGATGGGCTCTGGGCCCGGCTGCTGGGTGCTTTGCTGCTGCAGGGAGGAAGAGGAGGGTGTGGGGATGAAGGACGGGGGTTTGGTTGTTATTCTGGGGAGGTGGGCGGCATCAGCGTGGCTCACAGTAGATGCAATGGCAACCACGGTGGCACAGCAGTACCATGCTGGCTCTGTTGGAACAGCCATAATAATTCAGAGCAAGAGCTGCCAAGCAAATATCACACCCTGCCTTGAAAGAGAAGAGAAGCACCCATAGGTACCCCAAATCCGAAGGCTCCAGAGGAGCACGCACCACTCCCAGCAACAGGGTCATGGCTGGGGAAGGGCAAGAGCAGCAGCAAACCCAAACCCACCCATGCGTGTTCAAATATTTAGTGTGCACTTGCTAAGGTGCTTCTGCTGCCTTTAGGGCATCTCTGCGTTTGAAGCATCAGAGAGGAGCTGAGGTGGGAACATGGGGGATGGGGAGCAAATGTCAGGGCTGCCGGGCTGGGGGATGTTCTCTCCTTCCCAACTGGGCCCGGGGGGACCACATGGCCTGGGCTGCCCCTCACCATGGGGCTGGCAAGGTGGGCTCAGTCAGCCCCAAGAACTGCCCATCATGGGCTCAGCCCCCCACACCCACACACATCCTCCTCTTCCTCCTCCTCCTCCTCCTCTCCCAATCCTGGTGCTCGCTGCACCATGGGGCATCCCCAAGCACCGCCATGGCCTGGGGTGCAGCCAGCAGCTGCAGCAGCGCGGGGGCCGATGCCAGCAGCCATCAGTGATGTGCAACGAGCACCGAGCACGAACGGCAGCAATGGCGGGGCTGGCCGAGGAGACACGGGGACGGCAGCGCGCCAGGGAAACTCACAGCCAAGAGAGAGAAACTCGCCCCAATGCCATCCCCTTCTGTTCAACCCTTTCCTCATCCAGGTTCACCTGCGGTCCACCACACCGACCAGGCCTTGAGCAAACCTTGACCAGACCTTGAGCAAACCTTGACCAGGCCTCTACCAGGCCGCTACCAGGCCTCGACCAGGCCTCAACATGGCCCTAACCAGGCCTTGACCACACCTCTACCAGGCCCAACCAGGCCTTGACCACACCTCAGCTGGGCCCTGGAGGCCCCGACCAGGCCCTGACACCACCAGGACAAGCACCGCACCAGACCTCCTTTCCCTCCCCACCAACTCGCTGAGTGCTGACGGCAGCAGCTCCGGGGGGACGCAGCCGGCCCCTGCCAACGACAGTGCCCTGCGTCAGCCCACAGCCAGGCAGCCATCGCCGCGGGGCACGCCGCTGGCCGCTCTCACCTCTACACTCTGCTCGCTCCCGACAAATCCCTGCTCCCGATCGCTTCTCCTCCCCGCAGGTCCATATTAAGCTACATTCTCCTTTCAGCTGGGTGGAAAACAGCAGTAATAACCATGTGGAGAGAGCCGTGCCCCCCACCTCCACTTCCCTCCCACTTCGGGGTTCAAATTTCATTTCAGCAAAAAAGCTTCCCCCGCCTCCAATTTCTTCCCCCAAACCAAGCCGCTGTCGTCTCGTCTGATCTCGGCAGGGGCCGTATGGATGCTCGGCTCCTCCTGGTTCAGGATCTGCTGCCAATCTGGACCTCGCAAACTGGTTCTCACACGGCTCCCGCCTAGCACCTCCCTCTCGGCGTTTATTATTTTATTATTGTCCTTCCTCAGCTCGCTCCCATGCCGCCGCCCCAGGTGCCCCCAGCTCCTCGTCCCAACCCCAACCACCGAGTTGGCCGGGTGAGATTTATTCCCGGCGAATTCCCAGGGGCCGGCAGCTGGAGGAGCCCGGAGCTGCCTCCCTCACTCCCGCAGCTGAAGATCTCATCTCCCTCGCCCAAGGCGCTCCGTCCTCCTCCTCCAGATATTTTAGGCCCAGGTTTTGCGAGGAATTTACAGGCGCCGAGCCCAAGCCGATGCGCTGAAGTCAGCAGGAGGCGAGGAGCGTGCGCAGGGCTCGGGGCCCCGGGGGTGGCGGCGCGGGGAAGGGATGCTGCTGCCGGCCTGGAGCTCGTTGAGCCGCGGGAAGGGCAGAGGTTGGGGCTGGCGGATGCCAGAACCACTCAGCTCTCCCTCCGCGAGGATCAATACCACATTTCGGCTTCCTGCCTCGCGAGGCTGCCACAGCCCTCACGCCTGCGCAGGGTGGGCTTTGGGTGGGAGCAGGGGTCCCCATGCTGCCCACCACAGTGCTGTGTCACTGCTGTCACCCACATCGCGCCCCGTGATCTGTGCGCCAGCCCCGTACGCCGACCCCTCCTGCTGCCCCGTGGCTTCCCCCAAGCACCCAAATCACTCCAGTGACCCCATAGGCTTCACCCCACTGCAAAGGGAGTCCTCAGCACACGGCTCCCTTTGTCACAGCCCTGCTGGCACACACCCACCCTACGTGCTCCAACAGGTGAACCCCCGGGGCAGCGTTCCTGCCCGGGCCAGTAACTGTCCCCACCGGGCAGCGGGTTTGCTCGGCGCCGTGTTCCGCCCGGCACGTCTCTCCCCACCACATCCTCGGCCGGTGAGGCACGGCACGGGGGGGGGGGGGGGGGCAGCGGATTTAATGAGCTCCCCGGAGGCATCGCCGCGCACCCCCCTCCCGTGCCCAGGAACCGTCGCTCTGAAACACAACCCCTCGGTGGCAGGGCTGGAAAAAAAACCACAGGGCACATTGCTCTCCCCCCGCTCCTTCCCCGCCTCCCCCAGCTTTTTGCTCTCCTGCCGATGCCAAAGACCCAGCCGGGCTCTTGTGCTTTCACTCGCAGCTGCAGCTGCCGATTTTCGCTGTAAGCCCTTGTGCCTAGAAGGCCCAGAGCGAGGGATTCTGGGACGCGGTGATTGAAGACAGCACCAGCGCAGAGACCATTGCTCAGACTTTCCCTGTCTGTCGCCCCAACGCTCAACCCACAGAGAGGGAAATAAAAAAAAAATAAAAAAAAAGGGAAAAAAAAAAAAAGGGGGAAAAAAAAAGAAAAAAGCAAAGCAGAGAGCAAAACGGACTCAGCTCAGCTCGCCCCTTCCCACCCACGCAGCGCTGCACGCTTTGCCCATTGGCACCACCAGCCCTCGCCCCGAACACACAGCCCCAAAACCAGGAGGTGAGGTCCAGCTGCACCGCCCCGTGATGCTGAGCTGCCCCCCATCACCACTGTGCACAGCGTTAGAAATTCACAGCGTCCCGGCTGCTTCTCTGCCGTGGCATTTTTGAGGGGGTGCACCTTTTGGCAATGCTGGCGTGCACGGCTGCACACCAGGTGTGATGCACGAGCACAGCGGGGTCCTCATGCAATGCCTCGGGATGAGCAGAGCGAGCAAAGCCTTGCACACGGGTGAGCTGCTGTGGTTCCCCATAGCTTCACCCGCTATGGGGAACCTTTGGGATGCAGCCCTGGAGCTGGGTGAGCATCCCCAGGTCCCTTCTGCATGCGAAGGCCCCCGAGGGATGGAGTCCCCAGTAGAGGAGAGCAACAGGGGCTCGGTGCCCGCCCCACAACCCACGTGCTGCACCAGGCACAGAGCACGGCAGCGTCCCACTGACCCCGGGTGCAGCAGCACTAACGCCAACCTCAAAAGGGAAGAGCAGAACGCAGAGCACACCACAACACACAGCCCCCTGCGCTCACACGGGGGCTGCACCCCAAGGGACGGAGCCCGCACAGCCCCCCTGACCTTCCAGGGGTGTTCTGCAAAGCATCCCCCGAAGAGCCGAGCTCACCCCGGGGGCACCTGCAGCCCCGGAGCACCGCGCAACACACCGCAGCCCCGACGGTGGGGAGGGGACGGGGGGGTCTCAATGCAACCAGGGGCCACCCCACATGCAGACAGCCCCGCCATGGCCCTGCAGCAGCCGGCTGGCCCCATGGGGAGCCTAGCTCCATCACCGTGCCAAACCCCCCCTCGTTCCTCCTGCTCCCCCCAAAATGCTCCCGTCGCGAGCCCGGAAGTAGGAAACAGCCCTCCCCAGCGCTGCCCTGTTTACCAAGAGCTGGTTCCAAGCACTCGGGAGAATAGCAGGAGCATTTCAAGGCCCTGTTTCCACTCGGCTGACACACACTATTTATAGAAGCCCACAATTCTCCCAGAGCTTTCCTCGGGATCTCAGCAGAAATAGCCCGCCCCGGGTCCCTGCAGCCTGCTCTAAGGAGGGCAGGGCAGCGCGGCCCCCCCAGGCTCCCTATAACCTTCCACGGGCTTCCATCGCTTCTCCTCCGCCGGCCGCCCGCTCCCGGCGTGTCCTTGGCTCCCCCGTCCCCAGCGCCGTGCCAACCCGCAGCC
>VXAB01010627.1:0-40383 GCA_013399175.1 Odontophorus gujanensis | reverse complement strand
GGCAACGATTTGAAGAGTTCTGAGATTTGAATTTTACTAAATCTTAATGAAATCGAACAATCTGATGAGAGGTGACCAAGGTATGTGTGCCTACTAGTAAAACGGCAGGGGAAGAACACCCGCGTTATATTCGCACCAGGTGCAGAGAACAGACGGGNTTTATCTTCGCAGCAGGTCGAGAGAGCGAGCGTGCCAGCGAGAGCTGCTGGTGTCCAGTCTGGAGGTCCATGCCTCTTCTGCTTCCCACAAGTGCATTAACTCTTTGTTGTGGTTTTGTGGTTTCGATGCCGGTATTCCACATCAGAACATCATGCAGGGAGCTAAGGAGTTAATGCTGTGTTGGGGAGCGGCAGAGGGACGGAGCTCTGGACAGGATGCCAGGCCCGCTCTCTCCACGCTCGCTCCCTCGGCTCCCATGGAGTTACAGCACGTGTGCTTCCCCTGCAGTTTTACTGACATAAGCTCTCAGATTTGGTTCAGAAACTTTTGTCTCTCCCAGCTGTTGGATTTTATTAGATTTAGCAAAGTTACCTTTCCTCCTCAAATCGTTGCCGTTGTTTTTTTTTCTTTTTTCTTTTGACCTATCTGTTATCTCTGTACCCTTCCCCCTTCCCCCTCTGCTCCCACCACCCTGGAATCATGGCTGTGCTTGGACGACCACATGGCCACTTTCGTCCCTTTCTCCCTTCTTTTTTTCCCTTGTGTCACTGTCACAGGTAACACTATGACAATTACTAGTGGAGGATACTGGCAGTGAAGAATCTCTACTCCACTATAAAACTAGCGCAAAGAGGACTAATGGCCATTATGTATCTTAGAACATGTTGGCTTCTTTTTAAGTTCTGTTCCTTAAGTACTGGAGTCCTATCTATGTGTAACCACTTAAGGGCACTGAGGGAGATATCTGCCTGGTGCCTAGACACCCCGGCTAATGTAACAGACAATACGATGTTTGCATGGGTTTCCACATTCTCTTTTCAGTTCCTTATGCAAGTTTAGAATGCCAGCTTAGGGACTGTGTTGCCAGTCTTCCTGAATGTACTCCTTGCAGTATGATATTCCATCACGTGAAGGAAGCTTCCCTCAAAACCAGAGAATGCTGAATGTCAGGGAATGTGGAGACATTTAGGAATTAGATTAGATGCATGGGGACCCCTGGTGTCATGGGATTTTATTCTTAAACACCTGTGGGATCCTGAGAAACTCAGAGATTATTTGGGTAAGGAATTGTTAGGCTTAGAAAGATCTGAAGAGGAGTGGCTTATTTGAGACTTGGCTTGTGCTTACCAAGCTAATACTATTCTGGAGAGACACTGTTTCCAAACCAAGTTCCAAACCAAAATGGGAAACCCCCTAGCCAGACCCAACCAATCACAGGAAGCACCAGTATCAGTGTCAATTCCCACTGTGGAAGGCCAGAAATGGAAAAGTGTCCTCATGCCTAGAACGGGAAGAAGAAGCAACAGAGGAAAAAGAGGAAGATCCAGGCGAGGGGCCCTCCTTAAAACCACCACCACCGAGAAAGGTGACTAAGAAAAATGAGAGACATGGAGAGGAGAGTGATGATGAAGAAGTCATTGACCCCTGAAAATGACTGACATACAAGGCTCAAGAAAGGAGTTTGTACAGTGATGAAACTATTGTCAACTGGTTGCTTCAGTGTTGGAACAATAGTACCAGCAGCATGTCCCTAGATGGCTGTGAAACTCACCAGCTAGGAAACATTGCCCGAGACCCAACTATCGACAGAGGGATTGGTAGATGTTTGAATGGAGTCGCCATCCTCTGGGAAAAAATGTTAGTAGCTGTGAAGGAAAGATATCCCTACAAAGACAATCTGGAGCCTGCAATGAGGATATGGAATACTGTTGAGAAAGGCATCCAATATGTGAGAGAAATAGCTGTGGTGGAAAAGCTGTATGATCCCACGTTTGTTCCTAATGATCCACACCAGGACTATGATCCCGATGGAGAGAGAACTACACTTGATATATGGTGGAAGCTCTCAAGAACTGCACCAGAGAGGTATGCCAGTTACACTAGTAACAATGTTCAATAGATAAGAGGCCCAAAACAGAAGACTCCCAGTTTTTGAACTGATTCTTACACTTCAAAACTTCGAACAAAAATTCCTGCCATCACATGCTTACATTTCAGCTATATCAAAGGTAGCAGAAGAACTAGATAAAATGGATAAGGTGATAGATAAAGTGGAGAAGATGCAGGAAGTCATACTGAAGGAATTAAAAGTGGAGAAGATGCAGGAAGTCATACTGAAGGAATTATCCCTAGTGATTAAAATGGATGAACCTGTAGCAGTATCAAAATACCCAATGAAGACCACGATGATCCAAAAAATCTGCTGAAGGAACTGATCAAACTGATTTAAGTCTCAGATATCAAAGGCCAACACCTCCCTGCTCAAGCAAATGGCAAAAAACTATGTCATGTGCAGCCCTGTGGAGCTACTTAGGTGCAAATGGAGAAGACATGAAAGAATGGCATAAAAAACCCAGACCTCTCATGTGACAGGCGAGAATTCTACCACTGAACCACCAATGCAATTGCTCCAGTCACTGCAGGTAACCAATAGAGTGTATTTGATTGTGTGGATTCGATGGCCTGGCACATCAGAGCCACAAAAATATAAGGCACTTGTGGACACTGGTGCACAGTGCACCCTAGTGCTCTCGAGTTATAAGGGGACAGAATAGATTTATATTTCTGGGGTGACTGGGGGCTCTCAGGAATTGTCTGTGTTGGAGGGAGAAATAAGCCTCACTGGTAAAGACTGACAGAAGCATCCTACAGTGACTGCACAGGGGACTCCATGCATACTCAGTATAGATTATCTCAGAGGGGAGCATTTAAAGGATCCCAAGGGATACTAATGGGCTTTTGGGAGAGCTGCTGTAGGTACAGACAACATTAAGCAGCTGTCTGAATTGTATGGATGGGACGGGATTTAAAGAACATCCTCTACACTGCTGCTGGAGGGAAAGGTCCCACTTGGAGTCTGTGGCAGACAGCCTCTGGGGAGACTCGAGGCTGACCCCAGGGATTCTGGAGTAGAGTGTACAGGGGGTCAGAAGAGTGCTAGACTCCAACTGAAAAGGAGATCTTAGCCGTGTATGAGGGGGTTCGGGCTGCTTCTGAAGCAATCTGCACTGAAATGCAGCTCCTTCTGGCACCTCAACTGCCAGTGCTGAACTGGATATTTGAAGGAAAGGTTCCCTCTACCCATCATGCTACTGATGCCACCTGGAGTAAGCGGATTGTGCTGATTACACAGTGAGCTCAGATGGGGAACCTCAGCTGTCCAGGAGTCCTGGAGATGATCATGGACTGGCCTGAAGGCAAAAAGTTTGAAACATCACCAGCAGAAGAGTTATCGCATGCTAAAGAGGCCCCACCACATAATGAACTAACAGAAAATGAAGAGATATGCCCTGTTCACAGGCAGACTGTGACATATTGTGGGGAAGCGCCACAGATGGAAGGCTGCTGTGGAGCCCCACACGACGAGTTGCAGAGGCCACTGAAGGAGAAGGAGAATCAAGTCAGTTCGCAGAGGTAAAAGCTGTCCAGCTGGCCTTAGATGTGGTTGAATGGGAGAGGCGGACAATGCTTTATCTTTATACTGGATAGTGACAAATGCTTTATGGGGGTGGTTACTGCAGTGGGAACAAAACAACTGGCAACAAAAGGGTAAACCTATTTGGGCTACTGAACTGTGGAAAGGCATTGCTGCCCAAACAAAAAATATGTCTATAAAGGTGTGTCTTGTAGATACCCAAGAGTCAAGCTACTGGAGAACAGAAAAATAACCACCAGGTAGGTCAAGCTGCCAAAACTGAGGTAGCTCGATAGACTTGGACTGGTAGAACAAAGGAGAGTTATTTTTAGCTCGGTGGGCCCATGAGACCTCAGGCCATCAAGGAAGAGATGTGACATGTAAGTGGGCTACAGACCGAGGAGTGGACTTAACTATGGACAATATTGCACATGACTGTGACACATGTGCCATAATTAAACAAGCCAAGAGGATGAAACCTCTTTGGGAGGAAGGGCGATGGCAAAAGTATAAATATGGGGAGGCATGGCAGGTTGATTATATTACCTTGCCACGATCTCGTGATGCTAAATGTTATATGCTTAGCATGGTGGAGGCGACCACTGGATGGCTTGAAACATATGCAGTACCCCATGCTACTGCCCGAAACACCATGTTTGGCTTGGAGAAGCAAATTCGGTGGCAACATGGAACCCCAGGAGGAACCAAGTCAGTAATGAGACTCATTTCAAAAATTCACTTGTGGATATTTGGGCCAAAGCACATGGTACTGAGTGGATTTATCATATCCCCTACTATGTACCAGCTGCTGGTAAGACTGAGTGCTACAGCGGGTTGTTAAAAACCATGTTGAAAGCAATGGGTGACAGAACATTTAAGCATTGGGAGAAAAATCTGGCAGAAGCCACCTGGTTGGTCAACACTAGGAGGTCAGTCAACCAAGATGGTCCAGCCTTTGGAAAGGGCAAACCCCTCCATGGAACCGCTTTTGCACAGGGACCTGGCTCCACTTGGTGGGTGATGGGGACAAAAATGGGGACGTCCAATGCGTACAAGGGAACTTGATGTTGGGGGAGTGCAGTCAGTGACTCCATGTATATATAGATATGTGTGTTGTAATGCATGTTAATTGCTGTTTTTTTTTGTACATAGATTTATGTTAAATATGATGTGATGATGTGGAATAAGTGGTGAAATGTTGTGGTTTTGTGGTTTTGATGCTGGTATTGCACATCAGAACACCAGAGTTGCAGAGGTCTTCAAAAAAAACAAAAAAAAGCAAGAAGGAGGATCTGGGTAACTACAGACAAATCAGCCTCACTTTCCAGTCCCTGGAAAAGTGATGGAACAGTTGGTTTTGGATGTCATCTCCAGGCAGTTGGAAGAGAAGAGTGTTATCAGGTGTAGTCAGCATGGGTTCACCATACTGGGAGTTAAAGAATTAATGCTGTGTTGGGGAATGGAAGAGGGATGGAGCTCCAGATCCAATGCCAGGCCCTCTCTCTCTCTGCACGCTCTCTCGGCTGCTGTGGAGATACAGCACTTCTGCTTCCCCTGCAGTTTTTCTAATGTAAGCTCTCAGATTTGGTTTGGAAACTTTTGTCCCTCGCAGCTGTTCGATTTTGTTAGATTTAATAAAGTCACTGTTCCTCCTCAAATTGTTGCTGTTGCCATGGGTTTTTTTTCTTTTTTTTTTTGACCCATCTGTTGTCTCCATACCCTTCTCCCTTCGAGTGCACCACTCTGCTCAGGCTGCCAAGTGGCCACTGACAGTGTGGTTTTTTTTTCCTCCCTCTCTCCCTTTTTTTCCCTCCTGTCTCTGTCATGGATAACACCGTGACACCCTTTAACTCCCAGCATGATGTTATGATGTGGAATACAGGCATCAAAACGACAACACATGGCCACCTAGATTGAAGGGGTCACTCATTATGTGCCCGGCACACAGAGTTCCCTGTAACTGGTGTCCTCTCACGTGTGACCAGTAACAGGATATTTCCCCTTAAGTTCTTTATGATGAAATAAATAAACCATCTCTTCCTTGTCCTGCTGCCTCCAGTCACATTTGTAACTGGGCAAGGTTCAGGATAGACCTTGAGCTCTGTATGGCCTGGGGGCCCAATAGCAGGAGATGGGCTCCTGAACAGGCTCCTGCAGCAGTGCTCTGTGTTTTCATTTCCCTCTGCACAGAGGAGTGACGACCCCCATGCCCCCACCGTGAGCAGTTCAGGTCTGAGCCTGGGAGAGGGAGTGGGGCTGAATAAGTAATCTCCAGTTGTGCTGACTTCCACTGCTCACATTCATTTATTATTTTAAAACACTGACAGAACACATCACACCACGATCTATATATATAAATTTATTTTATGTAGATATAAATTTATATATATAAAACCTTTAAGCTTCTGTATAGTCAGGACAAAAATTTCAGAACAGTTTCACTGGCTGCAACAAAAATATTTTTGTTATGAAAACACAAAGGGGATGTGGAAATATAAAAAAAATATATATATATAATAAAAAATGAAAAATAAAATCAAGTGCAAAATGAATGAAAGTGCAAAAAGTCTTTGTTATCGTATCACACTCCTTCCACATATTCCCCCTTTTTCTTCCCCTGAGAAGGAAGAGGTGGGTTGCAGGGACGGAGGTAGGCTGTAGTCCTTAGTTATTTTCCTCTCCTATGGATCAAGCAGTCCTTCCCCAGCAGGTTAAGGAGTGAGGAGAAGAATAGTATTCAAGTCACATTTACCTCATGGCTCCCTCTTCTCCAGCTCCTTCCATTGCATTCCAGTTCTCAGATTTGCCTCTGCAGGAGGCAGATGTCCTAAGCCATAAACCCTCCTAGGGAATTTGCTTGCCCACAGAGCAGACATAGTCACTCTCCTCACTGAGCTTTGGGTTGGCTGCTCTCAAAGAAACAGAGACCTCAGCCTCACTCCAGTCACAGTGCTGCCTGTTTCCGCAGGAAGCACTTTCTCAAGAAGCTCCAACTGTGCCCATGTACACAGTGGACCAGTCACCCCAGAAGATACCAAAGTATGCGGTGGGACGACTTACATGGTTGAAGCAGAAAACAGGAATGATGGGAGCACAGGCTTGGGTGGGGGGGGGGAGGGGGACTTGCCCACTCCAACTTCTCAGAGACATGGTAACGAATATCCCTGCAAGGAGTTCGGTCTTGCAATAAGGAAAAGAAACTTTGGTCCTTCTGCCTTGGACTTGATGCTGCTCCCTGAAAGGAGGTTCCCATGCAATGCTCTGTGGAGAAAGAGGACTTTCCAATTTTAGGGGGGCAGGCAAACCTTTTTCCTGGCTTCCCTCTTGAGGCCAGTGACAGCTTCTGCTAATGGAGAATGCATTGCCGGAGACCCTGGGCCACCTCCATGGCCTAAGACCACACAATTAAACAGCGTCACACCAACACAGTGCAGGACATCGTTCTGTGATTTTTCCACACTGGTACCCACAGGCACCTATCCACACATATACAATGCTTTGGGTTTGGTTTTCAGTTCCAAGGAATCAAATAAGCTTATAGGCTTTAACAGCAAATAGCCCTAAACAGTCTACAGACCCTGTCTCTCACCTAAACCAGTGCACAAGATTTGTACCTTCAAGAGGGCTGACAGAAGTCAGCCTAAGAGGCCAATGGACTGATGACAGTAGACAAGTGTGTGACAGAGACCATTACTTCACACACATCACCTTTCCAATGGCACTGTTTTTCCTGACAGCTGCTCCCTGGGCAGAGTATCAGACCAGTAGGGACCTGGGATCAAGCTGTGCCACCAGACCTTACAGGGAGGTCAAAAGAAACAAGGAGAGACAGTAATCCATGGGCACAGCTTCCTGCTGATGCCAAAGGCTGGCACAGTCCAGAGCACACACCTCTGCCTGTTTTGTCATTGCCCAGGCAAAATACAGCTTGATTACAACGAACAGCAGAGCAGTTCTCCTTCAGCAGGTGTCTTCTGAACTCACCAGCACCTCGCATGTGTTAAACAAGGCTGTCCATCATTCACACTGGTTTCAGATCTGACATTTCTCTCCTATTACCCAGTCAATTCCCCATGAGGAGGAATGACTTAGCTTAAGTTCGTAGGTGAGAACAGGATTCTTTCCTAAGTTGTTTCCTTATAAGCTCAATAACCATGTGTCGCACATGGTAACAAGAGCCAAACAGAAGCCATCCAATCCCAGATCACACCTGAAGATGTCTCAATGTAGCTTGTGTGAAGAGTCTCACAGCTGAAGGTCCTGGGACTGCTCTTCCTCTTTCCCAACACATGGTAGACTAGGAAAACTCCCTACTAGTTGAAGAGACAAATTTCAGGACCTTTAGTGCAAATCAGGGGCGACTCTAGGAGTCACCGTGGAACACAGCTCTTCCCTCCCACTCGCCCTCTCTCCAGAGTAGGCCATGTTGCAGTGCTTGAAAAACTGATGGAGCTGTCCAGATCAAACCCAAGCATTGACAAAATAAATACAAGGACTAGCTACATGAAGAGCAAGCAGGTTCATTTCAAGAGCAGGTCATATGCAACTTCAAATGTTCAGAAACAAAGAGTCAAAATGCTACATTTCCAAGGGAAACCCAGAACTGGTTGACTCAGGTGTAACTGGCTCCCAAGGCTGTTCTGCTCCAAGACACGTTGCTGGTGCACTTGCTAAGATACCTCATCTCTATCTTTGGGCACTGGGAAAGGAGGAAAAAATATTTTGCTACTGATATGTCATTCTTGGGAATGGGAAAGAAAGGAAGTGTGGGAGAGAAGAGAGTTATCAGGAGTAGTCAGCATGGGTTCACCAGGGGGAGAGCATGCTCAAACAACCTGGTGGCCTTCTATGATGTCATCACTGGCTGGGTGGATGGAGAGAAAGCAGTGGATGTAGTCTACCTTGATTTCAGCAAGGCATTTCCCCTCTCACAGGGGAAATGGTCGCAAACTGAATCATACGAAGTTCCACACAAATGTGCGTGGGAACTTCTTCACAGTGCAGTGACGGAGCACTGGTACAGGCTGCACAGAGAGGCGGTGGAGTCTCCTCCACTGGAGATGTTCAAGAGATGCACCTGAATGCCTACCTGTGCAACCTGATCCAGGGAGCTGCTTTGTCAGGGGGGTTGGACTCAATGATCTCCAGAGGTCCTTTCCAACCGCTACAATTCTGTTACTTGGGTCGCATCACCACAGGCTATGGTGTGTGGCTGCCCTGCAGTTCAGCACTGCCACTCTGCTGCAACAACATCTGAAGCAGCTGCGCACATAAGGATGACAGACTACAGTGAGTGCCATGTGGGTGCTGCAGGGCCTCACCCCAGAGCAGGGAACACATGGAATATCTGAAGAGAGGATCTTCTTCCAGAACGCTCCACAATTACAGGGGAGAGTGCTACATAAGCACTTCCAAAATGTGTGCTTCCTTGCTGGAAAAGACATTTGTTACTTACTAAAAATATAGGAGCGGTGGGAGGGTGGGGGGAAAAATAAAAAAACAAACAGCTGCTGACTTCCTTTTGGTTTTGCAGGGAAGAAATCCAGGGACAGCAAGGGATCCTGCTGTTAATAAAGGAAACCCCTATGATTCTATGATTCTATGAATGCCCAGAGACCACAGAAAGACAAAATGGGGGAGAAGGCAGCTTGGCTGAACTGAGTAAGACAGGTCAAGAATGCCTTTGGAACCAAGCCCTCATTCTGTCTGAGGATACTTTTTGCCTTTTGCACCTGCCTCAGCTCTAGAAAGGGTTTTGCTCCTGATACGTGGACCAAAGCAAGCTTGACTCTCCCTTGCAAAGGATTTTTTTTTAACTGTTGAAAGGGGAATAATTTAACCAAGCACTTTTACTCCCAGAGACATGCCGGTGAAGACAGTTTGCACAGAGGAAATGGAGCCTGTTCTACACTCACCCAGCCCTAGCCCCACCAGGCCTCTCTGTAAAGAACAAAACACAGAGGGTCGTGGGCAAATCTGCAGCCAGGACACACTGCTTGCCAGAAGGGGCAAGAGATGGGGCCACTGGTTCCCAGCATAGTGAAGGGGCAAAGCAAAGTTATCATCTAGCCTTAAGTCACAAGAATTGAAAGAGAAAAAAACAAAGTGAGCAGAAGCTCCTTTAGAGTATCCAAACCCCTGAAGAGAAACATATTGCCAAGAAAAAAAGAACAAAAATCTCTCCCAGTTGTTGAGCAAAGACCTGCCAGCAAGCATACATGCAGTCAGTCAGTCCTTTCCCCTGCCTTGGTGGCTTAAGCCACAGGGTCAGCCTCCAGCTGTTACAACCTCCGCACCACTCTCCCATCCCTGGTCGCACCTTGAATGAGTGGAGTCACAGCAGGGTATTGGGACAGCTTTTGCACTAAGGCAGTCCCACATCCACCCCGTCTGCAGTTTGTGGTCAACCTGTGCCCAGTGCTGGACCAGAGTGGTGGCACAGAGAAAGACTGAGGGAGAGGACAGGAGACAGACTGCAGGAGATGCTGCAGGACACGACAAGTTGCGGGCACTCAGGGGGGTCTCTGTCCTGTCCAGACAGTTTGGCAGCACCAGTGTTGAAAGAAGGTCCCACTGGGGCCAAGAAAAGTCACTTTAAGGTGTCATCAGCATTCTTGAACATGAGGATGGCATTGTAGATCTTGAGTGCCGGGCCCAGCTTAACACTCATAATCTTGACGATGTCAGCCTGAGTCAGCAAGAGGAAGGCTTCGCCATCAATCATCTGCAGAGGAGAGCAGGGACTTATGTATTCACTGACAACCCAGGCTGTGACATCCTACTGACAGTGCAGGCACTCTGCAGGCACAACCACACTCACTTCTGGCAGCCTGTTACAGCCTCCTCCCTGCTCATAGGGAGCAGGGCAAGAGCCACCCACAGTGCTCCTGTGCTGCCCCAGCTAAGTCAGATCTAAGAACTCATGCACCAGGGTCAGTAAAGGGACAAGCCCATCCAGAGCCCAGTCCAGGAGCTCACACCGCAGCTGGTAGGCTTCTGTGCTACAGTGCAATGGGCACTGGACAGCCAGCAAACAAGTCCCTCTGGGCAAACACCAGGCTGATTATCCTAGGCCCCAGCATGCATGGAGGCTTCCCCCACTCTGACTGCATTTGCCTGAGCACCCTTAGAGCACAGTGGCCATCCAGTATTAGGTTGACATATACTGAGGTGCCCAGGATCAGCCTGCCTGGGATGAAATGCACATGCTGAAAATAATTTTCTATGTATGTCTGTCCACAGTGGGGTCTAAAAATGACGAACCTCCTTGATGGACAGTAGTGTCACAAAGTTGACATGTTAGTTAGAGGATACAGGAGGGAAAGGATGGACAGATGAGGATTAAGCAGTTTCCCTCAGGAGACAATGATGAAGCTGCAGCACCATCTCCCTGCTCCCCAGCCTCCTCAGGGACACCCTTCTTCACTCAGCCCGGAAGAAGAGGGCAGCACAACTTGATACAAACAGAATCCAGAATCTCTCTCTTGCCACTACCTGCACAGGCAGACACCTGCACACTGGAATGCCATGCAACTGGTGCCCCCATGGGGGGAATCACTGTCAAGTGGTGTTCAGCAGCAAAGCCACTGAAGGAAAGGCAATAGCCATTTCCTCCCTCCTCTGTTGGCAAACATCTGTCTTTGGCTGCCTGCATTCATCCTCCAGCCTTTCTCACCTCATCTTTGAAGAGCTTGGCTTGGTCCTCGCAACCCGTCAGAGTTTGAACAAAGCTAAAGACCTTGGAATAAACAGAAAGAAATGTCAAGATGGAAGCAATGTTTCTGTCTGGAGACACCCCACAAGATTGTACCCTCATTTCCACTGAAGCTTTATGGCTTCTTTAAGTTAACACGTGCCTGTTAGGGCAAAGTGCTGCAGTTACAACATTCTCCTGTGCCACTCCTGGACCAGGGTGTAAGAAGCTGGAACAATTTTTTTACTCAAAGCTTGTTCAGTGGCACCCATCTGAGATGTCCTCTACAGTCCCAGAGTAGCAAATGCTACAAGTAGCTTCATCTTCAGTAAGCCTTCTCCAGCCCAACAGGATGATTCCCACTGACTGGGACTGAAGTGGTACACTTAGAAGAAATGGGGACATCAGGCAGAGCTGGGTGCTGAGGCTGCCAGTCCAGTGTCAGAGGTCCAGCTACCCAACCTTCAAGAGAGGCCACTACTGATAGCAAAGAAAGTGAATGAAAGTGATAAGTATGAATCAGAGGTAAATATTTCATCACAGGAGAAAGAGGGAAGTGATTCCCTATCTACAGAGTCTACAAGAATTTTTTTGCTTTTTTGTTTTTTGTTTTGCTTTTAATTTAGAAAAGAGAAAAGTGATTTGGAAAATTGTAGTATGCTAAATGAAGATATTATTGTCCATACCGTGCCCCTCAGGTGCATCCAGCAGGACACCTGGTTAGCTTGAGGAAAAGGCCACTGTTCTGTGCTTGGGACATGTACTATGATGCTGCTCAGCCAGCTGGAGTTCTCCCAGTCACACCAGTGGGTTAGGAACCATACACACAATCCAAAACCCTTACCTCATCAATTGTCCACTTGGCTACTGTGGTTGCTGTGATGCCAGCCACTCCTGGTAGGAGTTTGCAGTGCTGCTCCCAACATAGTGATAGAGAGCGGTCAGGATGGGCAGACAGGGCAGACATGAAGAGTGACTGGTGTATGTTGTCTGAAGAAATAGCTGCCAATAAAAATGCAAGGTGTGATGCTAAGAAGGGGGATAAGAACATCCTATCCCATTCTACAAGCCTTGGAGAAGACTCTGTTAAGGAAAGAACCTGGGGCTGAGAGCATATTGTTTCCTGGGGTCATGTTATCAAGAGCTAGTGGCTGTCTTCTGAATTAACAGGATATATTAATGTTTCAAAGACTTCAGCACGGTGGGACTGAGGATGGGAGGGAAGTTTAGAGACCAGGCTAACTTTGCCTTGTTATCTATACTCCTTCACACTGAGATAAATTTAAATTCAAATTTCATTACAGAATACCATCCCTCATCATTCAACTCCTTTTAGGTGTTTAACAGAACTTTAAGCTTTAGTCTCCGCCGCAATGAGCCAGTGATGACTTCCAAGAAGAGATCTTCATTCACCTTTAGTGATGTGCTAAACACCAAGTCAGCCTATGGTAAATTCGATACTGGCTGGAGAAAATGCCTTACCACTCTACAGCCACTTATGTCCCAAGTCAATCATCAGAACTAAATGCCAAACAAAATGTTCATCTACAGGTTCTGTACTGCAGGAGTAATGTGGTACCTCACACTGCAGATTTGGGGTACAGCACTGAAAGGATGAAGGCACAGCACCCCTAGCTGAAGCAGACAAAGCGCCTAGAAAAATGAACAGACAGAGAGAGAGGGTCCTGCCCTAAAGCTCTCAAAGATTCAGATACATATCAAGAGGGATCTAGCAGAGCTCTGGTAGGAGTCACCAACATCCCTTGTTAGATGGTTTGTTTTGACACCATGAAGTCTACAGAGTCCTCATCCTGGTGCTGACCTGCGCAAGGACTGACTGAGCAAGCCTAGGATCGACATACCTCTGCTAGCCACCACCCCAGCTCCTCAAGTCTTACCCCTGCTCTGCAGTGTGACACCATGGCAGAGGAATGCACTTACTCTGGAAGTCTTCCTGCTGGATCTTCCGGTACTTTGGAGGTCGTCCTCTAAAGATAAAGGAAAATTGATTTCCAACTGTGTTGGAACTGGCCTGAGGGCCCTTCTCCACACTGCACAGAGCAATGCCTTGACAGTAGGAGCAAGGATTACCTCTCAGATCCTGACAAGAAGGGTTGACAACCAAAGAAACATAATGTGAATAGAAAAAGAAAACAGGAGAGGTGTCCAAGGCCACTCAATAGAGCTGCAGTAACAAATGCCAGCTGTCAGCAGGCATGCTCCCATACAGGCAAGGAGCCTCTCTAACTCAGCCATCCATCCTACAGATGTCACATGTAGCCCAGTGGCCCCACACTGGTGCATGGGGCTTGTCAGGCTTGCCCCTACCTCCCATGGTGCCGAGATTTCTTTTGCTGAGGGAAGCCAATCAGGTTCCTCTTGCGAGTTGAGGCCTCAGTGTCAGAAAAGTCTGCCTTAAGCCTGCCCTGGTTCTTCTCTGCCAGCGGGCACCCTGAGAGGCAGTAGTGTGCTGTGAATCTCCCCGTCACATGTCCTGATCCATCACAGCCTGGCGTGGGGCACTTCCTAGAGAATAGAGGGCAATTGGGAGTTGAACAAAGCAGGAGGCAAGAGTGGGTGAAGCTGGTCTGGGGCCACCCTGTGACACCAACTGCTGGAAGCCAGAGTCCTGACCAAGCAAAGCATAGTAAAGACTTGCTGAATAAATTCCCTGGGGCCATGGTGCCAGCTGCATGGGCTCATATATAGTGCAAGTTCAGTTCCTCCACACATGAACACCTGTTCTATCTTGTCCACTGGCATCACAGCTACCCTGTGCAAGTCAGCAGAATGCTGATCAAGCAGGTCAGTGGGGTTCATAAGAATGCTTCCTCACAAACATCCAGATTAGCCTAAGAGTATAGATAAAGCATGTGCCATGACTGTGCTCAGCAGGTAAACCCCTGGGAGCCAGACTTGCCTCCCTCATTCTCAGCTATACTCACTCCTCTGCTCCCAGAGCCTGTCATGTCAGGTTATGCAAACAACTGACAAGGTCTTGAGGGAGACGTCCCCTCTCAGTACTTCCCAGTTCACATCCTCACAGTGAAAGGTGAGAGGTGGGAATAATATCATCCTCAAAGCCAGCATCATCTACAAGTATGTAAAGGCCATCCTCTACAAGGCTTATAGGGCCACTTGCAGATGAACGTGAAGAGTGTCCCCAGGATGTCTGGTACAGGACAAGTACAGAAAGGAAAGCACCAGCTCATCAGAAGTTACGCTGGCAGCAGGCTCCAGGGGCAGAGCCAGGCACAGGGTAGGTGCAAGGAAGGGCTGGTTGCTGACAAGTGCAGAGGAAGGCCCTGGCACAGTGCTGGCAGGGAAGCAATACTCCTCTGAGCTGAGCTGGGGAGCTCACCTGTGGTGAAAGCTGTACTTGGAGCTCTTGGTATGAGGGATGTTCTTGCAGCCCAGGGTTGGGCAGCCTGTGTGAGCAGAGGAGGATGGTTCCTTTGGCCCTAGACCAGAAGAACAGGGGACAGACTGTCATAGACACAGCCCCACACACCCCAGCCTGCACCAAACAGGAGGATTTTCCCAGTGGAAGCCCTTCCTCCCTGCCCACCCTTGACCAACACTATGGCTGCACATGGACAGGTGATGGTGACTGTGGGGATCTTGCACATTTGGGCCCTGGTATGAGGCATTGCCCCAGGCCTAGAACTTACTAAGAGGAGGCTGCAGTGGATGACCCGTTTTTGAGCACCAGCCTATAGGGTGTATGTCTGGATGATCTGCATCAATCCAGAAATCATATACGTGGCTCCAGCCGTCAAAATGGATCTGGGAAAATAAGTAGAGAGGTCACCCTTTAAACCTCAGTGTACCTCTGTGAGCAGCTCTGGAGTCTTCCAAGCTGACCTCATGCAACATAGCAGGGATTAACTGCAACACAAGATTCTGCTGCACTCCTGGATCCAGGCACTGGGACTTGCCATGTACCATCTTTTGCACTGTGTGCTTCCAAAGATCTCAATACACTCTGCCATTGCAACTGGCAGTGAATTAGGAAGGTCAAGAGCAAGCCAGCACAGCACCTGGATCCAGGCTCAGCACTGAGACTTCAAAACCCACTTTTATCCTGTGATCTTCCACATCCTCCACACTGGCCACTCGGATGAAGGAAGGAGTCCTCCTGTCCACTGCCTCCAGCTTCATGTTGACCAGGAAGCCATGGGGTGGGCGCTGGGACAAGGAAAAGTGTAGTCAGCAGGGAATAGGACCATGCTCCAGGATCTTGTAACCCCCTGACTACTTAGCTTTCCCAGAAAGTTTCCCAAAGCTCAGCTCCTACCCCCTGTCCTGTCCAGGTAAGAGCCATTGCTGCTCATATTGGCTACAAGGAGAGCGTGAGCAGACCTCCTAGATCTAAGCTGTGTTTTTAACAAGATGGAAAAGCTGTCCCCAACAGAAGAAGGCCTTCAAGAGTCATCTGAGGATTCTATAGCACAGCTGCACTTGGCTGGACATAGCTGTTGTTGCAGCAAGTGGAGACAGCTATCAAGCAAACTTAAATGATTTCCCATCACACAGCTTCTGTCTAGCAGACGTGATGGTCATAATTCTGATTTTTCCCCATCTTGCCCAAGACAGCCTTCACTTCTGAACCAGGCCTGTGGTAAGAAAATACTAAACATCACTTTATAAATGTAAAGATCTGACAATGGAGAAAACCTGAATTCCTGCCCAGGTATAATGGAGTAGATGATATGGCACCTACCACTTTAAAGGCCCAAGCTGGGACAGCAGATGCTCTGGTTTCTTTTAAGTACTTTTCCCAGATGAAGTTATCAGGATCAGGATAATCTAAAAGGGAAAGATGCAGAAGGTGAGACATACACCAGCAGGAAGATAGCAAGTAACCCAGAAGGCCTTGATAGACCAACCATGCCTGTGCTGGGTATGTGGAAACCTAAGAGGCATTGAGATATGCTATTTTGTGAAGGGAAGCAGAAACATTTGGGCCTGCAAACATAGCTTGGGTCTTCCTGACCTCTCCACTTGGGCTGACACTAATACCATGCTGGACTTGAATACATGTACAAGAGGCTCTTGTACATACCACCTCCTTGACAATGACCTTGTTGAAGGAAACTGCCTGGGCCTGCAGGCAAGCACAGGCAATGGGGTTTGATTCCCCAGGCATCCCATCCCACCCCAGAAAGTCAGTCTCTGAGGAACTTGCTACTGAAGGCTGTGCTCCCCAGCTATCAACTCACCTTGAGGAGGTGTGAGGGATTTGCCATGCTCCTGACACCATCCGACTGGGTGAATATATGGACTGCTGGGGTCACACCTAGAAAATACATCTAAACCATTATACAGGACTGAGACACCTGTCTCACTCCTGCTAGACTGTGAAGGTTTCAAGGGCCTGGGATAGGCCAGCAAGTGGCGCAGTCTAGATCTACACCACCAGCAAAAGCCCCTGCAGAAACCAAGGCTTTCTCCATCACCTTCAGCCCTGAGTGACCCAAAGGACTCCAGGCCCTAGCAGGACAAGGGATAGAGTAGAGTACTCCACTTCACAGGAGCAGGACATGAATGTGCATTGGATGGAAGTGCTGTGTCAAAGCTGCCCAGGGAAAAGTAACCCTGCAGAAGGGGGGATTCATGCCTTAAGAGTTCACAGGAGTCAAATCTGGGCAACTGGTGAGCCTCACACCCTGGTCACATCTCCTAGTATGTCACAGAACACTTGAGGTCTGCCTTGGACCAGAGCATGAAGCGTTTATTCTGTGTACCCAACACCAGCAAGTAAGGAACAGCCACAGAAACAGCTGCAGCCCCACAGCTCCTTGGGGTGCAAAGTAAGACGGTATCAGAGGGCTTTAGCCACAAATGGGAAACCTCCCCATTCACACCCACAAAGGCAAACAATGTCTCACCTATAGGCCCAGAAACTTTTTTTAAGAGTAGGTATTCAGCCTCTGCATCAGCTGCATTGTAGAAAACCCCCTCTGACATCCAAGTGGGTATCAAGGTGAGCCTATGGTTTGTGATCAGACCTGTCTTAGCTCCATAACTAAAAGGCCACAGAAACATACCAGAAAGTGACAATGGAAAGACATGTAAAGGTTTGCACCCCAGCAAAGGTGGATAATCCTCTTCCTCAGTCTCATAATGGTCTCAAGTTGCACCAGGGGAAGTTCAGATTGAATGTCAGAAGTAATTTTTTCACGAAGAGGATGATCAAGGATTGTAACAGTCTATCCAAGGAACTGGTGGAGTCTCCACCTCTGGACGTGGTTTAGTGATGGGACTTGGTAGGTCACATGATGCTTAGACTTCACGATGCTGAAGGTCTTTTCTAATCTATGTGATTCCAAGATGGTTACTGGTTCAGTCTATGAGCATAACAGGGTCAGACTGTTGCTGGGTCTGCAGCAGCATGCTTGTGGTATTGTCTAAAGCACCTCATCCCTCTTCCTGAAACAGCAGCAAGGTGCTACTGAGGACTGGTACTGGGACCCTAGAAGCCTCTGTGCACTTACCAGTAGTCATAAGTATCATCCCAGTTGTCAAAGTGCACCAAAAAGCGATCATCCACCACATCAGTCACTGTAGCAACACAGATCAGAGAAGGATTCATACGGTCCACAGCCTCAAGCTTCATGCCCACCTCAAAGCCTGGAGGAGCTTCATACTGGGAAGAGAAAGAGGCAGGTTTCTCTCACAGTCTCAGTTCCAGCTCCCTCCTCACCACTTCCCTTGCCTGCTGCAAGAGAGCAGCTGTCTAAAATTAGATCCTCAAAGGGAGGCAGGCCTAGGGCCACTCAGTGTCCCAGAAGGACACTATCCTCTTGTGTACACAAGAGAACAGGCAGCAACTAATGCCCTAAGTTTGGTAGAAAGAGCTGGGACAGTGCCCTGCATCCTACCTCACCTTTATTTCCTGGATCCCAAATCAGTGCAAAACACTGTGTCACACATTCTAAAAGGATTGTTGCAGTAATCACATCCCCACATCAGCAGGGAATCCATCCATTAAGGGAATCATCAGCATTTTACATTTCACTATATTCTCACCTCCCTTACCCAAGCTGCCATATGAAAAACAAAGGCGGAAACAGATAATGAAGATGCAAAACAGAGACAGAAGAATTATACTTACTTGTTTGGTTTTCTTTGGTAGAATACTTGAGTCATACCTATTTCTCCCAAGTCTATACCTTTGTGACAGATGTCCAGAAGATAGACCCAGATGAAAAAGCAAATCAGCCCAGCCCCAATTTTGGGCACAGCAAGCCTGTGTCTGAGGTACAGATCTTCATCAGCTCAACACCACATCTTGCTAAGCAATGCAAGCAGTGCATTCTCCTGACCCTATGCACCGTGGCTTTGATAATTGTGGGGTGCACAGAGAAAAACCCAACATTCAGTTGTTGAGGAGTCACCCTAAACCTGCAGGCTCTGACATGGAGGAAAAGCTGCTACTCACAGTGTTCCGGATCATGAAGAGGTGCTTAGGAGCTGCCTGAGCCTTTGTTATCTTCAGGTAGTTGGTCCAGCTGAATTCTTCTTCCTTATAACCTAAAATCCCTCAGGAAGAGAAATGAGAGCAGCAAGTTCAAAGGTAAGGTGGTTGAGTCCAGACATCCTAATCCAGCCAGCCCTCTTGCTGAGGGTGGGGAGGGTTTCGAACAGCCTTTGAGCACCTACAGCCTGTGATTTAGGCCAATGTCTGACTTCATAGGGGTGCTAAGAAATGTTAGCATTGGAGTGGAAAAACAGCTCAGCACTGGAGAGATGGGTCCTCTGCCCTGGAGTGCACTGTGCCCAGGTTGGAGTAGCACAGCCACTGGGCCCAAGCACGGTCCATCCCGGGCAGTAGAATGGGAGAGAGCAGATAAGTTTAATGCTGATGGATACCTAAAGTGGTGTCCTGCAGCAACACCCAGCGAATTATCATCCTTCCTGGAACCACCAGGGAACCACCCTTCCCCCATCTCCTATTCTTGGACTGGGGACATCTTATTCATCCTCTTCCTTCAATAAGGCCCATCAACCAAGACTCTTACCTTTTGGAGGCTGGAGTTTGTGTCCTGTCTCTTCAAACCAGCCGGCAGGGTGGATGTCAGGAGAGTCAGCATTCAGCCAGAAATCATGGCATTCAGAGTAGCCGTCAAAGTGGAGCCGTATCCGATAACCACATACCTACCCGCAGGGAGTGCAGCAGAAGGAAAGGATCATGAAAACCTCCTGCTGACCCTGGCTGGATGTCATACCCACTGCCCCTCCCATACACCATTTCAGCTTAGCACTTAAGGAAGCCAAGCACTCAAGAAACCAAAATCATATGCCACTGCACAAATCAGGATGCCAGACCCAAGAGCTATCCAATATGGAACAAGGTAAGTACAAGGCCACTGACAGCCAGCTTCTGAGTTGAGGGTTTCAGGCTGGTGTTTAAGATGCCATGGTAAAATATCTTTGTATCTATTTATCTGATGGATCCAGTGAATGCAAATACTCCCTCTTCTCCATCTGTGGGAGATGTTTGTACAGATGTTTAGCTAAATGCCATGTTACTTGATAGTCACCACTGTCATGTAGGTGATTTTCCTGGATGCCTGTGGGCCCAGAGAGAAATGCAAGGCAAGTCTGATTTGGGGGCATGACAAGTGACTGAGTAGAGAATCCTAGAGCCGGAGGGCCTCTGCAGACACAAGAAAGAGCAATGGGACACCTCCACATCTTCCACCTCCAAGGCTCTGACATGTCTGAGTGGTATCAACTCAAAAATAAAAATAGGTTGCCTTCACCACGATTTCTTCCCCCATGGTTCCACTCTGTCAGGATGGTAAAGAGGATAACTAGGCTGGGACATGGCAGTTGCTCCACAACACTGTCTCCTGCCTTTACAAATAGGAAGGAAAAACCCATTTGCTTGATAGAGGTGCTGGAGTGCTAGCTCAACTCGTGCAGTGCTGGCAGCAGAATGCGGGTGAGGGCCCCGAATCTATCTTCCCCACCAGACTCCCAGTAGCACCTCTCCTCCTACAGAGCCTCCCACTGGGCAGGAATGAGGAGCACAAGGAGGAGCAGAAGGATGCTGAAAGCAAAGGCACCTTACCTCAGCCACTGTCAGGATAAAGTACATAGATGGGTGTTGTGGATCAATTCCCTCCAGCTTCATCCCCACTTTAAACCCATTCTTGTGCTGGGAAGCTACCTGATACTGGAAACAAAAATTAAAAAATAGTGTAAAAAAATGGCAGATGTAAATGAGTCTAGAACCAACCCAAGGAACAACCATCAGCCTATGGGAGCTGCTGGACCCAGGAAATTGTGGGCAACAGGTTATGTTTTTGGCCAAACTGTTACGCTTTTTCACAGAAAAAAAAAATTTCCTTCACATCCTTGTGGGTTTGTGTCTCTTGCTGCTGTCAGGGCATAGTGTCCCTGGGTTGACAGGGAGTGGGGCATGGGGTGTGGGTTCCTCTTGTACGCTGGCAATCAATCAATGGGAGGTGGGAGTGCAGACCCCTTGCATGGTCCCAGGAGAGCCCAGTCCTGACTCAAGGAAGGACTGGAAGGGCTCCACCAACCTGCCAGAGCAATAGGCTGACACAGGGTGCTTGGGACTGGGACAGCATCTGGCTGGGGAGGAGAACTTGTGGTCAATCAGAACTGGAGGCTGACTGGTCACTTCCAAGTGAAGATGGGAACCCCACTAAATAGGGAAGCAAGGAATAGAGTAGAAAGAGGAGTGGGAAAGAAAAAGTACAGAAAAGAGAAGACAAAAGAGGGAAAAAGACAGGAAAATCCCAACTCACATCCTGGAAGAGATCTAAAGGGGCAGCGACAGCTTTCTGCTCCTTCAGGTAGGACGCCCAAGACCAGCCTTCTTTCTTCTCCTCGCTGACACCTGAGTGCAGCACAAATGCACACACAAGAGGCGCTGCTGAGGTTCTGCTATAGCCCCAGTCCCTGCCTGCCTTGGGGCAGGTGAGCGCATGGGTCCCACTGGGGCCACATCCCACTCTCAAACACAGTCCTTCATACCTGCAAAGCTCATCACTGTCCTACCAGAGCCCCTTCTCCAGCAAACCTGGCCAGCTGTCCATGGAGGGACAGAACCAAGGGATCCCCCTCTCACACAGGTCCCTGTAACCCAAACCCTTTTGCTGCTGTACAACACTCTAGAAGGCACCCAATGACCATGAGAAACAAGCCTTCTTGTGCAAAAGCATCAGGACACCTCTGTAACCCTCTGCCCGTACATCCAAAATGGCCACAGCACTGACAGATCTGGGACAGATAGTACAATCCATCTAGAGATCCGGGAATCACTCCCTGGTGCAAGAGGCTCCCAACCAGTCAAATCACCTTCCTCCATCACTTCAGAGGTACAAGTTCTGCTGTCTTCTCTGGGACAACCACCTGAGTCCTCCCCACACACCAGAGCTACTCTGATGCCCTAGAGATGCATTACCTTTATAATAGTCATTTTTAAAGAACACAATACCCAAAACAGCAAAACATGTTCAGGGAATGCATGAGTACAAATTTCATGCTTCTGGAGCGTGACAAATACACCTAGAGACAGAATATGTACCTACTCTGCTGCACCAAAGTATCCAGGTGCATATTTTGTCTACTGATGAACTTTTAAAACATGAGAAAATAAAATGCTGAAATAACAAAGCTCAGCACTGCTTACTTGTAAGCAGCAGGAAAGATTACATGTTCAGGGCTCAGACTACAGAGAAAAGGACCTGGCAAATATGTATAACCTTCCTTTTCAGTACTGCTTTACTCAGTGTATTCATAGAGCCATAGAATCACAGAATGGCTTAGGTTGGAAGGGACCTTGAAGATTATCTATTTCCAACTTCTATGCTGTGGGTAGGGTTGCCAAGCACTAAATCAGTTACTAGATAAGGTTGCCCAGAGTCCCATCCAGTCTCATCTATAGCACTTCCAGGGATGGGGCATCCACAGCTGTGGAAGGGCCTCACTATCCTCTCAGTCAAAAATTTCCCCAACTTCAAATCTAAATCTCCCCTCTTTTAGTTTAAAACTGCTTCACCTTGTCCTATAACTATCCATCCATGTTGATTTCTCTCCTGCTTGCAAGCTCCCTTGAAGTACTGGAAGGCCACTGTCAGGTCTCCCCTCATCCTTCTCTTCTCCAGCCTGAACAAGCCCATGCTGTCTGTGTAGAAGAGGTACTCCAGCCCTCTGAGCATCTTCGTGGCCCTCCTCTGGACCTGTTCAAAATCAGGGTTTGACAGCCATCTAGTGCCTGTTACTGTCCCTGCACTTTGCTAAGAAGGTGAATATGAAGCTGGAATAGTTTCACTTTAAAATAACATTGTGTGACCTTTCTTTTCAAAGAAAATGTATTTTCCATAAATGTTTACTTCCAATGTTTTCCCAAATTTTCCTCTCCTCACCCCCCTATCATACTCTCAGGTGAAAAAAAAGAAAAAATAAAGCACACAGTGCATCCCTCAGCTTGTCCAATTTCTCTCTGATTTTACCACAGCTCTGACATTCGCTCTGATTTGGACTAGGAATACATAACTGTGAAATGAGACAATCCCAAATCACTGGCCTCCTACAAACCAAGGCCTACAGGAGCAGTACCCAAATCTGTGAGCTCCTGATCCCAAGAGGGAAGCTCCCTGTGAGACCATCCAAAGAGGAAGGAACAGCCAGACAAGGCACAGTCAGGTTACTGCTCAAGACAGCACCTCTCAGAGTGGAATACCCACAAAGGACGGCTGATTCCCAAAGGGAGGGACAAGAAAGCACTGTACAGTACAACACAGCTCCTGAAGAAGACAGCCATATATTGTAAGGGTCCAACCATTCCACAGGAAGAAAGAGAAGGAAGGAAAGAAAGGGAAAGAGACAGAGAGAGCAGGATCAATCAAGCAGAGTTCACAAGCTTTCAAAAACTGTGTGTCAATGGCGCTTGTCTCTGCTGGAACACCAAAACACTGGCTCAGCCCCGCAGGATTGCAGTGGGACCCTTCAGTCCTCCCCATGCAGCTCAGTTCCCATTCACACTGCTGTAGCAGAGGACTGCTCACCGTACCACCCATCTGGCCCCTCAGTACCTTGCTGGCTCCAAGCGCCAGCCCCTGGATTGCTGATGGCAGAGTCTCCCACAGAGTTTTTCAGTTCTTCCTGCTTTTCCTCCTTGACACAAGAGCAGACAAAAGTGTTAGAAGTCAAGATTCCTGCGTAGAGGTTTATGCTGCAGGTTGCATCTTCACATCAGTGCCAAAGGTCAAGATGAGCCTCCAGCAACGTCCATGATTCAATTGGTTTTTAGCCCAGAAATGGGAAGCCAACAGGACTGATCTAATGACGGGAATCTGACAGGGAAATTTTGGAACTATGTGGTAGCAATCACATCTAGTGTGAATTTGCTACAGCCAGGCCTGGGAGGTAGAGCTTCTTTACCTTGTAAAACAGTCCCAACCCCCAGAAACACATCACACCGATAGGTGCTCTTCTCAGCACTTCTATAGTAGAGTGGCCTGGACAATAGCTGAGAGCATTCAGTACCTAAAACAGCCCAGTCAGAACATGTCCAACACTGAACATTCCCATGCACTCAGTATGCCAAACAGCCAGACAAGTGTCTCTAAAAGACATGATACTCCATACATTCAAGTCTTTTTAGCATTAACAGCTTCTGGTTACCCCCTCAACATACTGCTAAGGTGGCACAAAAAAACACTGATGAGGGTTACACACACTAACAGTGCATACACTGGTGGCCCAGTGCAACGGAATTGCCTGGTCACTGCTCGAACCAATAACTGAATGACCGGAGTAGGAGAGCCCAGATCCACCCATACTCTCTCTCCCTCACAGTGGTGTTTCTGGGAGTACCTATACACTCAGAGCCTATGCAATCTTGCTCTCTCCCTTACGGCAAGTCAGAGTTCAAACAAGAGGCACCTGCATTCCTGAACCCAAACAGTTGCTGGGAGGGGTGAGTTAATTCCCCTATATTTGGTATCTTGTTCCATAGCATCTATATCTCAAAAAAAAGGCTCCGTCATCACCTTTGTTTGCTTTACACCCAGATCTCTCCCACATTTATCACTCATGTGGACACACACATGCTCACCCAGCTTTCTTCCTACCATTTGCTCAGACTCATAGTCTTCTTCCGAAGGGCTCTGGTAGTCCTTCCTCTTTCGTTTCTTCACTGGCTTGAGGATTTCAGTGGTATTGGTGCTGCTGGTAGAGTTTTCCACAATGACAGACCTATGCAGAGTAAGGGAAAGTGAACCACTGTGGTCCAGTATGCAGCAATATCTGTGGTGTTGGTAAGAGAGTCAGTCCTGGAGAAGTGCTGTTGTCCCATTTCCTATTTGTACACCATACCTTTCCTCCCGACTATATGTACACTGACGCATACACTCCTCTTAGCACCCAAGTTGGCAAGAGGTCAGAACCAGAATCCAGAGCAGAACCACCCTCGTACACCTGAATGCTCAGAAACCTGAACCTGGGGATGGATCCACAGAGATGCTGGAAAACCAGTGCTGGTCAATAAGCAGAAGGATTGGAAACGCCCTTGTGACCCAAACTTCCCACTGCTATTCAGTTTGGAAGTGCCCACTGTAGCAAACTCCCACAACAGTCCTGCCCCAACAGATGTATGTTTATGAAGCCACAAACAGGTAAGAGAAAATCTGTTTTCCTGCACCTTTTGTTGCTCCTTAGAACAAGTCTTTATCTCTCCCACACTGCACCCTGGGCACCCTGCCTACAGGGAAGACAGAAAGAAGTGCGGTCCTCAGAACCTACCAGAGGTAAGCTTGCATCTCTTCCTGGAAGCATGCTGACTAGGGGAAAGAGGACAGACAGATGGATAGATATGGCTCTGCATGGAGCAAACTCCCCTTCCTTTACCTTTCTTTGAACTGCTGGTGACAATGCTCACTGCAGAAACCCCTGCCTTCCTGGGCTCCGTCTGGCACATGTCTCTGGCCACAAGTATCACAGTGGCACATGCTATCTCCTGTAGGCAGTTTGGGTTGCTCTGGCGCATCTGAGTCAGAGAGAAGAGGAATAGTGAGATCCAAAGAGCAGCAAAGAAAGAAAAAAAAGTAGGAAGCAGGAGGTACTTGCCTTGATTATGTCCTAAGCCAGACAGCACATGCCGGATGTTACCCACTCCCAGAAGTACTACTACGATCCTCTTACCCTGAGCAACAACAGTGTCGTCCCTGTTAGTGAGTGCCACATCTGAGTCTGCATCTTTCTTCACATGACCCTCCTTTATAGCTTCTGCTGGAGGCATCTTGTCAGCACTCACCACCTTCAGCGTCCCATACTCATTTATTTGAAACTATGCCATTGAACCAAAAAACAGAAGGAAAGAGTTAACAATGAGGATAGAAACTTAACTTTTTAGCTAGCAGGTGCATATGAGTTCTGAGGGTAACAGAGGCATGGTTTGGTTATTACTGTGTCCAGAAAAAGGACGGCTCCTCCAATGATAGAGGTGAGCACAAAAAGCACCCATCCTGCTGCCCCTCCATGTAATCCCTGCTGGCTGCTGAGTCTGTGCTGCATGGTCCAAAAAGAGGGGTCCAAAAAGAGTATGAGAAGCTCTAACCCCAGCCCTCATCTGCTGTCTGTCTGCACTTGGGTGTGATCAGCACCAGCTGGTAGCACTGAGCAGGCAGTGTGATGTGATGCCCTGGGGCTAAACAAAATCTGAGAGACCAGTGCACTTTGTGCAGGCTATTTCATACTACTCAGTAGCCTCAGTACACTTAAAAGCTGTCTGATGAGTGCAAGGCTGCTGTTTTTACAGTGAGTGCAGTATTTTGTTGAGAGCCAACTCCACAACTCGGCTTGGAAAGGAAAAATGCCCCACATATAAAGTAGCATCCCTCTGTCTCCCTGTGCAGGGCAGACTGCTGCAGCCCCAAACATATCATGTATATGCTAAGCTCGAACATTGTGCAGGGCAGTCACGATGGGAATTGAGCAGCCTCACAGAGCAGGAACAGCTGAAGGATTCTCCAGCTGGGACACGGGTAATGCCAGGGCCCTGCATCATATTCCAGAGGTCCCAGGCTGGCACAGGCTTGACAGCAGCCACTTAAAAGGGCAAGCAGCTGCAGGGAGTAGTAGAAGGGTGGGAAGAAGGCAAATATGGCCCATGGTTACACTTACCCGCAAGTTACTCCCAGGCAAAGTAGCTACCCCATCTTTCCATTCCAGAACACGGACTGTGTTGCAGGTCTGCACCCCACTGATCTGTGGGACAACAGTGGCCGTGATGGGTTCACTCCCTACTCCCTTCTCTGGTCTCTCAGCCCCTGTGTTTTTCTGTGGCTCCCTGGGGAATGGCTGGATTTCTAAGGTGCTTGTAGGAAGGCTGATGGTAGTGGAATTTGCTTGAGAGGGGAAGAAAAGAAACAACCAACCAGAGACATACACAGAATGTTTTGCTGGTACAAACATATCTTAAAGGAACCATAGCAGCCTCAGGTCACCCAAAGTAACAAATATATTCTTCCAGCCAAGAGCTCAGTATCATGTTCTAAAGCACTAACATGCAGGCAGTGTGGCCCAAGAGGATCTGCAGTAAGAGATGCTGTTGCATCCCCCCCACATTCAGTGGGTCTTACTTCAGCCTAACTTCAGCCTGCTCCCATGATCAGCCTGCTATATTGTAGCAGTGTGCCAATAAGCTTCTGGCCTGCTTAATGAATGCACTATACAAACCATGCCTTTTCCACAGCAGGAACCAAGAGATCAAGAGGAAGAACAAGGCTGTTGGGAAAGGCTGTTGATGTAGTCTACCTGGACTTCAGCAAGGCCTTTGACATGGTCTCCCACAGTATTCTCCTGGGGAAACTGGCAGCCCGTGGTGTGGACAGGTTCACTCTCCTCTGGGTGGGGAACTGGCTAGAGGGCCGTGCCCAGCGGGTAGTGGTTAATGGAGTTAAGTCCAGCTGGCGTCCTGTTACGAGTGGTGTCCCCCAAGGGTCGGTATTGGGGCCCATCTTGTTTAATATCTTTATTGATGACTTATATGAGGGGATTGAGTGTACCCTCAGTAAGTTTGCAGATGACACCAAGTTGGGAGGATGTGTCGATCTGCCTGAGGGTAGGGAGGCCCTTCAGAGGGATCTGGATAGGCTGAATAGCTGGGCTGAGATCAATGGGATGAGGTTCAATAAGGCCAAGTGCCGGGTCCTGCACTTTGGCCACAATAACCCCATGCAATGCTATAGGCTTGGGGCAGAGTGGCTTGAAGACTGCATAGAGGAAAAGGACCTGGGGGTGTTGGTTGATGCTCGGCTTAACATGAGCCGGCAGTGTGCCCAGGTGGCCAAGAAGGCCAACGGCATCCTGGCCTGTATTAGAAATAGTGTAGCCAGCAGGAGCAGGGAGGTGATCATCCCCCTGTACTCAGCTCTGGTGCGGCCGCACCTCGAGTACTGTGTTCAGTTTTGGGCCCCTCACTACAAGAAAGACATTGAGGCCCTGGAGCGTGTTCAGAGAAGGGCAACAAAACTGGTGAGGGGTCTGGAGCACAAGTCTTATGAGGAGAGGCTGAGGGAGCTGGGATTGTTTAGTCTGGAGAAAAGGAGGCTCAGAGGAGACCTTATCGCACTCTACCACTTCCTGAAGGGGGGTTGTGGTGAGGAGGGGGTCAGCCTCTTCTCCCAGATAACTAATGAGACAGGATGAGAGGGAATGGCCACAAGTTGTGCCAGGGAAGATTTAGATTAGATTTGAGGAAAATTTTTTCTCTGAAAGAGTGGTCAGGCACTGGAATGGCCTGCCTAGGGAGGTGGTTGAGGCACCATCCCTAGCGCTGTTCAAGAAGCGTTTAGATGAGGTGCTAAGGGATTTGATTTAGTGGGTAGCGATGGTGATAGGAAGATGGTTGGACTAGACGATCTTGTTGGTCCTTTCCAACCTAATGCATCTATGAATCTATGAACAAATAGGACATTTGCTTCTACACTGCTCAGCTGGGCCAGATTAGCCCCAAAGCTGCAACACAGGAGCCCATATAATCTGCAAAGTGGGCACCAAGGTAAACTGCACTGCACTGGAACAGGGCCCTACAGATCAGGGCTTCATTTCAAAAGTTGAGAGCTTTTGATCAGCCACAAACCATCCAAGTGATGTGGGATAGCTACAGAGAATTTCTAAGATAGTAATAGCAGCACAGCTTTACCTCCCAAGGTTTGGGCGGATCACAGACAAACACGAAGTGTGATAGGTATCAATGTGTGGTGAGAAAGCTGGAGAAGCCCAGTTAGACAGGACAACCATACAATCACAGAATATCCCAAGCTGAGAAGGATCATTGTGTCTACCTCCTTTGGGTGCTCCACAAAGGACCACCCAAAAATCAGACTGCATACCTGGTAAGATGAAGGCAGTTGTTGGTAAGTGGGTGCTCTGCACAGCGCTCTCAGTGGTGACCACATGGACACTGACCTCCCCAGCAACATTCCCCTTCATTGTTCTCACAACCTCCATCTCTGCTTTGCTGTCCATCACCTTGTGTGGGCACACAGTGAGACAATGGAAGCCAGCAAGAAAGAAATCAAGTTGGTAGTACAAACACAACAAAGGAGTGAGAAAGAGACTATGGAAAATGGTCCCCCCCTTTCCATCACCTGCCAAGAGGCATTTCTCTAAGATGTATTAAAGGCCCATTTATCCCAACATTGAAGAGCACGAAAGTCACAAGATGACCTACTAAAGCCCACGTTATACAACCCCAGCCTGCAAACATCAAGGTTTTTTTCCTACCTGGCACAACCATAAGAAGGGATGACCGAAACAGCTTCACTATAAGCAATGCTGCTCCTGGCTCTGAGGTCTATACCATCCAGATGCAGACCATGATTGGGGTTTGGTGAACCCTACACTGGAGAAGAAAGAAGTCTCTTCAGTTCACCTTTCAGTTCTCCAACTGTGAAGTGACTCTTGATTTTCTTCTGTCTGTCTGTAAGAGAGAATTTCAACAAACAAGAGTTAATCAGGAGGAACATTCATTGCATACAACTAATTTCTCACAGTATCAGTAAAGTTCAATCCACCTAGCCATGAATTTCAAGGAGCAGGGAAGGCGTGAGGTGGGTGGGGATCATTCCCTGCTGGTCTGGAGCCTGGCTTGACCTCAGGCCTTCCTGGCAGTCACAGAACCTAGCCTGCAGGTGGACCGCCTGAATGGGTCTTGCCTGTTGATCTGATTGCCAGCTGGACCTGTACATGATGGCTCAGTACTTGCTCTCCTTCCCAGACACCACAGGTCAGGCCAAAAGCTACTCCACAGCCAAATGTCTAATGAGAGCACTGTTAGCGTGGATTTATAAATTGCCATAGCTGAAATCCAGCAGCTCACAGAGTTCTCACACCATTCCTCATGGGCTTCTGTGGTGTTAGACAACAACTAACCACCAACATTGCTCACATTAACTATGGCTGAACTTTTAATTCAGTATTCCTGAGATACTGCCTGTATGAAGACCCAGAGCACTGCTCTGGTTCACTGTCACTTAAGGCCCAGGAGCCTCACTGGTGGACCAAACAACAGACAGGCCAAAGAGTTCCTTCCTCACCTCCAAAGAAGTGAGAATTAGAGTTGGAGACAGTGTTTGCAGCTCACAGCTTTCAAAACACTGGCAGAAAAGCCCCAAGAAGCTCAGCCTGCCATGAAATATCTCAGATGGGAAATATTTGAAGAAATAAAAAGGGAGATAAGAGAATAAGCAGGAGCATAGCTGCAGCTACGATCTCTCTTGCTTTACTGTTGCAGCAGGAGTAAAGGCACTGGCACACATCCCTTTGGACAACTCTTCTGAGTGAGACCTCTGTCAGACACCAGGGAGAGGAGGGCCACAGCTGAGACAAGTCAGTCCAACATTCAATTCAGCAGTGGCAACAGTGGGTCACCTCCATTGCTGCAGATTTTTACAAGCACAGAATGCAGACTCTTGCTCATCACTGGCAAATTCAATAATAAATATTGAAAAACTGATGAAAAAAATGCTGAAAAACTGTTAAAATGTCTACATCGCACAAATCAGTGCAATGTTGTTGTAGTTTAACCCAGCAGCAAGCTTAGCACCACACAGCCAGAAGGACAGGGAAGAGAATCAGAAAAAAGAACTTGTAGGCTGAGATAAAAACTATTTACTAAAATAGAAAAGGAAGAGAGGAATAATAGTAATGGCAATAATAATACGTATATAAGAGGAATGCTCCAAAAGCAATGCCTCCTATTTATTTCCAATAAAAGTATAACGGATACAAATAGCAGTATTTGATAGAACACATTCTCAGCTGCAAAACATTACTTTTCAACACAGTCACCACTGTTAAGTATACACTTTTGCCAGCAATTAACAAAAGCCTGCATGCTGTGCTTGTGTAAACATACACCAGCAGAGATGCCCCACTGCCGCTGTTGCTGCTGCTGAAACTCACCACCCATTGCTTCACTGTGCCAACATCCACTGTTTGGCATTCATAAACATTGTGCAAACGCCGATGAATGCCAACGGCTGCATTTCTTTTCCACATGGAGAAGTTCAGTTCCATGCTTTTCCACTCCCACGTCAGAAGCCATGCTGTCAGACTGCCCCTCTGCTGCCATAAACCACATCACAACAAAACGAATGGGATACTGATGTTCAATTTCTACTGCCATCCCATCAACATCTGCCTCTTGGGCCTACATCATAAAATAGAGCAGTCCTTGTATATATTTACAAGCNTAGGACATTTGCTTCTACACTGCTCAGCTGGGCCAGATTAGCCCCAAAGCTGCAACACAGGAGCCCATATAATCTGCAAAGTGGGCACCAAGGTAAACTGCACTGCACTGGAACAGGGCCCTACAGATCAGGGCTTCATTTCAAAAGTTGAGAGCTTTTGATCAGCCACAAACCATCCAAGTGATGTGGGATAGCTACAGAGAATTTCTAAGATAGTAATAGCAGCACAGCTTTACCTCCCAAGGTTTGGGCGGATCACAGACAAACACGAAGTGTGATAGGTATCAATGTGTGGTGAGAAAGCTGGAGAAGCCCAGTTAGACAGGACAACCATACAATCACAGAATATCCCAAGCTGAGAAGGATCATTGTGTCTACCTCCTTTGGGTGCTCCACAAAGGACCACCCAAAAATCAGACTGCATACCTGGTAAGATGAAGGCAGTTGTTGGTAAGTGGGTGCTCTGCACAGCGCTCTCAGTGGTGACCACATGGACACTGACCTCCCCAGCAACATTCCCCTTCATTGTTCTCACAACCTCCATCTCTGCTTTGCTGTCCATCACCTTGTGTGGGCACACAGTGAGACAATGGAAGCCAGCAAGAAAGAAATCAAGTTGGTAGTACAAACACAACAAAGGAGTGAGAAAGAGACTATGGAAAATGGTCCCCCCCTTTCCATCACCTGCCAAGAGGTGTAAGATGTATTAAAGGCCCATTTATCCCAACATTGAAGAGCACGAAAGTCACAAGATGACCTACTAAAGCCCACGTTATACAACCCCAGCCTGCAAACATCAAGGTTTTTTTCCTACCTGGCACAACCATAAGAAGGGATGACCGAAACAGCTTCACTATAAGCAATGCTGCTCCTGGCTCTGAGGTCTATACCATCCAGATGCAGACCATGATTGGGGTTTGGTGAACCCTACACTGGAGAAGAAAGAAGTCTCTTCAGTTCACCTTTCAGTTCTCCAACTGTGAAGTGACTCTTGATTTTCTTCTGTCTGTCTGTAAGAGAGAATTTCAACAAACAAGAGTTAATCAGGAGGAACATTCATTGCATACAACTAATTTCTCACAGTATCAGTAAAGTTCAATCCACCTAGCCATGAATTTCAAGGAGCAGGGAAGGCGTGAGGTGGGTGGGGATCATTCCCTGCTGGTCTGGAGCCTGGCTTGACCTCAGGCCTTCCTGGCAGTCACAGAACCTAGCCTGCAGGTGGACCGCCTGAATGGGTCTTGCCTGTTGATCTGATTGCCAGCTGGACCTGTACATGATGGCTCAGTATTTGCTCTCCTTCCCAGACACCACAGGCCAGGCCAAAAGCTACTCCACAGCCAAATGTCTAATGAGAGCACTGTTAGCGTGGATTTATAAATTGCCATAGCTGAAATCCAGCAGCTCACAGAGTTCTCACACCATTCCTCATGGGCTTCTGTGGTGTTAGACAACAACTAACCACCAACATTGCTCACATTAACTATGGCTGAACTTTTAATTCAGTATTCCTGAGATACTGCCTGTATGAAGACCCAGAGCACTGCTCTGGTTCACTGTCACTTAAGGCCCAGGAGCCTCACTGGTGGACCAAACAACAGACAGGCCAAAGAGTTCCTTCCTCACCTCCAAAGAAGTGAGAATTAGAGTTGGAGACAGTGTTTGCAGCTCACAGCTTTCAAAACACTGGCAGAAAAGCCCCAAGAAGCTCAGCCTGCCATGAAATATCTCAGATGGGAAATATTTGAAGAAATAAAAAGGGAGACAAGAGAATAAGCAGGAGCATAGCTGCAGCTACGATCTCTCTTGCTTTACTGTTGCAGCAGGAGTAAAGGCACTGGCACACATCCCTTTGGACAACTCTTCTGAGTGAGACCTCTGTCAGACACCAGGGAGAGGAGGGCCACAGCTGAGACAAGTCAGTCCAACATTCAATTCAGCAGTGGCAACAGTGGGTCACCTCCATTGCTGCAGATTTTTACAAGCACAGAATGCAGACTCTTGCTCATCACTGGCAAATTCAATAATAAATATTGAAAAACTGATGAAAAAAATGCTGAAAAACTGTTAAAATGTCTACATCGCACAAATCAGTGCAATGTTGTTGTAGTTTAACCCAGCAGCAAGCTCAGCACCACACAGCCAGAAGGACAGGGAAGAGAATCAGAAAAAAGAACTTGTAGGCTGAGATAAAAACTATTTACTAAAATAGAAAAGGAAGAGAGGAATAATAGTAATGGCAATAATAATACGTATATAAGAGGAATGCTCCAAAAGCAATGCCTCCTATTTATTTCCAATAAAAGTATAACGGATACAAATAGCAGTATTTGATAGAACACATTCTCAGCTGCAAAACATTACTTTTCAACACAGTCACCACTGTTAAGTATACACTTTTGCCAGCAATTAACAAAAGCCTGCATGCTGTGCTTGTGTAAACATACACCAGCAGAGATGCCCCACTGCCGCTGTTGCTGCTGCTGAAACTCACCACCCATTGCTTCACTGTGCCAACATCCACTGTTTGGCATTCATAAACATTCTGCAAACGCCGATGAATGCCAACGGCTGCATTTCTTTTCCACATGGAGAAGTTCAGTTCCATGCTTTTCCACTCCCACGTCAGAAGCCATGCTGTCAGACTGCCCCTCTGCTGCCATAAACCACATCACAACAAAACGAATGGGATACTGATGTTCAATTTCTACTGCCATCCCATCAACATCTGCCTCTTGGGCCTACATCATAAAATAGAGCAGTCCTTGTATATATTTACAAGCAATTGCTTACCACCTGCTGACCAATGCCAAGACAGTCCCCAGGCAGCAGTACCGCCCCCATGGCCAACACCCCAATTTTCATCAGTATACTGTACAGTATGGATCATCCCTTTGCCAAGTTTAGGTCAGCCATCATGGTTTTGTCCACTCCCAGCTCCTTCAGTGTCCCCCAGCTTCTTGCTGGTAAGACAGTGCAAGCACCTGAAATCTCCTTGGCTCTGTACAGTGCTGCTCATCAATAACTAAAACGCTGCCATGTTAACAACACTGTTCTTTTCTCCTAAACTCAAAACATAGCATCATATCAGACACTCTGAAGAAAATTAACTCTGTTCCAGATGAAGCCAGGACAAACGTTCTGGGACTTGGCCTATGCCTACTGTGCCATACTCAGCATTAATCCAGTTCCCAAAACAGACACTACAGCTAATTCAAGCCCTGCAGCTAATTCACCTCTGCTGACAGACACTGTGGCTTAACACAACCTCCACTACAGGAACAGTGGCTGAACCAGAGATCCTGCCCTCCACAGTGTCCATCAGTGCTTTATCAAGAAGAAACAAATGAAGCAGCAGTCAGCTCACATGGTAGGGGAAGAAGCTTTCTAGCGGGTACTGGAAGGAAGAATTGGAAAAGACAGGCTCCTCTGCAGCAGGGCCATCAAAGAACAGGAGGAGGAAGAGACATAACTCTCTTACGAGTCAGAAACTACCCAATCCCCATTCCTGAGTGAGATATGAGATACATGAAAGGATTTCAGCCATCATCCAGGCAAGAACATTGTCTTCTGGTTAATCTGATGTGAGGATAACAGGGCTACTAGCCATGCAGGGAAGCCACGCAGCTGGGATCTCTCTAGGGAACAGGACACTGACACCAGGACTCCCAAGTTCTCTAGTGGGCTGCTCTCAATGAGTTCTTCTCCAAGTCTTTACTCATATCTGGGGTAGCCTCGACCCAAATGCAACACTACACTTGGCCTTGTTGAACCTCATTAGACATAAGGACATGCACAAGTCCAGGTAAGACAACATCAGCTGCCACTCCTTTGTCCATCAGCTGCCCCTCTTTTGTCCACCAGTGCTGTCACACCATCATAGAAAGCCACCAGATTGGTCAGTCACAACCTGCACTTGGTGAAGCAGTCCTGGTTGTCTTGGATCACCTCCTCATCCCTCATGTGCTTAAACATCTCTTCCAGGAGGATCTGCTCTATGATCTTTGCTGGCAAAGATATGAGGCTCACCAGCCTGTAGTTCTTTGGCTTTTACTCCCTTTCTTTTAAATGAGAGTAATGTTTCCCTTTTTGCAATTAGCAGGGACATAACTTGACAGCCATAATTTTTCAAATTTGATGAAGAGGAACTTGAGGGACCCTTCCTCTGGCCAGACAGAAAAAAGGGATCTATTAAACTATGTGATTTCAGTGGTCTGGCGCATCAGACACAGTAACATAAGGCTCGAGTAGACGCTGGTACACACGTACTCTAATGCCATCAAACTATAGAAGGACAGGACCCATCCGTATTTCTGGAGTGAACAGGGGACCCAAAGAGCTAACTGTACTGGATGCCAAAGCAAGCCTAACTGTGAAGGAGTGGAAAAAGCACTGCATTGTGACTGTCCCAGAGCTCCAAGCATACTCGGCATACTTCAAAGAACTGGCAGGCTAACAGTGGGTTTCTGGTATAGCTGCCCTGGAGATGGAGATTAAATATTTGTCCATATTGCCCAGCCTCTCAAATGACCTGTCTGTTCTGGGGTTGCTGATGGTTGATAAACAGCAGGTAATGAATGCTGCCACAACAGTGCACTGGAACAATATTGTGCCAATCGACACTCCCCCATTCCCATCCATTAGCTGACTGGAGAGCCAAGGAGTAATCAACAAGACCCAGTCACTCCTTAAGCTTTAATAGTCCCATGTGGCCTGTGAGGAAGAGAGAATGGAGAATTTTCTTGGAGAATGGAGGCTGACACACTACCACAAACCCACTAAGGCAAGTATCATCTGCTTACAATGGTGGAAGCAACCACTGGATAGTGGGAAATCTTCCGTGCCCTAATATCAATGCCCGAAAGACTACCCCAGGCCTGGAAAAGAAAGTCTTCTGGCAACATAGCACCCAAGAAAGAACTGAACCAGACATTGCCACAACAACCTCATAAATGCCTTGGCCAAACAGCATGGCATTGAGTGGGTATATCACATTCCCTATCATCACCAGCTTCCAGTAAAATCAAATGATACAATGGACTGTTAAACACTACACTGAGAGAAAAGAGTGCTGGGACATTGAAACATTGGGGTACATTTAGCAAAAGCAAACTGGTGAGCTAGCACTTGGGGATCTGCCAATTGAGCTATTTCTGCCCAGTAAGAAGGTTAGGACACACAAGCAGGTGGGAGGGGTTACAACTAGGACAGCTGATCCAAACTGGCTGAAGGGGTATCCCATACCATACGGTATCATGCAGAACAATGAAAATGGGGCAAGTGGATGGGTGGGCTGCTGGGCATTGGTGGGCTGATGGTGAGCAATTGTGCTGTGCTCCACCTGTACTGTGTACCCCTTTCTGAAACTCTGCACACTAATTCCTCTCTTACCTTCTGTTGAGGGACAGAAAAGGACCTCATGCTCCTGTTCTGGGTCTAACAAAAAACACAGAAAGGAGAAATGCCATCCTAGAGCACTCCAGCCATACATAAGTGGTCTCCACAGGGACCACCACAATAGGCTGGCTGGAAAGAATAATTTATCACAAACCCTCATGAAAACTTCCATCCAGAAACACTCTATTTCTTGGCCTGCTTTCCTCCAGTACAGCAGTTTTTTGCAATCATGTTCTCAATGTATGTGTATGTGTACACAGCCATCTGTCTGCAAACAGACACTGCCATTGTATTTCAATCAGTTTTGACAGCAAGATAGAGGTCTCCATAGTAATGGTCTCTAGTAGTAAAACCTTCATGTCCGGAAGACAAGGAATTACATAGAGAACAAGGTCCCTGTATTGCCCTCACCTCACAGGAGAAGGTGTCAGCATGGAGAATGAGCTGAATTTACTGGGGCAGCTGACCATGGCACACATACACACAAAGGAAACTGGACACAAAACACACATTACAAGGCAAATAGTATTCTCTGCTTCTGCCCATTCTGAAGTTTCTAGCTCATAAAACAAAAAATATCAGGCTGTGGACACTACTGCCCTGGACCAGTAGCACCAGGACTCAGAAAGCTGCCATTTCTATTGTTGCTATGCAGAAGAGGCTCCAAATCTGCTGCAACTTCACACTTTAACTCTCGCAATCCCACAGGGACAATCTGTTAGCAAAGAGGAAGGTTACACTATGTAGAATGGGCCACCATGGAGCACAGAGAAAAGCAGCTCTCAGCTCAGAAACATTGTATAGCCCCAACAATCAGCACTTCACAAAGCACAGTGCAGTCAAACTGTCTATCTTTTCATCACACAATTGATTTAAAATAGCTATATCTAAAACAAGGCCACATGCTTTGTGGCTTCTGAGAAAGTAAAACATCTTCAGTTTGACACTAATGTGTGCTGGGGATCGCTTGTCTGGAAAGGAGCTTTACAGGAAAGGACCTCATGGTCCTAGTAGACACCAAGTTGACCATGAGTCAGCAGCACACCCTTGAGACGAAGAAGGCTGATGCCATCCTGGGCTGCATTAGGAGCATAGTGATACCTTCTTGTGCTCAGCACTGCTGAGATCATAGCTGGAGTGGTAAGTCCAGTTCTGGGCTCCCCAGTTCAAGAGAGACTTGGAACCACTAGAGAGATTCCAAGCTTAGATAAGGATTATTAATTATATCCAGTGACAAAACAAAGACATAAAAAAAAAAAAAAAAAGCATTATTTTGGATCATGTTAAAACTACATGTGGAAAAACATAGCATTTTGGAGTCACAGTGGGCTGGGAGCTGCTTCCTTGGATCCTCCTCTGTCATCTGGCATTGCTCAGAGCAGGTGTTCTAAGAAACTAATGGCACTGTAACAGTATTTGCTCTGTATTGATACAGAAGCACACTTAGCTCTTATCCAGTGGTAAAGGCAAGCACACATTCTTCTTCCCTTCCAAATCTGATTGCTGCTTTAAACCTATGGTAATAATAAATCCTTTGGAGGCCTCAAAATCCTTCAAGTTTTTGCTCCAGCACAGGGTGAAGTTGGGAGTGGACTGAGGCTGCCTCCATTGCCCCTCTCTGCGCTGTGGCTGTTACCTACATCTCAAAACAGGATGAAATGCCCTTCAGTGTGATGAGAGGCTGTTTCTGTATTGCTCATTTCAAGTGACTGAATAGATGCTGTGAATACTGCCATCCAGAGAGGCCTAGACAGGTTTAAGCAGTTCAACAAAGCCAAGTGCAAGGTCTGGCACCTGGGTCACAGCAACCCCTGCTACTGATACAAACTGAGGGACGACGAGGAGCACTGTCCTGCCAAAAGGACCCTGGGGTACTGGTAGGTGGTACCTGGGCATAAGCCAGTAACATGCCCTTAAAACCCAAAAAGCTGACTGTATCCCAGGCTGCATTAAAAGAAGTACGGCCAGCAGAGTGAGGGAGAGGATTCTGCCACTCTCTGTGCTGTGAGGCCTTGCCTGGAGTACTGCATCTGGATGCAGAGTTCTCAGCACAGCAGAGACACATGGAGCATGTCTGGAGAAGGGCAACAAAAATGATCCCAGGGATGGAACACCTCTCCTACGAGGAGAGGCTGAGAGAGCTGGAGCTGTGCAGAATGGAGAAGAAAAGGCACTGGGAAGAGCTGACAGCAGCCTGCCAGTATCTAAAGGAGGCCTATAAGAAAGAAGGGGACGGATTCTTCAGCAAGGTCCGTGATAGGACAAGGAAAAATAATTTCAAACTGAAAGAGAGGAGATTTAGACTGAATATAAGGAAATAAGTTTATTTCAACAGGGATGGTGAGGCACTCGCACAGGCTGCCTAGAGAGGTGGTAAATGTCCTGTACCTGGAGACACCCAAGGTCAGGCTGGATGAGGCTCTGAGCACCTGATTGAACTGTAGGTGTCCCTTTCACTGCAGAGGAGTTGGACTAGGTGACCTTTAAAGGTCTCTTCCAATTCAAACAATTCTATGATTCTAATACAGAAATGAAAGAGGGAATGGCAAGCTTTAGGATCAGATACAGCTAACAAAGCAGGAACACTTGGAACTTCTCTCCCACCTGTCATCTCCAAAAGCATCACTGTCACTGAGATCAGCTCTTGGGCCTGTGGTTCTGAAGTCTTGGTTCACAGGTCCACTAGCACTAGCAGAATACAAAGTTACCAGTGAACTCACATGCCATTCTGGGATGCAGAGATCCTGCCAGTCTGCTCTGAGAACAGCTCTGAGCAGCCCAGCCTGCTATTTTCTATCGCTTATGAGCAGGGAGATGCATCTAAAGATAACTGAAATATGGTCCCCAAACATTTTGAAATACCATCTTTCATCTTCAAACTAATTAAATAAAAAAATCTCAGACCCTGCTCTTGACCATCTAGAGGCTGGTGCGCCCATCCTGGCCCCTGGAAAGGCAGAAACACAGCCTCACACCATTATAAACTTCTATTACATGCTTTTAGCGATATTTTTTACGAGTCGATTGTGCAAAGCTTGAGCGCTGGCTGCATAGGTGACAGCAGAGGGTCAGGCACAGAGCAGTGACTGTCTGCCTCTTGCATCCATGCACATGCCAGGTCAGGTGGAAACCCATGGGTGATGCCCCTTGGTGAGTGGAATGCAAGCAACTGCCAATGCAAATATCTCTACCTACTGTCATCTCAACAGGAAACAAGCCAGAAGAGAAAAAATGTGGATGAAAGAGGAGTGTTCCGAGAAAAACTGACAGATGAATCACTTTTTGTCAACACAATTAATATGGTACTATGCTTCGTTTACAAGGAAATCGCCTCTGTTACCAAAGGTTACAATTTGAAAAGATGTTATACGCAAAAACATGCTGTCAAACTTGATGCCTATCAAGGAATGTTTTGTTAAGACAAAAGAGTGGAACTGAGAAAAAGCATCACCTCAATTTTTGTTTGAGTTAATGCTCGGACTGACTCTGCTATAAAGGTTTGTCATGCAGAAGCATTAATGATCCCACAAAAAAAATCAGAACCAATGACTGATGGTGTGTTTTTTAAGCAATGTTTAGTAAACTGAAGAAACAGGAAAAGTTTTACTCTTTTGCAACAGCTGAAAGTGCTGATGGTACAAATATGGCTCAGTTTGACATTTTTCTTATTAGTATTGATAAGGAATATCATGTCACTGAAGAAACAGCAGCTTTGGTGCCCTTGAGAGATATAACTAAATCTTTCCATTTGTATGAAGCAGTAAAAACAAGATGAGAACAGCTTTTTTTAAACTGTGTCAACAAATCTTGTGCCTAGCGATGGCTAGTGAAAGAGGGACTTATAAAATTAATAGAAGACAACACCAGTGCCGCCAGCAACTCACATCTGATGGTTATCACCAAACATCAAGGAAATTTATGTGCCAAAAAGTTTTAAAAATGAATAACGTCATACAAATCATCATCAAAGCTTTGAA
>VXAB01010620.1:54225-84760 GCA_013399175.1 Odontophorus gujanensis | reverse complement strand
CCCAGCCCACCCCACCGTGCCCTGAGTGCCGCATGCCTACGGTTCTGGAGCACCTCCATGGATGGGGTCTCCCCCCCACCCACCCCCCGGGCAGCTGTGCCACTGCATCACTGCTCTTTCTGGGAAGAAACACCACCCAAAAAGGAATGAGTGTCCATAGGTTCCTGGGCTCAGAAAGGAGAGGATTAGAGGTCTGCACAGCTCACTGGGGCATGGAGAAGGTGGGTGGGGAAGGTTGGGGTGCACAGGGTGAAGGATGGATGGAGAGGGTGGGCTTGGGAAGGTTCCAGCCCCCAGTACCCTTAGAAGGGCTGAGCTCCCCATCCCCATTAGCATCTGGACGACGCTCTCAGATGTGTGGTCTCATTTCTGAGCAGTGCCGTGCGGGGCCGGGAACTGGACTCAGCGATCGTTTTATGGGTTCCTTCCGACTTGAGACATTCTATGATTCCCTTGCAGACTCTGGCCCCCCACCAGCCCTCGTGCCACAGCCGCCGCTCTGCCGCACCGACCCAGCACCCCCACACTACTTCTGCAACACGGCGCCTGCAGCCCCACCGGTCCCACCACCCACCGAGGGGGTGACCGTGCCCCCCGCCGTCCCAGCACCCTACCACCGCCTGGAGGGAGCCCTGGGCCCCCGCAGCCGCAGCGACAGCGCTGAGCGCCGGCCAGAGCCCCCTGCCACTGGTGCTGAGGACTACCACGATGCCGATGGTGCCCGCAGTCGGACCCGGGCAGTGGAGAACCAGTACTCCTTCTACTGAGCCCCTTGGGGGCGGGGGGGGGCATGGGGCAGCCGTGCCCCTTGCTGCTGCATCAGCCTCACTGCCACCACCAGCACCGGGGTCAGGACGTCCTCCTTGCTCCTGTGTGATGTCCCAGCTGGACCTGGCAGCACTGGAGGGTTGCGAGGCTGGAAGAGTCAGTGCCATTTTGGAGCTTGCGGCACCTTCCCTTTCCCTCTGGACCAAGTGTTCTCCCAGCACTGAGGTTTAGGTGTTTTGGGATGGGGATGGAAGTGTCCCTGCAGAGCTGTCCTCGTAGGCGCAGATCTGTGTGCCTGGAGGCACTGTGCCCCGTGCCCATCCCAGCTCCATCTTTGTGCATCCCTGGGGCACACGTTTCCCACACTCTGCCAGGAGAAGGCTTTTTTTCCAAAGCTTGATGCATCTCACTGGAGGAAGGTTTCTCCCTGCTTTCCTGCTCTTTCTGTTCCTTTGTCCTTTTTTCTCCTCTTGGAGACTCCCTGAACACCCCCATTCTTCCTCCCTCTCTTCTGCTTCTGAAACCTCAGATGCCTGCAGGAGTGTCAGCAGCCTTCTGCCTCCTTTCTGCAGCACTTATTGCCATCGCTGAAGGCAAACCGTGGAGAGTACAACATCAGCCCTTAGTTGAGATATCTCCAGGGGGTCAGACAGAAGCCGGTGCAGGGCCGGAGGCAGAATTGCCCCCACAGCACTCCCCAGGAGTGTGAACACTACAGACCTTCAGTAGATGCTACTGAAGACTTTTCTTTGTTTGTTCTTATAAAAATTGAAAATAGAGAGTGAAAGGAACAGGGCTGCTGCCAGGTGGAGCTGTGCAGGTGGAACACAGGGGCCAGGCTGGGCTGACAGCGTTGGCATTTCCCTTGCTCAAGTGCTACCCTGACCTCACCAGTGCCACGTGGCAGCACTGCTGCCTGCCGGGACCACGCGCTGCCCATGTCAGAGGTGTTGTGGCTTTTGAGCAGACCCCAGCAGCAGATCTCCAGTGGGAAAAGGAGCTCCCTCCTGCTTTGCTGACACCTGGGAGAGAGCATAGGGCAGAAAGACGCTGGGGCCAGGCTGCTTGCTGGGATTGTGTGCTTCATGTAGGGTTATGAGTCAAGCTACCAAGCTCAAACCCCAGAGAATTGCCTGAATAGTTGTTCTGGTGTCTGGTTTTGCATTGGATCAGATCTTTTTTTTGTTAGGTGCCTTCTTTCCTGAGCTAGCGAAGTGTGTCCCAGCTCTGGAGTCACTTCTCCTTCCCATGGGCAGGGATGATGATGGCTTTGGGGCTTGTAGCCTCTTCCAGGGTTGAGGGGGCTGGGAGCTCTCCTTTCTGCAGCCAGCTCCCACTGTCCCAAACACAAAGCCCTCGAGCCCTGCCCTGCCAGCAGCCACCTCTCCATGTGAAGGCTGGGGTACTGGGTATGGGTATTTCTCCTTGCTCTCCGTGCAGGGAGAAGCTGGATGCTCTTTGTCACTGGGTTTAACATGGACTCCCTTCACGTACACAGTGACTGAGTGGGGACCTCCAGATGTGGCACAGATGTCACCATTCTTCTCCCCTCAGTCCCCAGGTGGTGGTGGATGGGAGCACTGCCTTAGAGACCCTCACACATTGGCTGATCTGTCGTCATCTGCATCACAGGATAGGAGCGGGGTGGGGAGAGCAGCATTCTGCAAACAAACGTGTCCATTTGTAAATAGGGAAGAGTCTGGAAGAGTTTACTGTTCTGTAGAATAAACAAATGGAGAAGTCGAGTTCCAGTTTTAAAATAAAACCACTTGCAAAAAGGACAGCACAAGAACACGAGCTTGGAGCTTTGCTGGATTTGCTGTGTAGAGAGAGGATGCTGTCATATCACACGCGTGCAGACCTCACTGCTAGCCTGAGGCAGCTGTGGCAGGGCACAGGCTGCCCAGCAGAGCAGGTCTGGCACACTGAGGTGGGAGGAGGGGGCATTTTTTTATCACAGTTGAGCAGAGGGAGCTGGAGGACGGGTCCAGGCTGTGTAGGGCTGGGTTTCCTCTCCTCTCAGTCTGTCATTTTCTTTGTCTGGTGTGTCACTGGTGTAAGCTGAAACGCCTTCAACCCTGGAGCGGAGCACATANGCAAACAAACGTGTCCATTTGTAAATAGGGAAGAGTCTGGAAGAGTTTACTGTTCTGTAGAATAAATTAATTTTATTTAAAAAAAAAAAAAAAAGGAGGAGAAAAGGGGACTTGTTAAACAAATGGAGAAGTCGAGTTCCAGTTTTAAAATAAAACCACTTGCAAAAAGGACAGCACAAGAACACGAGCTTGGAGCTTTGCTGGATTTGCTGTGTAGAGAGAGGATGCTGTCATATCACACGCGTGCAGACCTCACTGCTAGCCTGAGGCAGCTGTGGCAGGGCACAGGCTGCCCAGCAGAGCAGGTCTGGCACACTGAGGTGGGAGGAGGGGGCATTTTTTTATCACAGTTGAGCAGAGGGAGCTGGAGGACGGGTCCAGGCTGTGTAGGGCTGGGTTTCCTCTCCTCTCAGTCTGTCATTTTCTTTGTCTGGTGTGTCACTGGTGTAAGCTGAAACGCCTTCAACCCTGGAGCGGAGCACATAAAAGTGAATTAACAGCCCTGGGGAGCATCTCCTAGCAGCAGTGTTCCCCATACGTGTTTTCCAACTCCCCCTCCCCAAGGGAGGCAGGCAGTGCCTCATGCTCCAGTGCTGTACATCTTCTTAGCATGCTCTTTTCTGCTGAGGATCCCCAGGGAAAACCAGTACGTGGTCCCAGACTGTGCTGTCACAGCTCGGCAGCATGGCAGACACAGCTTCCAGACACAGCTCACACATGGCTTATGGGGGTGGAGAGAGCTGCTCAACTCTGTAATCAGGCCACGGTTGCATCACGACCCATTCACAAAAACATTCTCTCCCCAAAAATCTCTGGAGCCTGTTAACCAGCCCTGGATGCCCATCCATCAGGACCTGGCCAGCTGGGGAGCTGACAGCCCTTCATTGCTGGGAGGGCTGTGCCTGTGGGACAGCTGCTCCTCCTGCCTCCCTATAAGCCATTCACACCTCGGCCTATTAGCAGATTGCCTAATTATGGCATTAGTTCTGCTCGAAAATGTGTGTTCCCGTCCTTTTGCTGGGTTGCTCTTTGTGTTGCACACAGAGATGTAGCAACAAAATGGGAGAGTGAGCTCGGTGTGGGCTGGGCTGATTTGGTGCTGCTCTGCAGCGTGCTGCATGGTGGCTGATGCTACGAAGAAGGAGGAAGATGAGGGGCTTGCAGCCATGCAGCCTCCCACATTTCTTGGGTGTTTCAGCTGTCCGCAGCAGCTTCTGTTTGATTGATGTGCAGGGCTTTTCTGTGCACAGCTCCCTGCGCTTCCAGAAGGATCCCTTTAACAAAAGAAAACACCTCAGAATGCATTGGCTTTGAAACACAAAGGAGCTTCTCTGATACACGTCGGGGAGTGCTGTTGTTTGCTTTGCACTGAACTGCTCTAATGCAAAACCCCTGTCCCCAACAAGCCCAGTTCTGCCCAGATCCCAGCTCAGGGGTTTTCTCTTTTATAACGATGCACTGAAATTCATCCTATTTCGGTCTGAACCAAGTGATAATCTTGTCTCTCCCCCCCAGATGCATCCCAAAAGTAGCACGTGCGTACAATTGAGGGTCCACACTAATTCCCTAGGCGTGTCATTTGGGAGGGTGATGCTTGCAGCTCTGTCTCCCCATGCTGTTTGCGTGGGCTCTGTCTGATGACAGGCAGCTGCAGAGCTGCGAGTTGTTGCCAGCACAAGCCACGCTTCAGGCAAGAGAATCGAGCTGTCCAGCTGCTCCCTGCAGCCCTCCAGCCATAGTGGTGTCTGTGGCCACTGTTGATTTGCTGTGCTCCAGCGGCGATTGGCACAGCCGTGCAGAGACCTGACAGCATCGGTCACACCCCCGCTTTCAGAAGCCGTGTTTTGGACCCAGAGCTGGGAGAGCCACGAGGACAGGAGCTCACGAGCTGGGAGACAGCATGGAGGAAGCTGTTTGCATGGCAGCAGCCAGGGCTGTGGCTGTGGGGATGCCTTCCAGGGCCAGTGCAGACAGCTGGGAACTCAGCCAGCGCTGAATTCAAGCCATTCTTTTATAAATCAGGTTGGTAAGACAAACACAAGGCATAAACTAGTGCCATTTCCATAGCAACCTCAGCAGAGGTAAAAAGTCTTTTGTAAACACAGAGAGGACTGAACCTGCGGATCTGCTCTGATTTCCTTCATGGACGAGAGAAGAGCATGTGGGCTTAATAAATTCAGGTCAACACAAATGACCCATAAATCTCAGATGGAACCATTCCCAACCTCTGCATTCCCCTTTCTCTCCCCTCTCCTCATGCACAGCACGGAGCAGTCTCAACCCAGCGCCCAGCTCCGTGCCCCAGCTTATCTCCATAAAGACACAAAGCCTGATGCCCCTCTTCCATCACCGCTGACCTTTAGTAGCTAATTCTCTGACGCACGCACAGCCCGAGCACATGCCATGCCATTTCTGTATGACCACAGCAGCCCGATGCAAAATTTGGCTTGCAGAGAGCTGTATCACAGCCAGCTCTGGCTTCCATTCCTCCAGGCAAGTATAGGTCGGGGTGTGCAAGCCCTCAGCTGGTCCACACATTGATTGGGCAAAGCCCCTGTGTTAATGAAGCACAGATGAGGCAGCAACCTTCCCCATTCCCCGTGGGTCCATGCCACGGAGAATTGTGCTGCAGCTCCTTGCTGCCAGCAGGCACGGCCTGCTAATTGCCAAAGTGACACGAGCAGATGGTGCCGCAGCCCTGCGGGGAAGCACTAGGAAGTGCAGGATCACTTACACCATCACGGGGCAGGGATTTGGCCAGGCCAGGGCGGCCATACAACATGCTGACCATTCCCTCCTCGCAGAGCCCGGAGCGTGACGGATTTTGGGGCGGCCTCGCAAACACATCCCGCTGGGAACGTGGAGTCACAAGGAGAAGAGCTGTGGGCAGCGCGGCGATAGGAGCTCTGCCTTAGGGCTGGAGAAAGCAGTAGCAGCTCAGGGCAGCCTCAGCTTGCCGCAAGGCCACAGCCCGCTGCCTGCTGCTGGCAGGGGCACGCTTCATGCAGTGCACATTTACTTGGGACACGTCTTAGCCCTCCACAATGCCGAAGGCTCAAGCCCTGAGGAGGCCGAGGCGCGGCTCAGGCAGCCCGTGCTGCTTCCCTTGCCTCCTCTGAGGCGCCCCGAGCACTTTGCGGCGAACCCCCATGCAGACAGGCCACCCTCCATTAGTGGCCGTCCCCATCGTGGCGGCCACACCCATCATGGCGGCCACACCCATCATGGCGGCCGCTCAGCGTCGCCCGCGGTGACGCCGGAAGTGAGCGGGGCGCAGAGGGACGGGAAAATGGCGGCGCCCTCGGCCCCGCGGCCGCCCCGGCCCCGCAAGGAGCCGCAGCCGCTCGTCATCCCCCGCAACGCCGCCGAGGAGCAGCGCCTTCGCCTCGAGCGCCTCATGAGGAACCCGGTGAGTAGGCCTGCTTCGTTCTATGGGCTGCGAAGGGACGGGGACCGAGCCGGTGTCCCACGCGCGGCTGTGAGGGAGAGGCGTGCTGAGGGCAGGGGGCGGCCTGGTCCTTCGGGGCTCTGTCATCTGCCTTTTGTGCTGCGTTTCTCGGGAGCTGGGGGCGGGAAATCTCGGCCCTTGGGCTCATGAGGCGTTTTGACCCTTGTCCTGGGAGGGTGTTCTCTGATTGCTGCTTTCTGTCAGTGGGGATGTGTCTGCAGCTGTGTTCCTTCTGGGGTCTGTCGGGTGGTGGGAGGGGCTGTGGAGCTGCGGGTGTTGCTCCTAGAGGACGCTGATGGTTGGTTTGTTCTTGCAGGAAAAGACTGTGCCGATTCCTGAGAAGCTGAATGAGTGGGCACCCCGGCCTCCCCCGGAGTTTGTCAGAGATGTGATGGGTAATGACACTGCTCTTCAGATAGGTTCAGGCAAACTGAACTTAGGCACTATTTAACAGAAAGAACGGAGGTGATTTTCTGCTGATAATCATTTTGCTGGAGAAAATAGGTATAAAATGAGTTGTTTTCACGTTGTTCTTGGGCCTTGCTTTACCCAAAGTCAACACCTGTGGCACTCCAGCACACAGACTCTGTGTCGAGGAATATCTGTGTTGTAGTGATCACAAGGCACATGAAAATCATCTTTTCCACAGATATGAGAGTGCTCTGGAAGCTTGCAGTTGTGAATTCTCTCTTTTAATTGCTGTGAGTCTGACTCTCTGGGGGTGAGAGACAGAGGCATGCAGGGATGTGACTGTACACTGTACACTGTCAGGCTCTGTCAGCTGAATGCAGCACAAGTGTTCTGCTTACACTTCTGTCTGGAGGGATAAGGTTGAGTATTTGTAGTGTAAATTGTATCTTGCATGTAGATCTGTAGATGCTTTGGAATTTTCATCATATCGATCCTCCCCAGAGGTCAACTTGTTCTTACTTCAGAATAATTGATCTGTGATTAAAAGTTTTTTCCGTTTTTGAGTAAACTGTTCTCGTTATTACAGTTCGCTCATAGATTTTTCAAATAGCTTTGCCATGTACATCAGTAGAGCTGTTTTGTTTTTTTGGGAGCACCTGACATGCTGGAATTCTGTTGGTATCAGAGTGCCCTTATTCCAGTCTCGTGTTTTAATTACTAGGTGTCTTCTTTTAAGCGTGCTTTTGTGTGCTTTGCATTGAGAAATGGCTGAGGAGACAGAGAGGGACAGAGTGAGTGCCACATTGAAGGATCCTCTGAGACATGCAGATTGGTGCCAGGAGAAGAAAACTGAAGGGATTTTGTTTATGAAGAAATGGACAAAAACTGTCAGTGATTTTTGCTTGGGATACTGCAATATGGTTGTTTTATCACCTTCTGGTTGGTTGACGTTTGTTTTTTTTGTATGAGATGTGGAGAATATGAGAGGCAGCCTCAGCAGGGTCTTGTAGTTCACCTCTGTCTGGAAGACAACAGGGTTTGCATTTAACCTGAGTTGTTCTACTGCCTCAGTGTCCAGCTAGGGCTGGATTCTCTTCAGGGGAGTAGTGGGGAGGATGTGGTGCTTGCTGTTGCCCTTAACTAGTAGAACCTGCAGTGAACCATAACTGTATGATTTTGCAGCTCACTCTGGCTTTTGATTGCTAGTTATTTGATCTCATATAAAATGGAGACGCTGTGCTGTTAGTAGTTTTTATTTGTACACTGCCCTTTCAGGTGTCTGGCCCCTCAGCATCTAGCCATAGTAATTTGTGAACATGTAGATTATCTTCTAGCAGGCTAAGCCCTTTTTATTGCAGGTTCCAGTGCTGGAGCTGGCAGTGGGGAGTTTCATGTGTACCGGCATCTTCGTCGCCGAGAGTACCAGAGGCAAGATTTCATGGATGCCATGGCTGAGAAGGTGAGCAGGACTCTCTATAATTTTTGCCTGTAATCATTTGGTGTCCTTTGCTATTTTTTTTTTTTTCTTAGAAAATCATGTGCAAAAAATTCAGTTCCAAACCATCTCTTATCAAAGGAAAACTGCAGGAATATGTGGTACGTGGTGTCTTTGTCAACACTGAAACGTTTGATGCTTTGTGTGAGATGTACTCCATCTTCTCTGTTCACTAGGGGTCCTAACATGCAGTAATACAACAGGTGAATGTTTGTGTTCTCATGTTGGTTTGAAAATGCTTTAAAGACTGATATAAATGTCTCTAAGTGTAACATGAAATCCCTAATATCAGTGCTGTGCACAGGCAGCATCAAAGCAGGTGCATACGTGCAGAATCTGGATCTGTTAGGATGATTGCCTCTGTCAGAGAGCATTGTTGTTGTATTTCTGTGTTGGCCAAAATCAGTCCTCTAATGCATATCTTACTGTTCGTGTCTCAAATTATTATTGTTTTTATTGATATGTTCTTTAGGGCAGAAGCCCATTGTTACTTGTCTGTTTCGATGAGGATTCTTTCCTCTAAAGTGTTCAATGGTTGGTTCAGGCTGCAGGTTACCAATGCTGTCTTTACACAAGTCTTCCCTAGGATTATGTGTTTTGTATAACAAAGCAACCAGACAAAATCTGGGAGAGCTCCCTTCTGTATTTTGCTAAAAGACTTCTCCCTAGAAGGACGTGATTTTGAAAAGAAGTATTTTAATTTAAGTTGTGACCAAAGTGTAACATGTGATCAATTACAGCAAAGACTAGATGAGGAATTCCAGAAGAAACTGGAGAGGAATAAGATGATTGCAGAAGAGCAAACAGCAAAACGCAGAAAGAAGCGGTAAGGGCAGATTGCTCCCGGGAGGTTTGACATGGAAAACCTCATGCCCTGTGCCTCATCTGTAGCTACATCCTTTGGATTAATACTCTTGTTCTGTGTCTACATCAATCAGCCAAGAAATCCATCTGCATAAATTAATTTCATTAGTGTCATTGTTTGGTTTCTAAAGGCATCTGTAAATTCGACAGGCTTCGCTGGTATGGTTTATTTTCTGTGCTGTTGTTAGTGAGATAACTTTGGCTGCTTGAGCAGCTTTTGCTGACCCTGTCACATTGACTGCAAGAAGCCTTACTGCATATTTGTTTTAACAGCGTCAGGAGAGTTCTGTACATGCATCTGGCTTACATAAGTGTCTGTAGCAGCTGACATTAAGCGACTGAAGTGCAAAAATGGGTGCTGCTTAGTGGCTGCATATATGGATTCGGAGTAGTAGAGTGTGATGGTGCATGATGCTGTCTTCTGCCTGTTGCTGATGTGACTACCCCACTTCTATCCGTGGGTATGGAAAAGGCTGTGCAGTGTTGTTAAAATCAGTAGCAGTTTCTGCCTGCCTCAATAATATGCTGCCAGGTTGTCTTTTGAACAGGAAAAAAAAAAAAAAAGAAATAGGAAACAGAAGAAATGTTCTGACAATCATTAGCAGAGATATAAGAACTTAGGTTCCAGTCTGCCACACCTTTCAGAAATAGCAGAGTATCATAACCCTCAGTGTTTGACCCTGAGCAACTTCTCTCTTGCCTTTTTGAGAATGAGCATTTTGCGTCTTGTAGCTGAGAGCTGCTGCGGAAGGGCCTGTGCAGAGTGACTCACTGGTGCATTAGCACAAATGTGCACAACACAAACACTGTTGTCATCTTACTTTACGTGTAGTGTGGTCCAACAGATGGCCAGCAAGTCAGATCTGGCCTGCTGCCTCTTCCTTGGCTGAGAAGCAGAACAAGTGTTAGAGCAGGAAATGCTGTCTAAACAGTTAAACACCTCCTTTCCTCCTTCTTGCATTGAATAGTCTCATGGTGTCAGTATCAAGCAACCATGGCACGCAGGAGACCCCTTAATTATCTCACCACCCTTTCTCTTCTGTCCTGAGCTCCCAGGTGTGGTGTTTGGGTCTTTCTGTAGAGCCCTCTGGCAGTGTTGTGAGAGGAACACAAGTCCCACATTGCTTTGCCCAGTGTCTGCTATTAGACTGCCTGGTTTTCTTTGCTAGGTAACAGAACTGAAATCCCTTCTTATCCCCAGTGTTGTTCCCTGTGATTAAGCACAGCCAAGGATGAATATCAAAGTATAGTGCTTTCTTCTTTTAATTATTATTTGAAGCATATTACTGATAATGACTTTTTTCAGTGTTGAACTTCAACAGTTTGGGATTTTGATAAAGTTTCCTCTGTATATTTTTAAGTTAAGTAACTAAAATGTGGGAGCAGTTTCACTTTTGATCCCTCTTTGTTGTGTTCTGGAAGACTCTTGTTTACTGTACGATTTTGGTTGTAGTTGCATCTGATAACAGGCCTTAAAAAAATAATAATGCAAATCCATAGGACTAAAACCAACATAGAAAGTTTCTATTGCTCTTATATTTAGGTTTGCCACAACTTGTTTTTAAGTTGAGACCCAATTAAATTTGAACTTCTCCTCTGAAGTCTTTTTCCAGGATGTCTGTAATAGGTCCTTAATCAGTGTATGATTACAGTGTATGATTACAAAGTGCAGATGCTTTAAATGTTAGATTTACATGAGTCTTTTTTTCATTGCTTTTTAGCCAGAAGTTAAAAGAGAAGAAACTGCAAGCTAAGAAAAATAAACTTGAACAAAAGAAGCAGGAAAAAGGTCAGTGAGATTTACTTGTCTTTTTTCAAGCCTCAGTTCTCTTTTCTGATTGAGCCCTATGAGGCCTTGTCCCACCTCCTACCCATGCATTCTTTGTAGATGGATAGGAGGACTGAGACTTTAGTGTGGTATTTCTGTTAATTTCAGAAGTCCTCATTGAAAGCCATATTTTTAAATGCACATGAGAAAAATGCATGGCTTGGACAGCAGGAAACTAAGTTATGATTTTGTATGTGAGAAATTGAGCCACCTTGGTGCCATCTGTTCCCCACAACTATTTCATTTCATATAGAAATAAACATGAAAAATCAGACTCTGTTCTCCTTCAGTCTTGGAAATGAATGCTCAGCAATGTCAGACCAAATGTTGGTTCAAATTTCTGGATGCTCACCTCTTCTTTTTAATGGGTATATTTTACCTTAATTTCTCAAAGAGCTGTGCTCAGTGGGTGAGCACACTGATTGCTGTAAGTCTGGGAAGTTAACACAGTGCCTGATAGTTCTGCTGGAACATAACTTGTCTGACAGTTCTACTTTATTTCTGCTTTGCATTTGGATGTGTTTCAGCTGAACCATTGCCAGCCTTACATGTAAACGTGGGAGGGTAGATTAATCATTAGGTTAATTGTACTTGTGACAGCAAGGGAATGCAGCAGAGTGCTTTTGGTCTGGTTTGTTTTTAAAAGCTACTTGCACATAAACTGTGACTGGGGGGAGAATCTGAGTATGAGCTTAACAAAACAGAATGCCTGACCCTTCAGGGGGTGGCTGGAAGAGGGGGGAGCCCAGACAGGCTCTGTGGTGCAGGACTGCCCTGTACAAATAAGTCATCCTCTGAGAACCAGGTTCCGAGCTTCTCTGTCTTTAGAACAGTTCTTTGCTTTTTATACTTTGTGGTTCTCTATTTAAAAACCAAATACATAGGCTAGAAACCACGGACAGCTATCTTTAGTCTGCTGAGTACAGACCTGTCTTTTACTAGTTTGGTGTGCGTTGAGATCTGAGAGTTTTTTCCAAAGTAATTGAAGTGTGTTTGTCACACATGGTAGGGAAGCGTTTACGGTCTTTTTTAAACGAATAAATCAAACCTGTGAATTGCCATCTTTCACCTTTGTTGAGGAAAGCTGTTAAGAAGCAAGATGGGTACTAAGTTTGACAGTCCACCAACACAGACTGACAGGATCGAACTTCACCACGCGGTGGCATCACTCCACCGATCCTAAACACCGCGTGGAAGCAGTCAGAGCCTGAGCTGAGCTGACTCGGCCTAAGAAACAGGGAAAGTACGAGAGGTATGGGGAGCAGAACCGTGGCTGTCAGATCCAGGTTTCACTTTATACCGTGCCTAATTTCCATATCCATTATTTAATTTCTAGTAGGTGTTCTCTCTTCTGGTCTGTCAGCAGTCTTCAGGATCAGTAGGTGACCAGATCACAGTCTTTTCTGTGATCCTAGCTAATCTGGCACCTACCTTAAAGGGTTCCTATTTTTGTAATAAACTTAACAACCTGTAAAAGGTCTTGGCACCCTGTGGAGTTTTAGTAAACTTGGATAGGCTTTGAAATACATGCAGCCTGGCAGGCAGCTTCCTGGGGAGTGCATTCTTTAGCAGTGTTTTGTGAAACTTGAAAGTTCATGCCGACACACAGAGGTGAGATCGGGAATGAGATAATCCATCACTTTAGCAGCTGACTCCCTGTGACTGAGATAACATTCAATAGAAGGTGGGGTTCTTTAATGGTGGGCTTGTCACAGTGGTAGTGCAGCTTGAGTGCCCGAGGTAAGAGGCTGTTTCTACAAGGGAGAATTTGAGATTCAGAGCTCCACATTGCTCAGTAGAATTACCATAGCCTAATGTCTTTCCTTAGTTATCTGGGCTACTTTGCTGTGAGATGTTTCACAAGGAGGACACGGGGGACGTGTTGCCTGTTTGTACTAATTAATGTGGTCTAATACCTGTTTGCTTAGCATTGGTGACTATTTTGTGTGAAATAAGTAACAAGAAGGATATGGGATGTGTCATCAATTCATATGGTTTCTGTTTTTAGAGTCTGATCAGTCTCCAGAGCGAGTCAGCAGTGAGGATGATGGAGAGGACAGCAAGGAGGAGGAAGAGAAGGAAGATGATGCAGAAGAGCCAAGTTTTGTGATGGGAAGAGGATGAAGCCCCTCAGGGATAGCTGGAGACACTGTTCATTGCTTTATATGCAGAAGCATGGAAGTCTTTCATCTCAGCCAAGCAGAACTCATTGGTGAACATTATATCTGCTTAATGGTGAATGACCTTCGCATCACAGGCCCGAGAGATATCGATAGAGAAATACCAAATACGAGAATTTTTTTTTTCTTAACTGCTTGTATAACTGCTGTGCAGTCTGCTCTGTTTGCTCTAACGAGTCAGCCATAAGTCTCTGTGACCCTAGAGTTCCTTCTGACATGGCCCAGAGTGTTTTTCTGTCTGAAAGCTGAAACACACCCATTACCATTTAAGGAAAATATTACTGTGAGGACTATATAATCTACTGTTGTCGAAGCTGGTAGCAGTCAGATACCTGAATCTAAGGGCAGAGTTTAATCTGAAGTAGAAAAGTGGTCTGTAGCCAGACTCATGCACTGTGAGTGTTCTGAATCTGGGGATTTGTATGGGGTCATCTCTAACCCAAAGAAATCAGTTTATGTTGCTAGACAAGTTCTATAGATTTTTAAGCAGGATCCCTTTTCTATTGCTAAAACTTTCCCTATTACTTTTCTTCCATGTTTTTTTTTTTTTTTTTTAATTAATAAAAGGGATGTGTTGGATTGTTCTGTCTTCTTTTATTTGAAGAGGATTGTGGTGAATTGAAGAGGTGTTTGCAATGCTGCAGGAAGGAACAGAAAGGCCAAGTAATGTGGCACATGAAAAGCAGAAAAAGGTGTTAGCTGCATTTTGTATGCTTACTGCTTTTGGATTTGAACATGATTAAGGTTTTCCTAAAGACTGTGTGTAAAACCTCCAAATCTGTAAAGCAGAAAGGGTTGGAATGGAATGGCTTTGCTTCTGTTAAGCTTCATGTAGTGACACCTGGCTTTCCCTCTGCTTGAACTCTGCTTTGAACTCTTTGAGTTCTCTGGTAAGAAAAACAATGATCTGTGTGAATGCTTAAATGAAAAGCAGATGCATTAGTGGTTTTATTTGTAAATTAGGTTGTTGACTTTTCAGTGGAGCTTGAACCAGGAGTGCCCACATCCCACAGTGTCAGCATACACAATGTGGCTTCTTCTCCAGCTCCTTTTAACGCCACATTATTTAATACAAAAACAATGAAAAGGAAAAGAATCACTTGTTAGTCTTAGGGCTTGAACTGTGCTGCCAGAAATTGGCATTCTGTGTGAGCTGGCTTTATGCAATGGATTTTCAGTGGTATTTCTGTGACAGTGGGGAAGCACGTGTCATTTATGATCGGATCCTCTGTGCCTCCGTACCACCCCAGGATGGGGATCTGCGTGGAACTCTTGTGTTGTATCTGGGCAGAGCCACTTGCTTCAGCTGAGCTGCACCTGTGTCATTCTGTAGTGCTCAACATACAGAGTGGATGTCCTGCAGATGTTGGCGTTATCCCAGTGAGAAGGGCTGAGTTATAGGGGAAGCGTTTCACTCCAGCCCCTCTTTGGGTAGTAGGTACACTGTTGGTGCATCTGTGGTGGGGGATGAGCCACGTTGTGGTGTTCCTCGGCTGCCCTATGGTCGTCCCTTTAGCAGCAGGATCTGTGTTTGGTTATGTGTTGCCATGAGAACTGCTGTGCCTGGTGGTGGTGGTGGTGTGTGTCGGTACTACGTCTTCCACAACCCAGAGACAGTCCTGAGTGAGGGAAGTTTGGGTGAAGAAAAGTGCAAACACTGTGACCAGAATGGGAGGAACATCATCCATGGAGCAGAAAAACAGAAATGCTCCCAAGCGTGGCGAAACAAAGAACAAGTCAACAGTTGTTTCTTGTTCCAAATATAGCAGTAATAACATAAAGATTTTAAACAGCCCCGGAGTGTGACCTGCTTCCACTAAGTTATTGCTTTGGATTTCTTTCCAGAGGAGTCAGTCTGCATCAGAGAGAGGAGAGGTGTCTTCAGGGAGCAAGGCGGGCTGCTCCACACGAGCCAGCAGTGTTGGTGCCGTGACCGAGCAGAGGTATTCTTTATCTCAAAGATGAAAAGCACGCTCAGGAAAGTACACGTTTGTCTCTCTAGTGAGTTTCTAGCAGTTGTTTTCCTTTGTCGCTTCCTCCCCTCCCCAGCACTGATGTGATCAGGAGGGGACTGCTGTGCCGTTGAGCCGGAGCACTGTGCTGCCCCTGAGCGTTTATCTCGCCTTCAGGGCAGGCTCCTTCCTCTTTCCTATAGTCTGCCCCCTCTCGTGCTCCTTTGATGGGTTTATATGGAATTTCCTGCTGAGTCGACAGAGGAGGAATGCGGGGAGATAGCAGCAGCTCTGATAACCCTCATTTACAAAGGGCGGCTCCTGTGGCGCTCAGCACTGCCTCTAACTTACGTAAGTGCGGGCTTTTGCTGTGTAGTAACCGTAATAAAGTGCATTTGCATCCCATGGTACCGCTCCCCTCCCTGTGCAGTGATGCTGGTTGCACCGACCCAGCCCGGCTNGGGGCGGGGGCCGGGCCCTGGAGGCCCGCGGAGGAGCTGCGCTGGGAGCTGGGGTGCACATCTCAGCCGTGCCGAGCAGAAATCCCCACGCGTGCACCCCGCGGGCCGGGTGGGGGCACTGCCGGGGCTTTCCCGCACCGCGGGCGGGCGCTGGGCGGGATACCGAAATCAATAGGAGTCAGCGCTCTGCGTCTTCAGCAGTGGTCGGGAGCTGCGGTGGCCTGGCACGAGCTTGGCCGGCGCTGAGGAAGAGCGTCCTGGGCACGTCCTGCAGCTGCGTGCCAGCCCCGTGCTGTGCGGTGCCGTGCAGCCACGCCAGCGCGGTTACTTCTGTCCTCAACCTGTAACCCGCAAGGCAGGAGCGTGGGATCTCCCCGTTAACTCGCCTCTGGTGTGCACAGCTGCCTGAATAGAGCTTCCAGAGTGAGGATGCTTCCAGCTGAAGGTACCGTGCATGTAAAACGCTGCTTTGGTTTTGTGTTTCAGCCCCCAGAATCCTCCTGCAGCCCCTCCATGCCCACAGGCAGCCAGGTGAGTGCTGTCCCATCGCCGCGTTTGGGTTTATGGGTTTCCTTCTGCAGATGTTTACTTATTTGGGAACGTCTCTGGAGTTGCTCTGGAGTAAAAAATGATCCTTGTCGTATTTTCAGTTTATTTTTCTAAGGAGAGAAACAGCTGCGATTGGGTGTTCTTGTTCTCCCCTTGTAACCTCTGAATTGGTGTTTCTTTTAATGGAATTTGTCCTGGGCTTGATGTTCCAACGTGCTGAATTCCTGTGTGTTTTATGAAAACAAATGGCAGTGCAGAGGCTGTGAGCGCCCCAGCGAAGACAAAGCCAGCACCCCCCACTGTACGTGTACAGGATGCCATCACAGGAAGCAGCGCCGTCATTCTGCCACTCACAGACAGTGTCACAGCTCACAGTGCTGGGCTTGCTGCTGCAGCCTTGGTCACTGTTCCCTTTCAGCAGTGTGGCTCAGAGCTGGGGGCAGTTGGTGCTTGTTAGCTCGGCCCCTTCCTCTGATCCCCCGGCAGCCACGGCTTGATGAGCCTGTGCCATATGGCATGGAGCTGGGCAGGGCTGGAGCTGTGCTCCAGCAAACAGCACGGTGCCTGTGACCCACAGGTGTGGGGTTGGGACTGATCAGTGCTCCTTTGAGGAGCTGCTGGGCGTTCACAGCCAGTGGGGAACTTTCTGCTCCAGGAGGTTGGGAGATCCGTTGGCTAACTCCACACAGGATTCAGCTCCGTGGCTGCTTTGAGAAAGAGCTGTGCCCATGTGAGCTGAGCAGTGGATGAATGGGAAACCTGGTGTCCAGAGTGAGCCCTGGGCACGCTGGTTGGATGTGCCCTAGTAAACTAACACAGCTCTTCTGGAGCTGATGTGCAATGCAGTGTGGCTTAAAACCGAACAAAAGGATGGTGCCCCTATCTCTGGAGTGTCTTTATGTAAAACAAACAAGTGGGGAGGAATAAAAGGGAAAAGCTGAGATGTTGGCTTTGACATGAGAAATTGGGCGCTGTCGACCTCTGTGACCACGCTGGAGCAGTTCCAGCTTTCCTTGTGCAATCCCGCCTGGTTCTCATGGTCAGTTCTTGCAGGCAGATGGTTCTGTTGCTTTGAACTCTACTGGCTGAGGATAGCTTTGTTCCAGTCAGCTTTTCCAGCAGCTCATCCTGTCCGCTGCCGCCTCCTGACCACGGCTGTTTTATTTCCACAGTGCTTCCCTCATGATGAGTTCTGAACTGAACGTCCCAGTGGATCCCTCCACTCCTGCTTGCTGCTCTGAGCCTGGCACCAAGGGCATGGATTACCGGGACTGGGTGCGCCGCAGTTACCTGGAGCTGGTGACCTCCAACCACCACTCTGTTCAGGCCCTGTCCTGGAGGAAGCTGTACCTGAGCCGAGCCAAGCTGAAAGCCTCCAGCAGAACCTCTGCTCTGCTCTCTGGATTTGCAATGGTACTTTGGTTTCGCAAGAAATGCTTTCTGGGTTGTGAAATGTTTGCGTTCTGTTACAAAGGGAAAAAGAAGGGGGAAAAAAAAACAACCCACCTCTATTCATTGGCGTTCTGTCCCTGCGAAGGAGAAGGGTGTGCTGTGATGTGCTTGGCTATCCCAAGGCACTGTGCATACAGGAGCTGCCCACACCTCCCAGTGATCCTCACAGCCCTCTCTGCAAACACCGATCCCCTCCCTGCTGAGGATCCCAAGAGCTGCCCCGTATCCAAACACTGCCCCAAGGCCAGGTGTTGCCAGCTGCACCTGGTCGCACCTGAGGTCCTAATCTCATTTTCTGTCTGTTTTTTCAGGTCACGATGCCTGTAATAAGGTGGAGGCTGGCTGGCAGCCTGCCAGGGTGCGCTTTGCATGGCATGAACAGGCAGATGGTGTTGTGAGAGGCCCCTCGGCCTCTGGCACGACGTCAGAGGGCTGTGCAGCCCGCAGGGAGCCAAACTGGGTGTATTTTTGTCAGTGCTGCCCGTTGGGAGTAATCCCTCGTCCTCGCTGTGCTCTGTGCAGCATTGGGTGTTGGCTGGGAGCTGTTGCATAGGTCAGAGCCGTGTCAGGGAGCGCATAAATAAACACCACGAGATAGCGGCGTGCTGCTCAGGGCTCGGAGCTGTGATGCCATCAGCCTCCTCCTCTCCCCTCTGGTTTTATCAAGAGCGAGAGCTCTTCTGGGCAGTCTTTCTGCCCAGGAAGTGAGTGGCTGCTGAGGTCTGAATGCACACGTGCAGAGGGCAGGACGTGGTGTGAGGGAGTTGCATGGGCAGGCTTGGGGAGCTTTCCACGTTTTGTAAAGTCTTTGTGGTTTTTTTTTAAACTTCTTCCACCCCCAGAGGATGAATGCTCCTTAGCGTATGCCAGAGCTGGGGCCAGGGTGCACCCTTTGCCTCATCTCTAGCAGTTTAAAAGCAAATTAGTCAATAGGTGTAATATTGTTAATAAACCACTAGCTTAATAAGATAAGTAGATCCCAAGTGGGCGTGTCCCAGAAATTGATGTTTTTGCAGTGAGGAACAGCCTGGTCACACAGGGCCTTCCAGCAGAAGGTGCTGCATCTGTTGCTGTCTGAGTTGGTAGCTGTGTGTTTAGGATGTGGATGCTGACTAATAAGAGCATCTCTGTGGCTATTGATGAAAGCAGTGCAGTTATTCAGAGTTAGATGGACTCCGTGCAGCGCTGAGTGCCCTTAGCTGTGCAGACAGGTGTCACACAGGGCCTGGCTGTCGCTTTATTTCCTTCCCTGTCTGCATGTGCGATTCCAGCCAGTTCCATATTGGCTGGAAATGATTACAAGCTGATGGGTATTTAATCAACAGGCAGTGGTTTCGGTCCAGCTCCTTCTGGACGGGTTGTAGAATAATGCAGACCTTCCTCGTTACACGATACTGTCTGCAGTATTCCTGGCAGAGAGCTGGGTGGGCCAGGAGGATGCAGCTGCTTCGAGATCCAGGGCTGCATGGAGGGGCTGTACGAGGCATCCTGGGCTGGCTGCAGGTGAAGAGGGTTGAGAGGGAGCTCAGGAAATCTCCCTCGTTTCCCCAGTGGGATGGGGAGCTGTCCCTGCTAACAGTGCTTGTCCAGTTGCTGCAGGATAATGTTTCATTTAGAGAAGGGGAAAAGAAGGAAAAAAGAAAGTGCAACAGATCTACTGGAGTGATTGTTTGCACAGCCTGCTGAACCATCTGTGTGGATGCAACGTGCTGTATGTGAAGACATTTGTTATCCCCCTGTGTGATACCATCTATGCTCATCTTAATTTCTCAAGATGAGCATCATCTTTGTTGTGGGCAACCTGGGATCCGGTGATCTTTAAAAAGAAATGAAGAGGGGAAAAATGGAATAGCATGTCATGTAACTTCAGTTTGATCCACACAGGCTCCTTTAGCAAACCTACAAGAGTGGAGTGCAGCAGGGCAATCCTTGGGCTTAACATAAAGCCTGTGCTGAAATCCTCTGCTGCTCAGCAGAGTGCTCAGTGCCTTGCAGAGTCAATCCCTTGATATCTTGGCTTCTGCAAAGAGGTTAAAGCAGAGGGGACTGTTGTCACAGGAGAGTATTGAACGTGACATATTAATAGTTTTACAGACCAAGCAGCATGCTTAAATGGCTTTTAAATGGGTTATGTCAGCTTGTCCTCTTTCTCTTATCCCGGTCAGAGGATGACATGGTGATATGGGGTAAAGCAGTGAAGCTTGCACACCTTGCCAGTGCTCATTTGGGTTAAACACACTGTTTTTCTGCCTTGCTGCCCTGTCTGGATTGTTGATGTTTTTCTGTGGAATACCTCTTCCTGAACCATCAGTCAGTGTTAAATATTCATCGTGTTGCACAGCTGAAGCTAGCCCTAGGGAACAGGTTCATCTGGGAGGAAACATCCAATTAGCTGCAAAGTGCTGCTCATGCGATGGGTAACAGCTAGAAATTGATATGTTGGCATCAGCTTTCAGCTCTAATATAAAGCTGTGGATTGAGCATGCCTGTACAATTCCTGTTCAGCTTGCTGAGTGCTGTGTTGCTGTGTAGCACAGTGTCCAGGAATGAATGATGCACCTGCAGCTTCTCCTGCCTGCTGTGGCCTGGCTGATGATCACTGTGCTGTACAGGTGTGTCGTACAGGGCACTGTATGAGGATAAGTCTGATCTCCTCGAATCTGTTTGCAGAGAGCTGGACAAGGAACACAAGGTCGGGTTGGTGGTTGGACACGGGGCTCTTCAAGGTCTTTTCCAGCCTCTGTGATTAGAGGAGGAGAGGTGATGGCCTTGAGTTGTGTCAGTGGAAGCTCAGGTTGGATGTTAGGAAGCATTTCTTCTCAGAAATGGCAGTGATGCAGTGGCACAGCTGCTCAGGGAGGGGGAGTCCCCATCCCTGGAGGTGTTAAGAACTGTGGAGATGTGGCACTGAGGGCTGTGATCAGTGGGCACGGTGGGGTGGGCTGGGCTTGGACTTGGGGATCTGAGAGGTCTTTTCCAACCTCAACAATAGCATGATTTTAAGGCAGTGTGGTGTATGGCAATCAGACAAAAAAAACAACCACCACCACGTATTCATCACCAGATCAGAGTGCTGGAAATGCCCAAGAACTGTCCCAATGTGTTCTTAGTGTCTCTAACATCCTCTGTAGCTGATGAAGGTACAAAGCCCAGGCATGCTGTGGTTGGCCATTTTCTACCCCACACACATGCTATGTCCTGCTGCTAGCAGACTTGTTCAGACTTGACCTGCTCCCTCCTTCAGGCTGCTTGTGATTTCAAGGTAGCTGCAGGAAAGACAGCAGTTATAGTGCTGCTTCCATCCTCCTCAATCCTCTTCATGGTTACCAGCAGGGACAATGTGAGCGTACCCCTAATCTTCCAGTGTCTAGATAACATTATGAACAAGTAAGACCAGAGTGAATGGTGCAGCCTGGAATGGCTGTTCATACCTTGCTGCATTAAAGCACCTGAAAACGAACAGCTTCAGAGACTTGCTGGCTGATAGGAGCCTGCTTTCCTGAACTGAGAGCACAGTTGTCACAGCACCCGTAAGCCAATGGCCGTCCACCTCTGTGGAATCCTTCAAGAAGTTAAGAGACCTCAAGGGAGATATTTGGGGATATAAATAGCTTGTATCTGGGCATATTTGTAATAAAAACCAACTTAGCGCTCGGAGAATAGAAGGCAACTATTTTAACTCTGGAGTAACTTGGACTCTGACGAAGTAGCTCGCACGCTTCCCTTGGGAGGCTGGGTATGCTCGCTGGCTGCTGGCCAGCAGGGCTGCTGCTTTTGCTCTGCCGTGCACTCCCCAAGCTGAAAGTTCCTGCAGCGAGCTGCTGGCTCTGAGAGGAAGAGGGAAGGTGTGAGGGGCAGCAGCAGGCTGGCTGCCTGGGCTCTGTGCGGCCGCTCCTGATGCTGCCTGCGTGGTTTGAGGCCATTGGTGTGGTTGCAAAGGGGACAGGTGTTCTTTTGGGGAAAATCCAGCACCAAAAATGTGTGTGTAAGGCTCGAGAGGGGCCAGGCTGCAGACAGTGCATATATCATTGAGGGAAACGGGGCTGGCCCCGTTAAACTGCTGTGCTATAAAGCTCTCAAGTGCATACTTGAACTTCGGTGGTGTTCCCGAGTAAAGATGCTTTCCTGGACGAAAGCTTTGAACCCAAGTGTTGAGTGGTGGTTTCTTGTTCCCGTTCCCCCAGGTTGCCATGGTGGAGGTGCAGCTGGAGATGCAGTACAAGTACCCACAGATGCTGCTCATCGCGTTCAGTGCCTGCACGACGGTGCTCGTGGCCGTTCATCTCTTTGCCCTTCTCATCAGCACCTGCATTCTGCCCAACGTGGAAGCAGTGAGCAACATCCACAACCTGAATTCCATCAGCGAATCCCCCCACGAGCGCATGCATCCCTACATCGAGCTGGCGTGGGGCTTCTCCACCGTGCTGGGAATCCTCCTTTTCCTCGCGGAGGTGGTGCTGCTGTGCTGGATCAAATTCCTGCCCGTGGACTCCACCCTGAAGAATGACACCACCACCATCCAGAAGCCCAGCGGCCACGCGGGCTGGCAGGCAGCGCTGGTCTCCACCATCATCATGGTCCCCGTGGGTCTGATCTTCGTCGTCTTCACCATTCACTTCTACCGCTCTTTGGTGCGGCACAAAACGGAGCGCCACAACCGAGAGATCGAAGAGCTTCACAAACTGAAAGTGCAGTTAGATGGGCATGACAGAGGCATGCAGGTGGTGTGACGGGGGCTGAGGCCGAGAGCAGGACGCCTGTTCTGCTAGATGGTGAGGCACGCTGGTGGTGGAGGATTGTTTTGGGGCTTACATATGTAAATGCTGATTGCCTGCCCTGTATAGCTGTGGGTCCTAACGCTGTTCCTGGTCCTGCACACTTGTGTACTTAAGTGAACACTGCCATGGAGTTCAAAGTCAAACCCTTATCTACCTTTATGCTGGTACAACTAGCCAAAAAGCTGCATTGTTTTACAAATGCGATGTTCTCTTGCCAAAAGTAAAAGTGCATCAGCTGTCCAAAAAGGCTGTGTGTGTTTGGGACCTGTCTTACGTGTCAGAACTCCCTGGCTGTCTGTGCAGCAGCAATTAATTGGCAGTTTGTTTCTAGAGCTGGTTCATGAAGGTACCTGCACCCAACGTGAGGACGTTTGGAAAGCACAATAGAAACTGTGAGTGTTGGTCACCTTTGTTCCAAAGCAAATGTCCCATAAACACATAACCAGGAAGAAATCAGCCTTAGCTTTTCTGTTCTTTTCTCGCTGTTCCTTTCCATACTTCTATGAATTCTGAATGCAGGGGGCTGGGGACTTCTGTTGTTCTTTCTTCAACAGCATCTGTCATGTCAGACTGAACGGATGCCAAGATTGCTTGTTTTTTTTTCCAGCGAGAGCCCAGGGAAGGCTTACAGGTGTTTTAGTTTTAACAAGGACGTTCTTAAAACAGAACTGTGACAACGTGTAATGAGACAAAGCTTTGAAGGACTAGAAGAGCGAGTTTCAAGGAGGAAAAGTGGCAGCAGACAGTAGAAACCCATCCCTGTGTAGTTTTCAGTCATGTCCTCTTGGAATGTCTTTTTCTTGGTGCGCTGGAGAGAACGAGTCCCGGGTCTGTGTTTTTTGTTGGTGCTGTTTGTTGGCTGCAGTGTTTGCCTGTGGAAAATGACCACTTTTTCCTCCCTCCACCAAAGCAGGGAGCTCCTCTGGGAGCCTGGAGCTGCAGGGCGAGCCTGACCCAGCAGAGATCTGTGTGCCATGACAGAGCTATCACATTTCATTTGGGCTGACTTCTTTTCCAGCACTAAAGAAAAAGATGCTTGCAATGTTCTAGTTAACGATGGTCCTTTCTTCCACTGGGATCTGAGAAATGTGATGGCAGTGCATTGTGTGTCAGCTTCCCAGAAGGGGGAGTACACACAAATCCCAGTGAGGCCGTCCCCATGTCTCTCCATGATGAGGGGCTTGGGAAACAAACTCTCATTTCTCTTGTTTACATGTGAGTTTGAGCATTGCTGAACAAAGTTGCTTAGCACCATGTCTGTGCCTTTCATCTGCTGTTCTTGCTGCAGTTGGCACGTACCACATTGGCCAATGTGCAGCAAAGAAAATCGTTTTTGTGTGTGACATGACTAGCCTGTACTTATGCACATATGCAAAAAATGAGGAGTGTCCTCCAGGAAGTGGATGGTCATGAAAAAAATCCGTACCATCCCCCAGGAGCCCGCCCCTCTTCCTCCTCTTCTTACCAAAATAAAAGTTAGAAGGTTTACGTAACAAAACCAGAGTTGAGTTTTCTGCCAAGTATTACACACGTAGGCTCTTCTTCCAGCAAAATCTCTACTGCAAAGCCGGATCTAAAGCAGGTAGGATTAATTTTGTATCTGTACTTTGCATTTTTTCCATCACAGCAGTGGTAATTGGTATCTGTGTGCTGCGGAGCCTGGGAGGTTTGACATCAGCTGTAGAGGAAAAAGTATTGTAGCATTTATTTTATTTTATTTTGTAATAAAGAAATTGTTGAATTTCAGTGTGTATGTGATGCTGTGACAACGCAGCTCATTTGGGAAGCAATGGATCATTCAATTAATTCTTTTAAATGTAATAAATTTCACCGAAGGGAGAAATGCAGCAGAGACCATGCTTGGGCTTTGGAGGGATCGGGTCTGCAGCAGTTCTGTGGCTCGAGAGGGCTTGCCTTACACCGTGGGGAGTCAGGGGCTTCAGGTGGTTTCCCAAGGGTTTACACACTTGAAGCTGGGTAATGGTGTGCTTTGCTCCATTTGCTCATAGCTTTGATGTCTGTTTCTCTCTGGGCGATGGGTTCTCCCCTTCCACAGGAGTATTTTTGCTTCTTGCCATCTGGGTTCTCTCTCTGTTACCTGTCACCTTTGTGCTGTACCTCCTCTTGTTCCTCTTTCCCAACAAGAGCACTTGATTTCTCACCTATTCCTCTGACTTGTTTACATTTTCACTGCTGTTGGGCCCAGGCTTCCACTGCAGTAAGATCTCCCGTGGTATCAGCAAGCAACAGAAACTGAATTAATCTGTAAATGAGTGGGGACAGCGTGCTTGTCCAGATGGCTGCTTTCGTGCTGCAGTGCCAGAAAATCCTCCCTGCTTCTGCCACTGCCCGTAGCTGGCAGCAGGACTCCATCAGTCAAGCAGAGAGATGCCTGCCTTTCCACACCGTGCTGCTGTCCCCGTGGCCTGCTGGCACCAGCTCATTTTTCATGCCTGGCTGGGGCACCACATCCTGCTCACCCCTGGGGTGTCTGTCACCGCTGGGTCTTCAGGTACAGGGTAAGCTCCTGGGGTGCCTGCATGGGTGTGCTGCTCCTGCCCTGCAGCCAGGATGGTGTTTGTTGGCTTTCTGCTCCAGCTGTGGGTCCTGCCATGCTGCTCTCATCCTCAGCTCTCTGCACAAGCTCTCATTTTGCCTAGGCAATCCCTCCAGTCTGCTCCGTGGTGCTCAGCCACGTCTTGAGGCTCGCCTTGCAGCAAGGAGCAGCCACGACCCCTTCCAAGGCCTGCAGGTTCTCAGGGGGCACTTTATGCCAGGCAGGAAAATGCCATCATGGGCCGTGGTACTGCCTCCAGGAAAGGGGTGCAAGGGGGAGAGCAGCTTTGAGTCACCCCACGGCTGCTTCCCTTGTTAGCAGGAGCCCAGCCTGGGCACAAGCACGGGCAGGCACCCAGTGCAGTGTCAGATTTTCCCCTTGGCCCAGCTTGGTGGCAGCTTCATCTCCCTGAGCTCCCTATTTTTAACACAGGCAGGCTGTCAGGTCCCAGCCTGTCCCATTGCTTTGGTGGGCAGCAGCAGCCTCAGCACCAATGCAGTGAGCTCTGCTACACCTGGCTGCCTGGGCCCGATCTGTGAGACCTGTGGAAGTGATGTCAGGGCCCAGAGCAGAGTGTGATGTGCTAAGTGCTCAAATACGTGGAAGTGCTCCTAGGGAGATGGTGGAGCATGCATCCCCTGGCTTGCTGTGCAGGGTGTGGGGACTGCAGTGGGGCTGGTGGGCTGCAGGGCTGGCTGCTCACACTTGGCACCTTTCTGTGGTTTTATGTGGCATTTCACCATGTCCCATCTCCCTCCCCTTCCTTAAGCTAACAAAAAGTTTCAAGGTTCTCTACTTTCATAGCTTCGATATCTTCTCATTCTTGTTGCCTTATCTTAAAGCTGCTTCCTCAGCAACCTCCCCCGAGAGCCACAGCCTCAAGTTCAGGCCCCACGCTTATCTACTGGAGATCCTCTCCCAGGCTGACTCCTCTGTACTGCTTTCAGATGAGAAAGCAGCTCCAGCACTGACATACCTGCTGAGCTAAGTTCTGTGAACACACATGCACAGGACTCAGTGCTCACTTCTCCAGGCTGTGAGTGCTGCATGCCAGGAGAGAATGATGTCTGTGCTCCACCAGCTCTTGGTTGACCTCTGCATGAGCAATATGTAACGCAGAGCAAGGTATGTATCTCAGCTGGGAGTGAAACCAGCTCAACGTGCAAAGCTCCTCACTCGTTTCAGGCTGATTTTTCTTTTAAAGACAGCTGCACCCTCTATGGGTTAACTTGTGTTCTACCTCTTGTTATTTAAGGCTTGCACGGGTATTACACACATCCTTTTAAAACACACGAGGTATCAAACATGCACTTGCTTTTCATGAGAGAATGGTTCTCAGTCTGTTTTACAAGTGCATATCTGGGTTTAAAAGATAAACAGTTGTGATAGGGGTTCCTATTACTTGAAGTTTGTCATACAATCAATATAATAACAGAGAGGGCAAAAAAACTTTTAGCACCTAATTAATTAAAACCTCCTTATACTTTTCTGAGATAACCCAGACACAACCACTGATGTCCTACAGCACTGCAATTCTGGCTTTGTAAGAGAGAACATACATAAGGTTTTAGAAAGCCAAACAGAGCCGATGGGTTTGTAACTGCAGTGTGATGTGTCTGAGGTAGTGCACGTCAAAAGATGGACATAGCAATAATGGAGTGGTGACTACGTTAAGTTTTGGACTATAAAACTATCCTGACAAAGCTCTTGGTGCTCGGCTCACAAGATAATTATTTGCAGATTTGAAACTGAAGATATTGAGTGGGCAGAGCTGGAATTTTCTGGCAAGAACAGCAGCTTGCTGTATGGTTCAAACAAAGTAGAAAATTCCTGCTAACAAATGCAGAGTACAAAATGAACTAATATTGTTTATCTCATTATCATGGCACGCTGATTCATCAGCAGCCAGCATCTGCTCCCATTGCTGAGAGAATGGAGCAGCAGGTACCCATGCCAAAAGGGTTCTCACAGTCTGAGAGCACAATGGGAATGTAAAAGGGAACATTGGAAATAATGGTCAAACATTAATGGGAACAGTCAACTGCTGCATTTTGCTACGTGGAGAGCAGATTGCTGAAGAGGCTGAGCACCAGAAGGCAGCAGGATGCTGGTAGACGGGGTCTCAAGGCTTGCCCTACCTGCAAAATGGGTTTCCTTGCCCAGCGTGGCTCTCTGCCGAGCCCCAGCAGGCTGCCAGCCATCTCCTGCTTGGCCCAATGTCCTTCAGTGTGATGGCAGCAATGCTGGGCTGCTGCAGTGCTGGCCTGGGGACAGCATGCTATTGAGCCCGTGGGTGCTGGCAGCACAGGGCTGATGGCACCAGCCTGCCCCAGGAAGGTTAGGGATTGCAATTTTGAGATTTCTGTGGGAAATTTCTTCTGATAAAGCTGAGCTGTCTCATTGCAGTGCCAGCCCTCTGTTACAGAGGGCGTGCTGGAACTGCTGCTGAGGCAGTGATGCTGTGGGTAGGGTGGGGGTTTGCCGTTTAGGACTGCCCGTGGAAGCAGTGCTTGCTGATCCCTGCTGCAATCAGTATGTAGCTGTGTCCACAACAGTTTAAATACAGGGCTAAACTAAAACTGCTTCACTGCAGCCTTGAAGGAACGTAGCTGCAACCGTTTAAAACATCCTGATTCACCCAACTGATTTCTAGTAACCTAGTTTAGTCGGGTTGAAGAGCTGCCTCGTCTGCAATGCCTGCAGCAGAGGGCAGTTTGCAGCATGAATACACTACTGGGACTTTGAAAACCACGTGCTGTGCCAAGGAAGTACTTCTAGGACAGGATATAGCTGTACAAGGATGCTGAAATCCCATGCAATAAACACACCCCTCTTTCCTTAACAAAGCCAGACAGCACTGCAAGGTGTCATTTCATTACAATAGCTGTGACAGTGCTGAATGGTTTTGATGATACAACTGTCACGCTTCTTCCACAGCACAGCTTCATTTTCAAGAGCACAGAAGTTGGTTCTGAACAGACAGATGGCCCTCAATCAGCGTCTGCCACAAATGACATCTTGAATCTTAGGTACAAGGTATGATTCAAACCTGACTGCTGGAGGTGCCAAGAAAAAAGATGATAGCCTTTGGTGCTGCAGTCTGTTGCTCAGCTTATTCCCAAGACTTGACTCTCAGCATTGAGAGCTAACAGCAGGGTTCAGAGATGACAAATGACAGGAAAATAACAAAGTCTGTGCGAGTCTGAGCTCTGCCCAAGCCGTCTCTGTGGAAGAGTCAGCACTGGCCCTCTGCAGATGCAGCTCTTTGGTCCCAGAAGATATAGGTCACCCATGGCATTAATGGTTTATCCTCACTGTTAAAGTATGAATCTTCAGCAAAAGGATAATTACTTCAATTAGCTCTCAGTGTTGTACTGTCTGTGGAGAGATGCTTGCCTGCCCCCAAGAGCTTCTCTCTCAAGGAGCACCCTGAAGTGGATGAGAAGTCAACTGTGTCCCTAGGGCACAGATAAGAGCAAAGCAGGATGACAAAAGAGCTGCCATTGCCCAGGACAGTCTTCACACAAAGAAATGCCCCCTCCCTTTCCTGCACCATCTCGTTTGCATGTGTTAACATCCCTTTGCTTCCCCCGGGGTACACCTGGCTCCTTACAGACACTCCAGAAACAAATCAACTCCTGAAAAGCCTGGTTTTTATTTTCCAACTCTAGCCACCCCTCGCTGATCACACAGGTGTCCCCTGGAAGGAAAGAGCTATCCCTAGCAGTTCTTTACCCAGCTCCTCGTGCCTTCCTCCAGCACTGAACTCCGCAGAGAGCTCCCTGAACGTGACACAGACTCGGCGCTGCTCGATGTGCCTGCGGTGAATGGCATGTTTCCACTTGTAGCGTGCATCACCGTACAGCACCAGCAGAGACCGCCGCGGTAAGTGAATGGCAACAGTCACTTCCTTACTTGGGACAAGCCTTGGGGACAAAGGGCAGCTGGTTCCTTGTTTGCCTGGGTTTTCACGTGGTGATGCCTGTGTAAGAGGCCCAGGGGGAGTTAATTCCTCCTTTTCGTTACTGGAAGTAGGAAATAATTGGATGCTGTCCTCTGAATCGCAAGACATGGACAGCACAGTTTTTGAGAGCAAGTTTAAGCTAACCAGACGCTCTCCCCACAGCCACCAATCATCAAAATGTGGGTCGATGGCAGAACCCCTTTCTGGCCTGTAATCCAGATTGCACTGCTCAACAGGCAAGAAACCACCTAGCACAGAGCAGGCCTCCATCTGCCCCACAATCCTTTTACTAAAACTTGGCAAGCCAGTGAAGCCACCAGCTTTTAACCTCTGTTTCTTGAAGTTGACTTTGGGTCCATAATCCTGTTGGAAAAGAAGAGGGGGAGGGGAAAACAGTGTTAAAGGAAAACCTGATCCCTATGGGGTTGAGGCTTTGGAGTTGTTGTCTTCCAGGAGCTGGTCCCCAGTTCCCAAAAATCACAGAACCATTAAGGTTGGAAAAGACCTCTAAGATCACCAAGTCCAACTATCAACCTGTGCCCACTNCAATGCTGCAATGCGGGAGCGGCCTGCACGGGCTGTGAGCTCCGGGGAACACAGATAACGCCTTCATCCCGCAGCGATACGAAGCGCGGCCGCCTCCCGCCCCGCTCCGGCCCCGCCCCGCCGCCCCCTCCCCGCTACCTGCGTGGGCGGAGCGGCCTGCGCGGGCCCCTCGCAGAGCAGGCAGGAGCGGATCCCCTTGCAGCCGCAGCCCGGCCCCGTGCTGCCGCTCACCGCCGCCGCTTCCTCCTCCTCCTCTTCCTCCTCCATCCGGACGCGGCCGCTCTCTCCCCTCAACCCCGCCCGCCCTCGCGGCCCGGCCCGCTGCAGGTGAGGGGACGGCGGGCACGCGGAGCTGGGTGCAGGCCGCGCGGCGGAGCCGGCGGAGGCCTCGCTTTCCCAGCGTCCCTCGCGGCGCCGCCCGGGCATATAGCGCTGCTCGGCGCCGCGGGGGCTGCTGGGAGCTGTAGTGCCGCGGCGGCGCTCCGGGCCGCGGAGCTGTGGGTCAGGGCCGGGCCGGGCAGCGTGGGGAGGAGCGGAGCGGTCCCGGGGACGGTCCGGCCTCGTGTCCGCGGTGTGACGCGGGGATGAGCTGCCCCCGCTCCGCCGCTCGTTTTGGGCGCAGCCGTTTTGTTTATGTCCTTAACGCCGGGTGATGTCCCGCCCGCTAAGGGCCGCAGGGGCGCGATTGCTGTCTGTATCCGGAGGGCATCCTGGGACGTGGGGCACGGCTTCGGGCGGCCGGGGAGAGGTTTACTGTAGGGGNTGACTCCACCACTTCCCTGGGGAGGGGTTACACTGATATCTCTCTGGAATTAGGTTTCTCGGCTGTAAGACTGAGAAAAAAAACCCTTTACCTCTCTCACCTAAAGACCGTGTGAACTTTGGTGCCCAAATATGCAATGGTAGGTACTGAATGTGGCTGCAGCTGATTTTAATTAGAAGCTCATTCTCGTGATTGATTTCAGAAGTTTCCTGAGAAGGGCTTTTAATGAAATACGTGAGCTTGAAATCCAGAGGGATCTAAGAGCAAACGTGCTTCTAAAGCCAAACCTGCTTCTTCCGGCCGGACTGCGAGGGCTTCCACTCATCGCGGTCCATCAGTTCAACCATCTCCGCTTCTTCATCCTCACCAATGAACTCCTCTGCCAGAAACACCCCCGGGAATGGAAACGCCCAGCCAGCAAAC
>VXAB01010620.1:26326-54170 GCA_013399175.1 Odontophorus gujanensis | reverse complement strand
GCCGCTCACCGCCGCCGCTTCCTCCTCCTCCTCTTCCTCCTCCATCCGGACGCGGCCGCTCTCTCCCCTCAACCCCGCCCGCCCTCGCGGCCCGGCCCGCTGCAGGTGAGGGGACGGCGGGCACGCGGAGCTGGGTGCAGGCCGCGCGGCGGAGCCGGCGGAGGCCTCGCTTTCCCAGCGTCCCTCGCGGCGCCGCCCGGGCATATAGCGCTGCTCGGCGCCGCGGGGGCTGCTGGGAGCTGTAGTGCCGCGGCGGCGCTCCGGGCCGCGGAGCTGTGGGTCAGGGCCGGGCCGGGCAGCGTGGGGAGGAGCGGAGCGGTCCCGGGGACGGTCCGGCCTCGTGTCCGCGGTGTGACGCGGGGATGAGCTGCCCCCGCTCCGCCGCTCGTTTTGGGCGCAGCCGTTTTGTTTATGTCCTTAACGCCGAGTGATGTCCCGCCCGCTAAGGGCCGCATGGGCGCGATTGCTGTCTGTATCCGGAGGGCATCCTGGGACGTGGGGCACGGCTTCGGGCGGCCGGGGAGAGGTTTACTGTAGGGGAGAAGTTGTTTACAGTAAGGGCAGTCGGGTGTTTCTGTGGGTGGCAATTAAATCCGGTTTACCCGAGTTTTAGGGGATGCAGAGGCTGTCTGCCTGGGCAGTGCTGTGCTCTGTGCCATCTCCCCCCGGGAAAGCAGCTGCCGCAGGTGTGCTCGTCCTGGTGGCAGGGGAGTTCCTGGAGCAGAGCCTGGTTGTACAGGAGAGGGCCACGATGATGAGAGCCATCACAGTGCAGACAGCTCACCTGCAGCACGCCTCTTGCTCACATAGCGAGCTCCTGGGACGGGCTGGGTCAGCTCTGCAGGAGCATGTGCTCACCTTAATGAACACCTCTGGTATTCTCATCTCAGCCGTAGAAAAAGAGTCCTTCATGCTCAGCAGCCAAATTCTTAGCGTTTGTGTCTCCCTTTTGGAGTTGGTTGCAGAGGACTTCCCCTCATCCCTGTTTGTTTTCCCAGGGGGGCTCCAGGAAGAGGTCCGACGGCTGCTTGGTGACTGCGGCAGAAGGGTGAAGATCAACATGTCAAAAATTACGACAGAACTTCTTTTGGAAAGAGCGGTTCCGAAATCGACGAGGCTCCGAAAGATTGAGACGCTGAAGTAAGTGCTGGAAATTTCCAGATGAGTTCAGCACGGGCGATTCCCCCTTTTAAGCATTTTTAATGAGAGGTGATGTTCTCAGTGCAGGATCAGTGAGCACAAGTGGAGCTGCCACAATTACCACCCCACCACGTGTGTTGTTTCCTGGGTTCTGATTTCCTAATGCTAAGAAGTGCTCCTTCCTTCCCCCCAAACCACTTCTGTCTCCAGTAGCAGGTGCTCAGTATAAATAGGACATCTGCTTCTGGTCTGGACCCGCAGGATTTTCTTCATGTTTTGGCATTATGTCTGTTCCCTTTATTTTCCCCTCCATCACTTTGCTCTAAATCCAGTTATGTCCCTACGTGAAACACTGCAGAAAGGGAGAATGAGCTGACATGCTTAGCAACCTCTGAAGCAGTTTTATTGCTTGGATCCTCTCAGAGGTCACCAAACATAATAAATGTCTCTCCAAAAGGTAAATAACAGTGGAATATTTTAAATGGAGAGCTGGTCAGTTGCAGTGACTCATCTAGCTGATTTCTGGCAGGCATCTGTGTTGCTTTTGTTGCTGATGTAGAGCTCTGGGTTTCACGTGCACTCGTTAGTTACTTCTTTTAGTTGGTCCTGTGCTGAAATAATTGTTTTCAGAGAGAAACTCAGAAGTTTTCCCAAAGAGCATCAGGTAACAAGGTGATGTTGAGGTGGCTGAAGGAGTGCATTTCTAGAAGCAGTTTTTCCATGCAGCTTCATGCCACCATTTTGAAGGGTAATGTTTCTGAAAGTCCATTTGGGGAACGCTGTGCTGAGCTTCTCCCACACTTTGTGTCATGCTCCTGCTTGGAGTGATGGCACAGCAGTCACTCTCAGCATTGCAACTGAGTTCTGTTCAGCCTTCCATCCATACTTTGGCTGGTTAAACTTCTGAGATGATGAGTGAGAAGTGATCTTGCTTTCTAAATGAATGTACCTATTTATTTGCATTTTCTGTATGTGGCCCTTTATTCGCTAGTCATTATCGAGGCAGATCTTGTTTGTTAGAGGAACTCAGGCTTGTATCCTCAGGAGACCCTGGCTGACAGTGCTGGAAGTTCCCTGTGGACCTCAGCAAAATGGTCTGATCAGACCTACACGGTGCTTCCTGTAAGCATGGTTTTCAGTTTCTCACTGAGGAGGGATGCTTTTTCCCTTCTCAGACCAGATGAGAGGTGCCCCAAGGTGCAGCCTTGTACCCTGTGAGAGTCAGCTCTCGTTTTGCAGTGAAGTTCAGGTAGTTGATGTTCTCTTTTCCTTTCAGCCTGTCCAAGCTGCAGCTGAAGACTGGAGACTTAGACCCACGTTTGTTTTCTCGTCTGAGGCATCTGCAGAAACTGGATCTCTCTGATAATTTATTGGACAAATTTCCCAACAGCCTAACCCTGCCTGATCTGCGTGTCCTGAACTGCAACAACAACCAGCTGGAGGATGTCACTGCTCTGAAACAGTTCCCTCTGCTCGAGGAGCTAAATTATGAGAACAATGTGTACCTCACAGTGAGTTATTTCCCATTTTTACGAGACAACCATTACATAGAGGGGAAAATAAATGGCACTTATGCCTAGTTCTTTAATATTTTTAGGCAGTAAGCGAGGACACCTTAGAAGCAGTCAGTGCTCTTATTCCCTGGGATGTGCAGAGATTGCCCTGCCTTGCAGGCAGGCCAGAGCCCAGTTTCACCACCACCACCACCTTGCGTTGGTGTCAAGTACTGCAGAAGTGCGTGGCACTTGCCTGCGTTGCTGAAGATCCCAACTTGCAGGGGAATGCCAGTTTACAAGTGAAAGTTGTCGTTTGAGTCAGAAATGCCGAGATTTTATGAAGTACCCTTTCCCAAATAAATACGTTCTGCTCTTCCTTGGGTTGTATTTTAATAAAGAACACTGGGTGTGAACTGAAGCAACCACCGTTTGTACAATTTTTGTAACTCTACTGTCTTTCTAGCTCAATGATGATTATAAAGTGATGTTTCTTTTGCAAAATCTTCGGCTGCTCAATGGCAAGGACATAACCAAGCTGGCTAATCACATCAGGCGTGTCAATAGCCGTAAGCTGACCAGCAAGGTAAGATGGGCAGTGTTTTTTTTTCACCTGTGAATACCTGCAAAGTAACTAAATGCTGTGCCACAGTATGAGCTGTGCTTTAAATATCTCATTACTGCTTTCTGTGGTCGCTGCTTGCATTTGTTCTGCTCATTCTGTTGCTACTTCTGCCTTCAGTTTCTATCAGTGTGAGGCCCCGTTCTGGGTTTCCATAGTGCTGCTGTGCCTGACTCTGTAGGCTGCAAAACTGGCAGGAACTGACAGCCAGAGAATTCTCGTCTAGCAAAGAGGATTTGTCATGAGTGCTCCACAGGGGCAGGAGCAGTGAGGTCTGTGTGTGAGCCTCCAGTTTTCTAGGTCACTCAGTTGCCATGCAAATATGGAAGAAACGTAGTGCTTCCTTACCAGCTGCATGCAGCTCTCCATCTAGATGATGTTACTGTTCTGGCTCCAGGAATGGGAGTTCAAAACCAGGCTCGGGATAGTCTTGATTTTCCCAATCGTGCACCAGGAACATGGATTTGTTCTTTTTCTCTGCACATCTGTAGCAGTGGTGGAGAGATCAAATGTGTGTGATGGCTTATTATGCTCGGTGTCATTTGTGTGATACTTTGTACCTAAGGAGGTCTTGGTGAGGGCTGCTTAGCCTCTAATCCTCCAGGCAGCTGGGCGTGCTTGAAATGGTCAGTAATGAGACACCAAACCCTCCCCTGTGCTGTTCATTTGATGCTGGTGTCTGTATCCCAGGTGTCTTTTCTGATGTTGCTGTGTTGTATCCTGCTGCTCCTTGGCTGCTGCTGTGTCTAAATAGGGAGGGTGTATTTCAGGGCCAAGCACTGGTGGGTGTGATAGTACCTTCCAGAAACCCTCAGGTGGGAAACTGCTGATAGATGAGTGTCTGCTCAATTGTGCCCAAGGTTCAGAAGCCTCTTGTAGTCAGGATATCTGTATTTATAAATGGTGATGGTGTGTGTGTACTGTGCTTGTACACACACTTGAACTACAAGAAAACTCAAACGCCCCCATTGTCCCCTGCCTGTTACAGTTACCTGTCAGGTGCACTCTGGCAGTGAGGAACACTGTGAGACTTCTTAAGACCACTTGCTGTGGATCTAGAGGCATGAAATCAGGTTTTGGTTCACGTTGACAATGTGTTCTTTGCCACACAAATGTGGAGCAGAGGGACTGGATTTTGTTGCACTGAAGTTGTGGTTCAAGTGCTGATCAAATAAATTGAGTAAGTACCTTCATGCAGCTGGAGGAGCCACAGGGTTGACAGCTTCTGAAACGTTTTTACAAGCACTGTTGTGCTTTCCTGCTTTGCTTTTCTGTGGTGTGCTGTTGAGTAAACCCAGTCCTTCTGCCTAGGTTACTGCTCACTGGAAAGAATTCTTCCGTGACCAGCTTCCTGAGAAGTACACAGCTGAGCAAGTGAAGTCCATCAAGAAAAAGTTCCTGAAGTCAGTACAGACTAATGTAGTGTATGGCCCCAGCTCACTTAGTGAATTCACCCGCTGGCGGGTAAGTTGCTTTTCACTCACCCTCCTTTCTTCGGGCAAGGGCTCTGCAGCCTGATCCTGAGCAGACCTGGCTGAAGTACTGTGTGGTTTTGGGCTCAGAGGACTCTTTCAGAAGGATGGTATTGGTTTTTAGCTCATTGTTTTGTTAAGCAGTTACAGGAGCACCAACACTAAATGTGCACCTGGATGCAATGATTGTCATCGGACATTGGTTTTTAATTCACAAACAATAATGACACGTGTACTAATTAACAAGACTGTGGTATTCCTACTACTTAATTTTGCAAACAGCAAGTCACTTTAATGGCAGCCTTTATTTAGTCTTGATGCTTCCATCAAGGAAGCTGTATGAAAGGAGAAAAGTTAGTGACAGGACTGTAGTTGTTCTTAGTGAGTTTTGTTTACAACACAAGTTTTAATGCATCAGCTTCTATCAGTCCTTTGTCTTGTTTTATTGCTGTGCTGTTCTTTTGTACCTTGCAAGTCCATGACAGAGTGGAGTTCTTGGATCAAGTAGCACAGACCTAGCCAGCAACACAAACTGCCACTGATGTTGTTTGTGGAGGTGAAAAGTCCACTCCAGCAGGCAGTGTGATGCACTACAGGGTCTAAGTCTCTCTGGCTGCTGTCAGTCACAGCTAGGGGCTGTGGCCTGGGTATGTCTGCACCCCAGGCTCTGAATGACCATCCTTTGAGATCAGACTGAAGCACCGTGTACAAAGGCAATGAGAGGAACCCATTTGCTTTCCTAGCTCTGTCAGTAGTGGACTTGGCCTGCCAGGCTGTCAGCTGAGGGCTCCCTCATTAGTTGTGAAATTCACGTAGAATAGGGGAAGAGCATACTAAAAGCCCAGCAAACCAACTCTTGTTATGACATATCAGAGTTTGGCTGTGGTTTCTGATTGTCTTTCTTTTGTATGTATTTGTTTCTAAGGTGAAAATGATTGCAGAAGAGTTTCTGGCTTGCTCACTGGGTCTGGAGATAAACACAGATACTGAAACAGAAGAAAATATGGATGAGAATGAGGAAGAAAGTGCAGAAAGCTCCAAGGAAGCTGCAGATGAGGTGGCAAAGGTAGGTGATTTACATTAACCATTTACTTTTCTTTTAAAATTAGATTTTAGCAAGCTTGGTAACGCTTGTCAGTTTACTTTAATGACCCTGTGGTAACTGTAGGGGCATTCTCAGGCTACAGCCTGTGTTGAGCAACTGAGGCCTATTCTTTATGGCCAGTTTGAAGCCTTCCCAGCAATAAGAAAGTTGGGTTGCTATTCAGGAGGACAGAGCTGCTCCATTCATAGGAGACCCAAAAGATCTCATGAGTATAAACCAGCCCACTCCACCCATCCTTTGGGGAAGCAATAGTTTTGATGAGAGAACTGGGTTGATGTGTGACCAGACTGAGATGGTGTTTGTCTTCTTTGAATTGGCTGCAGGCTGAACCCTCTCAGACCATGGGCCAGATTTGTTTTTCCATGTATGTAAATCACCAGTAACTGGGGCAGGAGAAGTGAATTACAAATCGGGCTGTCAGTTTCTGTCTCTAGGAGCTCTGTAAGTCTGGACTGCCTGACTTTTGGAACCTAGCCTGTGACTCTGGGTGGGCACTGGGATCTGAATAAAGGATCTTTCTTACTTGCAAAACACGTGTATGCCTTGGGGAAGCTATAAATCTTCTGCATAAACTGACAGCATGCCTTTATAGGTTACGGTAACGCCCAGAAAGAGGAAAAGAAATCGTTCAAAATCACATTTTGGAAGGAAGAGGTCCAAGTCCCAGGCAAAAACCAAGAAGGAGACTGTATCTGATCCCAGAAATTCCAGTGAAGTGCAGGATGACCCAGCTCCTGATAAAGCAAGAGCATCGAGTGAGCCAGCCGAAGAAGCAACCCCTGAGCAGGGAGATGAAGGGACATGTAACAGTGGAGAGCAGCTTCCCAAAGGGCAAAGCAATAGAAGATCCAGCCAGCTGACAGGGGAACAGAACAGCCAGGAACAGGACAATGGGGTTGTTAACCTGACCCCAGTAAGGGACTCCAAGGGCAAGGTATGTTCATCACTCCCCTTGGGACAGGTCTTTGGCCTCTTGGTTTAGTGGGAGGAGCCACTCTGAGATGTCAGCAGAGCTCTGATGTCTTGGCTGGCCAGATATGTTGTGAGTTATGGTTTTATTTTGTGGGCTTTTTTTTTGTTTGTTTTGTTTGAAATCTGAGATGTCAGGGAAGGTCCCCCTTTGGAGACAGTGAATTCTCTGCAAGGGATGGGACGGACCAGCACTCTGAGCCTGTTCTTAGAAGTGGGACTGGAGTGACTTGCTGTCAGGTCAAGCTGATGGCTTCGTGGGGGAGGGTGTTTCCCTCTCAGCTCTTATCATTGGGTTTCTAAAAGGGTTTTTCACATTTCTCTGTGAGAGCAAAGTTCAGTGCTGGGGTCTGCAGGGCACACCTTTTCTAAATCAGTTTATTTCTGTTTTGGGAGTCTTGAGCATTAGTGGCACCTTAATCTCTCCTGCCCACGAGGGCTGAAAAATACTCTGGTTTAACTCAGATTGCTGTTTTTGGTAAATGGTTCTGCCAAGGCAGTCACAAACCACTGTCAAGGGAATATATTTTCTAAATGTGGATGGTTTATTGTAGGAGGATATCAGTGCAGAGCCATTGCATTTTCTCCAGTGTCACAGTAAAGGCAACAGCCGTGAGGATTTTAAAACGCAGCTCTGGTCCTGTGTCTTCGAGCCATTGCTAAACTGTCCACCCAGGAAAGGTGAGCTCTTAAAGAGGTTTGCAGGATCCCCTGAACCACCTGACTCTGGAATCCCAGCAGACCCCATGTGTTAGACCCCAGCTTCTTCAAGCTGTAATCTCTGTTGTCAGGAAGAGATTTGTGTACGTACTTGGAACAGGTGTCTGGGAGAGCACCAGGCCGTATGCAGACTTCACATGTTATCCACGAACCTGGGAACTTGTCACCTTTTCTTTTCATCTTTCAGATCCCGTTGTGAGTTGTTCCAGAACTGTGGCGACGTGTGGAGGGGAGTCTGTCTGTCTGATTGACTGTGAAACAGGAGTGGTGCTGAAAAAGTATAAGGTGGCCACAGAGGTAGGTTGCAAATACAAACGATAAGCATTGCAGGGAAGTTCCATAATCCATTGTAATTCCATAGATAAACGTGTCGTAAACAATTCTGAAAGAAGTTTGCAAGCATTAGTGTGGACAGGCCTTAGAAGGTGCAGAGTAAATATTTCTTGCTTGTCCTTCTAGCCTGGTTTGTTTTCTTTTTTTTTTTTTTTTTTTGTTTTTTTTCTTTTTTTGGGAAAAAAAAAAAAAAAAAAAGCATGTGTGTGTGTATCCAGGCTGCTAAAAAAGCTTGACAGCATAGACTAGTAAACATCCTCCTTTGATAGATTGTGTTCTTCCAAAGGTGTTTTGAAATGCAGTGCTTATACCTGAAGAGTCATGTCACTTCTCCTGGGTTGCTCCGTGGCAGTTCTGTTATCTCTGAGCTAACAGCCTTCCTGCTGGCTCTCCTTCATGCTGTTCTTGGTTTCTTTCTATCCAAGGAATTCTTCAGTGTTGCATGGACAACTCTCCCAATGGTGATCAGTGACAATCGGAAGAAATCTCACAACATCTTGGCAGCTGCAGGGAGGAGAGGGATCGTCAAACTGATTCATGTGGCAGCTGACTTCTGCTATGGAGAAATAAAGGCTCATAAAAAGCCCATTGCCACCGTCTGCTTCAGCCCAACTCGAGAAACTCACCTCTTCAGTAAGTCTCTAGTTCAGAATCTCCTTAGCTTCAGCCTACCTGTGCAACCTGGTCCAGGGAGCTGCTTTGGGAGGGGGTTGGACTCGATGATCTCTAGGGGTCCCTTCCAACCCCTGCAGTTCTGTGAGCTATCTAGAAGAGGCTGGGCTTTCTTAACAAGGGAACTGTCACCCTTGCAAACGGGTGTGGGTAGCTGAACGCTTACTGGGACCACACACGTGTCAAGTACAGACAGCTCTTCTGCAGAGTTCCTTTTGGGTGGCAGTAGAACACAGCAGACTCTGACTCCTTAGCTGAGGTGCTGCAGCTCCAGTTTCTCGCTCAGCAGCTCCCAGCTATGCCTGCTCTCAGGGTGGCTGCCACATGGTAGCCACAAACAATTCCAGTAGAGGATTTGTTCCGCAGGGATGGGTAAGAAGAATGACAGGCAGAGTGGCCTGCTGGGGGCCAGGCAGCAGGCAGCCTGCTAGCAGGGCTCTCATCAAGCATGGCAGGAGGGACAGTGCAGCATGTGTTGGCCTGTTGGATTTTGTGCACTGAAGTGCTTTTAAATCAATGAAAATCTTTATGGAGTTCTGTGCTGTGTCAGAAATTTCTGTTTGGGTCCTGAGGCAGAAGTGAGCCACAGGAGGGCCCACAGAGACTCAGGCTTAAGAAGTGGTGGGAAATGAACCATCATATTACAAATTACAGCTGCATTGTCAGCTCTGTGAAGTAAGCTGTTACAGAGACATTCAGACCACACCTGCACATTGTTCCTCTTGCCTTCAATTGCTCACATCCTGGAGTGGTTAGAGTGCTCCGTGGACCATTAAAAGTGGGCAGCTGTAGAGTACACTTTCCAAGAGTTTGCTCAACAGTGTAAAAAGTAGCAACCTAAAGAAACTGGGAAGTTGCTACCACATCTGTGTAATGCTTAATGGTGAAGGGTTGATGAGCTTGGCAGTGTTGCATCTTTGGAGATAAGACAGTAATTTGTTTGATTGAATGCCAACTGATTGGGATCCTGATTACTCAGAATACTCTCTTAGCCTTGTTACTGCTGCCTCTCAGTCAGCTTGGTGACAGAAGCAGTAAGTCTTTTTGTTTCATATCCATCCCTGACTTTCCTAATTGGAGCAAACACAGACGTATGGAATACAGTGGAATCTTTCTGAGAGCAGGGACTGGAACTCACATTGTAGGCTCCACCAGAAGCCATGACCAAATCTGAATGCACACTAATTGATGATCTCATGAAGCCACAGCTTGGTAGCAAACACCAAGAGCCAAACTTTCCTTTTGTCTGCTTCTCTGTGAGCACAGGATAAGAATGCAAATGACTGAATGTGGATGTTTGATAATGTCTGTGGTGCTGAGCCCAGAGCCTCAATGGCTGCTGCTGTACTTTAATGAGCTCTGTGATGCCCCAGGTTTAGTGTTATAGCCCACGACAGGTAGAATTGCCAGCTAGTGTGAGAAGAACCAAATGAGCAGTGGAAGCAGTGATGTCAGTACCTGCTTCTCTTCTGTGTCTTACAGCTGCATCCTATGACAAGCGAATTGCTCTCTGGGATATTGGGATTCCAGATTGTGACTACAATTTCAAAGCAAGGTAAAGGTACAAAAAACAGATGAGGTCAGCCCAGGAGCCTGTAACTATCACTTTGCAGCACCACTTCACTGTTCTCTTTTTAGCCAGCTGCTGGTACTGGAATGTTTGTCTGTTCCCTTACGGATTGCCCTGGTCCCCACCTGCCCAGAGCAGTACCTGCTGGCTGGCTGTGAAGAAGGCTGCTTTACCTGGAATATAAAACTGGAGAAGGAAGAGAAAAGCAGGTGAGAACAACAGTTGCTTTCTGTAACAACAGAAGTAGTCCTAGCTTTATTTCCAACGGAGGAGGTCTGTGCAAGGGATGCAGCATGGCTTACCAAACTTTTAAAGGGAGTAGAACAGCAGTCCCTGAAGCAAGCAGGCTTCTGGTAAATTAAAAAGTCCAGGTATCTGAGCAATTAATTTCATGTGGGAGTTATCTGCTTTATCTGGAGACTGACACATGGATTTCCATTTATTGGGTTCTGTATCTAAATGCCTTTTCAGTACTGCTCATTCAGGGCCTGAATTATTTCACCCTTCTTTCCCCAGGCCTTTTGAAGTCACGTTCAAGTTTCCTGATGAGGAGGGAGAAATGTCAACATCTCACAGGGTTGACGGTTTGGCTTTTCTGAATGATGATGTTGTAGGTGAGTATAAGCACGAAAGCCAGGTCCACAAAAAGTCCTCAGTGTGGAAGGCTGAAGCAGAGGAAGTAAATGGGGTGTAACTGCATCAGCTGTAGATTCTGGAGGGCTACAGAGAATGGAGTTTCCCTCTAGACTCACTTATCTTTCCATAATGCTGAGGTATGGAGTCATGTCTGAGCAGAGCTGGAAAAAAGATGGACTTAACAGAGCAAACTTTGCTTAGCAGTGCTGAAGTGGAAGGGAAGAACCCTTTGCTGTTCAGGGGCTGCTGGAAGCCCTTTGCAGAGGATTGGGAGTTCCCACAACTTGGAGGCTTTGTAAGGCCTAGGCTGGGTCTTTCTGAATAGCTTGTGCTTGTTCCACAATTTGGGAACATGCATGGGACTGAGAATCCCTCTGAAACCTCCAATTATCCTGAAATAAGGTAAAAGAAGTGGAAGCTGCTGTCAGGTCCCATGTTTTGAAAGCCACCTTCTGGATGGACTGCCTTCCCCAGCTGTTTTGAAGCACTTCTCAGCACCTGACAGCATCTTCCACCTTTCTTCTCTAGTTTCCAAGAGCTCCAAACCAGGATGCATATACTTGTGGAGCTGGAGTCGGTCTTTTGACACCAAGGGGAAAGGAAACCAGCGAACAGTGTCTGCAGTTATTCTAGCTGAACTGGAGTGGTCCACCACAGACTTGTCCTATCTCACACTCAGCACCTGCCCAGGTAGGCAGCACCCTTCCTCAGCACTCCCAAGCAGCAAGGCTGCACCAGTCCCTGCAGCAGAGGCAGCCACGCTGGTCCAGGTTTACTTGTTTACAGTTGCAAATCCCTCCCACCCATTGGAGGAGCCTGTTGTTAAAAGCAAAGGAATGGATTTAATTCCCAGGCCAAGAGAGTGCAGCTGCCCTGCCACCTCTGAGCAACAGGAACCCTTAACTTGCAGCACTGCACCCCAGCACAGTGCACTAATGGGCATCTGCTGCATGTAAATACGTGAGGCTGTTCCTTGGCTTTTAAGGGCAGAGGTGTTTTACCCTGATGGGTTTTTTTTTTTTGGTTCAGAAAGATAATTTTGCTGGAATGTGGCATTATTCATTGAGGCTAAAGCTCTGCCTTGAGCTCAGCTCTATAAAAGAATGGACCCTCAGCTCCACTCTAGTTTTCCAGCTTCTTCTTTTGGTCTTACAGCAAAACTCTATGTGTTCTGTGGTGATGAGAAGGGAAGTGTGTGGATATACCACCTCTCAAACTACACCACAGCATGGAGCTCTGCAAAGGGAAAACACTCAGACAAGAAAATCCCACCCACACAGGTAGGTCTCATTTACCCTTTGTTAAGAGAGCTGTGTTTCCCTTCCTCCCCAGGGCAGCTCTTTTGAGCAGCTTCACACCACAGCATACCTCACATTCACAGCCAATTAAAAGCAATCTCCAGTGTGTGACCAGGGCTGCCTCAGATCTCACACACACAATTGTGACACGGATTAATCTGTTCACTCTTGTGTGCTGCAGCTTGAAAACTTTTCCTAGGAAAAGGCCTCTCTGTCAAACATGGTGGTGAAACTATACAGCTTGGCAACACGAAGCTGTTCCTGCACTGCTGTCTGTGTGCAGCCACTTCAGCAGGGCTGGCATGTGCACTGGCCTCCCTCAGACAGGGGAAGAACCTTTCTCTTCAGCTCCACTGTGTTGGTAGTGAAGTGACCCCTCTGTTCCAGAAGCAGATGCCACCAAGGCCCAGTTGTCAAACCAGGCTTTGCAGTAATTAATATTCACCAAGTTTCAGAGACAATGATACCATTCTTTTCTACACAAGTTCTGTTCTCCTTGTAGATTCTCAAGTGGCCAGAGCTCCGAGCAAATGGGGAGCACCTGAGTGAAGTCTACATAAACAACGTGATAACAGACCCAACTTTCACTTATCTTGTTGCTCTCACTAGTGTGAACATTACAGCAATTTGGAAGAAGTCATAGTTACTTGTTACAGGATTTCATTCCCGTGTTTTGAAATAGTGCAGTATTAGTGACTGTTAACCCATGTAACCATAAAGTTTTCTAGACCAGCTGTTACGTGCAAAAGAAAAAGGTAAAGAGTTTGTTAACCACATCCAGTCATCCAGTTTCTTTTACTGTCAGTTTAAACAATTTGTGCATTTGTTTTATAGAAATGACACTTAATAAAACTAAATAACAAATCTGTTGGCAGAATCTAGACTTCTTGAAAGGGAAAGCCAGAAATGGGATCTGCTACTGCCACTCAGCATCTCCTGTTCTCCAAGTGCAGTCAGATTCAGCAAGAGCCTAGTGCAAATAGTTGCATTAAGGCTCCAATTGGAAATGTAGAAATCATTTTAGTGAATGAAGCCATCAAATCAAACAAGACTTGTAGATACAAACCTCCTCATACAATATTGCTGTCAAAAATAAATGGGACAAGAAGGAAAGCAATTGCGATGAATGAAGGTTTACATAAAGCAGTCAGCTCATAGACACATCCCTCTTCAGCAGAAGTACAGTCCAGGCTAAGTGTGATAATTTTACTCGATTCCTTCCTGTTTGTCTTTGATGGCAACCTGTAAAGCACACAAACAGAACTGTCACTGAGCTGGAGGAAGATTTAAACACAGATTTCATCAATCTTGTATCAAACACCAAAACAACTGCAAAATAATGTGTAAGCAGCTGTGCAAGTTTCAACAGCCAAGCACGTAATACTTAATGGGTTGGAAGGGAGCACAAAGATCATCTAGCCCCTGTATCACAGCCAGGGTTGCCAGGCACTAATTCAGGCGCCAGATTGTGAATGGTTTAATTAAAATCAAATTGTTTTCTATGCTAGTAAGATCATGAGAAAACCAGTGGCTGAAATGTTACAGAGCACCCATGTAACTTGCAGGCCATGTAAACAGCCCTCAGGAGGAGCCTGGCTTGCAAGGAGCTGTTCTGAATAGCTGCAAGCTGCATGGCTTAGATGAGATCATTGCCATAGGACAACATCACCTCTGGAATAGACCACCCCTCCCTTTGGTTCAAAGGATGAGCTTCTTGCAGCTGAAAGAAATGAGCTCACCCTGAATCTCTCCTCCAGGAGGGACAGCTCACTGATCAGGTCCGTGATGGCATTGGTGAAGGCCTCCTGGGGGCTGTAATCTGGCGTCGTTTGGACGCGGATGATGATTTTGTGTTCCAGGGGGTGTGGGACCTTGTACCCCGCAAACAGCACCTGGGGGTCTTTCAGTAACTGCCTGGAAAGGAAAAGCAGCGGTGACCAAGCACGCATTAAATATGTATACATCTATATACCCAAGCTTAAGAAAAGCCCCACACTCTAACCGGCCCCCAGATTTCCCCATCCCCTCCTCAGCTCACGACTTGATGATGTTCCCCAGCGTGTGGTCCTCCTTGTTGATGGTGAACAGGCAGGCGTTGGGCACCTTGGTGTCCTTGTTGATGGTGATCCTAAGCAGCAGAGGGGCTGTTAGGGCAGGGCCTCACTGCATACAACAGCCTGGGCGGCTGTGGGGGGGGCGGGTGTGTTCTCCGAGCCCGTGCCCCCACAGCCGCCCCCCCGACAGCCGCCAACCCGGTTGCTGCTCACTTTTTCTCGCCTTCAAAGAGAAGGAAGGACTCGAAGGCCGGAGGAGCGTTCATCCCGCCGCGCCTTCCTCCTCCTCCTCCTCCTCCTCCTCCTCACCGGCGCTCCCCGCCGTTCGCAGCGCGCCACTTCCGCCCGCACTTCCGGTGACAGCGCCTCCCGCCGGGCGGGAGGACTGCGAGCGCGGCGTGGCGCGGCGCGCTACAAACACGCGGGGACGCGGTGCGGGGTGGAACTGCGCCTTTATTGCTACAGCCGAGGTACCCAGCCCGTACCCTCACGTCTGCAGCTCCAGCAGGGCGGGGGAGACGGGCGGGAGCTGGCGGTGGCAGCGATCCAGGTCCTGCAGCACCTCGAAGAGCCGGCGGAGCGCGAGGGGCAGCGGGGGTCCCGGGGTGGGGGATGGGAGACGTGGGGCAGTGGGGGTTCCCTCCCTCCCTCCGTCCCTCCCTCCGTTTTCCCCTCCAACTCTGCCTTCACCGCAGCCCCGAGGGCCGTTCTGTGGCTCCCCCGCCTCCATCAGCTCCCAGTACTTCTCCCTGCAGAGAAAGGGGGCGGCTAGCTGTGGGGCAGGGGGCGTGCGACGGGCCGTCCCCGCTTCTGGGGTCCCCACCTGAGGGGCTGCTGCAGGCCGTGAAGGTGCTGGAAGAGGCGCTGAGCCTCCACGTCGGGCTCCAGCGGATCGCTCCAGTCCTGCAGGGTGATGCTGTGCCGGGTCCGGTCGCACCCAGGCCCTGTGGGACAGAAGGCTGAAATCTTTGGGGACACCTCTCTGCCACCGTCACCCCGAGTCCCGACCGTCCCCGTACCCGTCCTGTCCTTCTGGTGGCAGCAGGTCCACTTGTCCCCCCGGAAGACGCCGGGGTGGTAGGCACACAGCAGCTGGGGGTTGTTGTTGCACACCTTGCGCAGGGCAGACAGCCACTGGTTCAGCTCATTGACGCACTGCCGCAGTGCACAGCACCATGACGCAGTGTCCCGGGGGGTGACGGCCCCCTTCCCTTCCCCGTCCCACCCCACCACCTTGCACTGCAGGTACGCCGTCTCCTGCTGCCCGCCCTCATCCACGTACACCACCTGCATGACGTGGCAGCTCCCAAAGCTCTTCTCCTCCACCTTCTCGGCCGCGCGGATGTTGGCCAGAGCGATGGAACCGCACCTCTGCTCATGGGGGACACAGCGCTCGGTGCCCCCCGTGCCACGATGGGATCCCACCACCCCGTGTCCCCCTACCTCCGCCCCAGGGCTCTTGCTGAAGCTGAGGGCCTCGCTGGTGAGGCAGAAGTGCAGCTTCTTGGCGGCGGAGGCAAGCAGCGGCCCTTTGCCCCGTGTCTTGTGGACTAAGAGCATCCCCTCCTTCACCACAGCGCTACGTGGGGCACTTGGCCACCCCTCTCCACCCTCCTCCTCCTGCATGCCCACCAGCCGGGTGATGAAGGCCCTCATTTGGGATGCTCCGTGCTGTAGGGCGGGTTGCAGCGGGGCCAGCCATTCCTCCTTGGCCCGCCCTGCTACCGGCTCCATGTTGCCCACCATCTGCACAGCCTGCAGACCGTGGGATGATGGAGTCGTTGCCCTCACTGCCATCCACCCGCTCCCCGCTGTCCCCGTGCCCCACCTTGGCCAGCAGCAGCAGCGTGCGGCTGGTGCGCGCATCGGCGTGCGTCTCCCTCAGGTGGAAGAGTTTGGGGGTCATGATGGCCGGCGAGAAGAAGCGGAGGCACAGGAAGCTGGTGACAGCCACGAACTGAGTGTGCTGCGGCCGCCAGGGGGTGCGAGATGTGTGAGGGTCCACCCCACTGGCACCAGAACTCGTGATGCTTTGGGGTTGCGTGAACCTTACAGCCCACCCAGTTCCAACCCCCTTCCGTGGGTGGGTTGCCCCCCGCACCGGCTCAGGCTGCCCACGGCCCCATCCAGCCTGGGATATGGGGCACCCTCAGCACCTTCATAGTACGGTGCAACACCAAGTCTGCCCCATTCCTCCATCCCCACCGCTGGGTTTGGACCTGACCTGGTGCTGGGGGAAGCGCTCCCCAACGCGCTGGAAGAGCTGCCGGAATGCAGCACGGATGACAGGAGGACAGGTGGAGGCCGACTTGCTGATGGCATCTAGCAGCTCTCCGAGGTAGGACTGGAGGAGCTGGCGGCCCTGCTCCATCACCTCACTCTCTGTCTGCACCCGGTGCAGCCCCGAGCACCTGCAGGCACCACAGGCCCCACTAACTCCAGCACAGTGGGCACCCCCACCCCCTGCGGCCCCTGTGCCCCTTACCCAACATCCTTGATCTCCACCTTGCTGGGGTCCAGCTCCACGTACTTCTTCTCCTCAAACACCCGGGAGATGGTAGGCCCCAGCACTGCGTGCAGGTACTGCATCCCTGTCACCTGCCCATGGGACCACAGCACCCAACTTTAGGGGATTTTCCAACTCTTGGCCCCAGAGGCAGGCACAGCACCCCATGGCCTGCCTTTAGGACAGTGTGGAGCTGGGGTGAGCTGGAAAGAGCAGGGTTTTGGGTGAAGCTCCCTGTGGAGAAGGGAGATTTGGGGGCAGCAGCACCTTGAGGAAAGACTCCATTGACTTTGAGGCCAGGGAGTTGCTCCGGAACAGAGTGTTGGGTTCACCTGTGGAACAGGAGAAAGTCTCTGGAGCAGCCCCAGGTCACCCACCAGACATTTCCACCCTCTACGCCCTGCCAGTCTTCACTGGAGTTAGAGGGATTTCCCAACCACACATCACCTGCCTATTCCTCCACCAACTTTGGCCAATGAGTTCCTTGGGCTGAACCCAATGAGTTCCCAACCAGAGCACACCAGAGGTTTTACAGCTCCCAAGAGGTGGTCAGGAAGACCCAGCCCTGCTCCCCACCAGCCTTACAGGGTTTGGCCAGCTCCAGCTCAAAGAGCAGGTCCAGGAACTCCTTCACCAGCCCTTGGCCCAAGAAGAGTTTCACCAGGTTGATGGCGACCTCCTGCCGGCACTCGGCCGTGGTGGTTTCATCGAGGAGGGTGACCAGGTGCACCTGGCCAGCCTGCAGGGACATGAGGACGTGGTGGCACAGCATTGGCCACTGTGATCACATCCCATTGGGGCTCTGCAGGGACCTCACCTGGTGCCCTGCCTTCATCTCCTGGCACAGCAGCTGGACCAGGGGCTGGTAGCAGTGGGAGGGCAGCACTGTCTCATCCCGCAGCCTCACCTGCAGCTGCAGCGAGCCCAGGCTGCCCCGGCGCCTGTAGGAACATGGAGAGCAAATCCAGCTCACACACCCCATGGCACATCCCTCCAGAACACCCCAAAGCACTCACCCATCCTCCCTGGGTTTGGCTGTATCCGGCTGCAGCCTGAACCAGCCCTCCTGGTGCCCAGCTGCCTGCAGCCCCTGCACGCTGACCACCACCTGGGGGGAGGTGGGGACAGGCTCACGTCCCACCCCGGTAACGGGGCCATGTGGGGTGCTTCTGGGGGCTCACCTTGCCCAAGAAGTCATTCTTGCTGACGAGGTCCCAGTCCCACACCTCTACACACAGTTTCTCTGCAGCGGGGTCGGGCAGCTCAAACTCGAAGGCTTCGTTCCAGCGAGGATAGCAGGACTTCTTCACCACCTGCAAAGGCAATGGCTTTGTCCCCACGTCACACAGACCTGGCACCCACGGGGTCATCAGGGATGGGGATACGCTGAGCTGAGCTCACGGTGCTCTCCTGCATTTTGCCATTGTAGCTCACACGGACAAAGGGGTCGGACGCACCATTCCGGTCCTTCTTGGCCAAATCCCTGAGGAGGAGAGGGCAAAATTCCCAGTGAGACCCCAGAATCCCAACAATGGGCACCCACCACTCCCTATCTCCTCCCCTTTGCTCCCCACTGTTGCAGGTACAATGGGGAAACCGAGTCACAGAGCAGCCAGGACTCACCAGACCCCACCAATGCTGTCACCCCAGGAGTGGGACGTTCCCATCCCCAACATCACCTGGCCTCCAGCACCGTGCAGCGCAGCCGCCGGCCCTCACCCTCCAGAAGCTCCACACGGAGGTGGATTTCTCCTTGCACCTCCTCATCGGGGTCCACCTCGCTGAGGCTCACCCAGCCACTGTAACCTGTGGGGATGGTGAGCACCACGGGCAGGGGACATGGGGACACGGCTGGGTGCGGGGCTGGGGGCACCCTGATGTCCCATACCTTTGGGGTGCTCTGCCAGCATGGTGCGGGTGATGCAGACCTTCCCAATGACGTCGTCACGGCTGCAAGGAGCAACAGGGAGGTGGCATGGAGGGTGGCACCAAGGGGACACCTTGGCCACGCCTTGCTGCCAGGTTTGGGGCACCAAGTTTGGATGTCCCCAAAGCCCTCAGCTGCACTACTAGGTGTGGATTCTCTGCTGTCTGCTATGGGGTTGAGCGTTGCCTTCCCCAACCCAACCCTGCGTTGTCCCCAGAGTGCTGTGCCCATACCTGAGCGCGTCCTCATCCATGACGTAGATGGAGATGCTGTGGAAGGAGGGATGGAGCTGCACCTCATACTCCTCCCCCCAGAACGGCGACAGTGTCTTCCACACCGTGGCTGTCCTGTGGGACAGATGGCTTCAGTGACATCCCAGCTTCGGGTGACCAGGGCTGGGGTGCAGCACCCACACTGGGGTGGCTTACAGGTTGGCCATGAGTTACTGGGCTTTGGGGTCCATGTCTCAAGCTCAAAGCAGAGCTTTGGGACCCAGATGGGTGTGGGCAGTGGGGCTGGATGTGCTCACCTGATGATGGCCTCATTGTCAATCTTCACAATGCAGTACGGGTCGCTGCTCCCTGTGCTGGAAGGCAATGGTGTGGCCCCATTAGCGTCGCAGTGACCCCGACTTCCTGGCCCTGACCGCGGCATCCTGCTGGTAGCTGATGGCAGCTCCTCATCCAGATCGGAAGGGGAACAAACAAATCCCACCCTTTCCCCAAAGCAGGCTCTGCGGGAGCCAACAAAGCCCCCCCTCCAGCCCCAAAATGGACCCAGATCTCACCACAGGGATGGGGACATCCCTGAGGACACTGCAGTGACACAGACCCGTGGTCACAGCGATGCTCTGAGCCAATAACAGCTAGGGTAACCGTTCCTGTGTGCAACTGCCAAGAAAACACCACTTTATGGCCAGCTCAGTTCCTGAGAAGGAGGGTGACTCACTGGGGCTGGAGGCAGTGAAGCTGGCAGAACTGTGATGGGAGTGAAGGGCTTCGGGTCCTGGGTGTGGGGCTGGCAGCTCCCAGGGGGGTCCCGGTGCCCCGAGCTGCTGGAGGGGGTGCAGGGAACCGGAGGTGTCCAGGAGGAGCCATGTGGTTGGGATGGTGGGTTGGGGAAAGTCAAATAAACAAGGAAAAGCAAACAGCTGAGAGCTGCCGGCGTGACTTGGAGCACGCAGGGACTTTGCCCCCACGCATCACATCCTGGAGACCACACGGGAGTCCCCGTCCCGGGGTGTCCCCACGCAGGGCACCCCCGTGTTGCTAAGAGCCTGCTCCCCTGCGGGCAGCTTCGCCACGGATGAAGCACCGTTAACCATTTATCAGTATTGCTGACATCTCCTGCCTTGTGCAAACCGTTGCCATCTGCCCGGGCAGCACCGGGAGCAGGGATGCTGCTGATGTCTTCCTGCACTGGGGATGCAGGGAGGAGCCCAGCGATGTGCCATAGGGGTTAGAGCGTTATTCCGCAGCTGCGTGGGGTCCCGGTGCCAAAGCAGAGCCGGGGAGGGGCTCGCAGGGGGAAGGGGAACAAACAGAGAGGCAGACAGGGAACTGAGCCTGCGAGCAGCGCTGCTGCGGGACAAGGATGAAGCAGCAGGAGGTGTCAGCGTGCCCGGGGACGCGCCGTGCCGTGGGTGGGCGGCTGCGGGCAGACTCTGACCCATCAGCAACGCTGTGACAGCTCGGATTTCCGTAGGGAAATCACAGCGATCCCCACGGAGGGAGAGGGTGTCATAAATCCCGGAGCACAGCGAGGTGGGGATGGAGCCGTGCCCGTGGCACCAACCCAAGCAGAGCTCTGTCCTCCTAAAGGCAGAGTCCGTTCCCCCCCCACCCCCCTCCCCCCACCTTGCGCCGGCTCAAGGTCCCGCAGGGCATCGTGCCAGGGGACTAAAAAACACGAGCCCTGCCACACGGAGCTTAAAAAAGCCAGAAGCTGTACTTCTTTCCTTGTTTATCCTCTTTTTCCATGACGGCTGCGGGGCTTTTTGCTGCTTTTCCAGCAGCCTGCAGCACACCCTGTGGTGGTTTCCCGTGGATGGGTCCCCCCTGTGCTGACCCTATCCCACCCAGCGCTGTCCCCACATCTTGCCCCATAGAGATGGGAGCGGTCAGGATCACGCGGGGACACAGACAGCCCTCTGGGGGCTGCCAAGGAGGGAAATCCCCACCCTATAAGGACAGCAGGTGGTGGGAGAGGGACAGAGCCGTCCCAGGGGTGGCCCCAAAGCATTCAGAGGGACACCCCACATTCAGCCCGAAGGGAATCTTCAAAGCACGGGCACTGCTGGGGAGGGATGGGGGTCATCTCAAAGCCATCCTGGGGAAAAGCCTAAAGGAAGGGCTACCCCCGTGCCATCCAGGGGGTGACCCCAAAGTCATCCAGGGAAGAAATCCCAAAGCACTGGGGAAGGACATCCCGAAGCCACCCCAAATTGCTGAGAAGGCTCACCGCAAACCCACCGTACAGGGAGCCCGAAAGCATTGGGGGGAGTCATCCCAAAGCGCCGGGGAGGGATACCCCAAAGCTCCCCCGGGGGCCAGAGGTAATGCAGCATGCAGAACCAAGATGCCAGCCCCCAGCCCCGACAGCACTCACATGTCCTTGGCGGGCAGGTTCCTGCCCTCCACGATGCGGATGGACAGCGCGCTGCGCCGGGCCATGGCGAGGGAGGGAGCGGGCGGCGGAGCGCAGCCTCGAACCCACGGCCACCGAGCTCCGAGCCCATGTGCGGGTCGGCGCGGAGGGCGGCCAATCAGCACGCGGGGATGGGAAGGTGGGCGGGGCTTACGGGGAACTGACGGGGACCGGTGTGCGGAGTGGGCGGAGCCTGGGGTTGGTGGGCGGAGTCTAGGCTGATCGGGGCGGATCGGTGTGCGGTGCGGTTGTGGGGCTCTATGGGGACCGCAGGGGGCCCCACATTTCTAAACAACCCACCCCCCAAATGCAGCAGAAGGACGTGCTGCAGCGCGCACCTCGCACCGTGCCTGCTCACACAGAAAGTGCTCCAACACCCCAAATCTGCTCACGGTGCACACCCAAATCCTCACCCTGCACCATTCCGGGCCCTGAGCTCACCCCCAGGGACACCGAGGGGACACCTTGGAGATACTATGGGGCACCCCGAGGACATCATGGGGATCCTGCAAGGGCAGCACAGAGACCATGGAGATACCACAGGGACACTGGAGACTCCATGGGGAGGTTATGGGGATGAGACTCCATGGGGACGTTATGGGGACACCATGGGGACATGCTGCCCTGCGGCCATGCGGGGTGCAGGGGTTGCTGTCAGGCTGGCAGCGAGCCGCTCATTATTACAGTTCCGGAAATCACGGGATTTTCTGCTTCCCACAAGCAAATATTTGCCCACGAGCACCCACAGGTGTTCCCTTCCCAGGTGCAGAGCCTTGGGCTGAGCCCGGCAGAATCACCCCAGGCACCTCCAGCCCCAAGGTGCATGGAGTAGGCTGAGCCCTTCCCCATGAACAGCCCCACAGACAGAGGCAGACGCGTGGCACACGTGAATCTGTTTATCTCCCACTCCGTCGCTGTGGCTGTGATGCTGTGGCACGGTGACACGGTGACACGGCGGTGTCCCCCCTCAGAGCCGTGCTGCTGGCTGGTCGTACACGTGGTGGGTGTTGTAGCGCTGGATGGATGTGGCATCCGGCCTGAAGCTGCCCGCACCGCACACCTCGGAGCTGCAGGAAGATGTGTCCGTGGGGATGCTGTCACCCATCACCAACCCCTGTGTGCCCCACGGGGACTCACCCACACAGTGTGGCCAGGAGTGCGGCCAGCAGGACGGCCAGCAGCACCGACAGGATGGCAGTGATGGTGATAATGGCACCGCTGTGGCCACCGTCCATGCCAGGGCCGCTCGTGGGGTGCTGGGCTGTGGGGAGAGCATGATGGGGCTGTGGCTTACCCGCCCCAGTGTCCCCACCCCACTATGGTACCCCAGTACCTGTCCTCAGTGTGATGGGCTCTGACCATTTTGTGGTGGCTATGGGCTCGGAGCCATTCAGCACAAGGAACTTCACCCTGGGGAGGAGATCACAGAATCTTTCGGGCTGGAAGAGCCCTTTCAGATCCCTCAGTCCAACCCCAACCCATCCCCCCCACGTCCCTCAGTGCCACGTCCCCGTGGTTCTTAACACCTTGGGGGACGGTGACCCCCTCCCTCCTCATGAAGCTGTTCCACTTCACCACCACCATTTCTAAGGAGAAACGGTTCCTAATAACCAACCTGTAGGGCCCGGGGCCGGGCAGGGGCCCGTTGCAGTTGGGTACAGAGGTGTCCCCAGCACAGCTGGTCTCAGTGCCCACACGCAGCACCGTGAGCTCCCCGTCAGGTTTGGGGCAGCTGTAGTGGTACTGCATGGCACCCAGGGTCAGGTAGGCTGAGGTGTTGGCAGGGAAACGTTGGAAGCTCCACTCGGGCATCCCCGGCTGTGCGCTGTCATTGAAGCTGGCAGAGCCTGCAGGGATGGGGGTGGGCCATGAAGGGGGAGAGCTCCGGTAGACCCCCATCCCTCTGTCACCCCACTCACCCGCAGCGGTGGCCACCACCAGCCAGATGTCAGCCGTGTTGTAGTGCTGGAAGACGCAGCGGGGCTGCTCCAGCACGAAGGTGCTGCCCGTCACACGGCCCCCCAACTCAGCACCAGCCAGCACGGGTGTGTAGGACAACGTGTCTGCAGCAGAGCAATGAGAGCACGGCCCGGGGGTGGGCATCACCCCGTGGTGGTGTCCATGGGATCCGAGCATGGGGAGGAGGGCAGCCCCCCCATCACTGCCACCACCCACTGCAAACATTGTGACAAGGGGCAGCACCCAGTGCCACCACCAGTGGGACCCCAGGGGACACCGTGCTGCGCTGAGGGCCCAGCTGGGTCACCCCACACAGGGGTCACCCCCAAGCAGAGCCAGTCTCCCCCTCCCCATTATTCGGGGCCACGAGCCCCCCCGTGGCACACACTCACCCAGGCCGTGGGCTGTGGCCAGCAGCAGGAGCAGCAGCAGCGGGCGCATGGTACCGGTGCTGATCACAGAGTGCGGGTGCAGGGCAGGGACTGAGCAGCTCGTCCCCCCCCCCCCCCGCAGGACCCGCCTGCGGCGTCCAACCACCCACATTCCTGCACGGCCGCAGCCCCGCGGCAAACAGGTCGGGCTCGTTTCCCCGCAGCGTTACGCTACGGCTGGGTGCCCGCTGGGAGGTGCGCTGAGCATTGTCACGCTCGTGGCACGGGTGGGTCCTGAAGTGCCACTCTAGGGTGGGGGGGTGCTCATGGGGTGGGTGAACCCAAATCCTGGCGCCCCCATCCCATGGTGAATAAAACGTTGAGCTTTGAGTGAGCCGTGCGCCCCGAGATCATAGAGAACCATCACAGAGCCATAGGATGGTTGGAGTTGGACTGGTCCCACTGGCTGCAGGGCATGGGGACACCCCCAGCCCCACCCTGGTGGTCTGCACACCTCACGTCTGGGCAACGTCCTGGTGGTTGGGTTGAAAGATGACAAAAGAAGAGATTAAGGATGGATGTGAGTTTACTTGGTGGGACATGGGCCGTGGGGCCGCGGTGTGCAGCCGCAGATGCAGGCAGGGGGCAGCGTGTGGGGCAGGGCTGGAGGAACGTGGTGGGTCCTGTAAGGGAGGTGGGATCCCAGGTCCTGGCAGCACAGCGGGACACACAGCAGGGTGCTGCGGGGAGAAATGGGTGCAGGCATCAAGCAGGGTCCGTGCAGCTCAAACACCGCAGAAACCACCCTGACCCCTTGCCAAAACACAGCCACCCCCCCGCAAGTTCAAGAAATCAAGCCCCTCGGACCCTCGTACCCCACTCATACCCCACAGCTCCCAGCATGGCCATGGCCAGCGCGGCACCCAGGCTGGCCAGGATGGCGGCGATGATGACTGCAGTGCTGCTGCGATGTGCAGGCGTGGGGTCGATGGTGCTCAGGCTGCGGGCTGGAAGGGCACGGGGTGAGGGGTGGCACTCAGGGTTAGGGGGGCACGGGGGCATTGGGGAGCTCTTCTCCCCTTTGGATTCGGGGTGGAAGCTTGGAGGTCACAGCCCCACTCCCACCAGTACCTCTCCGCAGGAGGATGGGGTCAGACCACTTCGTCTCCGCTCTGGGGCCGTGGCAGCTCATGAGCAGGAACTTCACCCTGCAGGACGGGCACCTCCAGCACGGGTACGGGGACAGCGCGATGCCCCAACCCACAACCTCACCTGTACGGCCCTGGGGAGGGCAGGGGGCCGTTGCAGGGTGCCCGGCCGTGGCACGCCGTGTCCCCACCGACCCGCAGCACGGCTGCTCCCGGAGCTGAGCATCCATAGGCAGCCGCTGCCATCTCCAGTGTCATGTAGGCGCGGGCGGTGGGCAGCGCCTCGTACGGGGGCACCTCGGCCCCAGATGTGGGGTTTTTGAAGGTGGCTGAGGCTGTGCAGCACAGATGTGTGGGTGAGCAGCTGGGAGGTGAGCGTCCCTGACGCCCCCCATCGCAACACGCGCTCACCGTCGGCAAAAGCCACCACCAGCCAGACGGCGTCGGAGGCATTGGCGAGGGGCTCGAAGATGCAGCAGGGTCTCTCCAGCGCAAAGGTTGAGGCCGTCACCTTCCCCGACATGGCACCAGGGGGCAGGCGGGGCACGTAGGGCACCAGGGCTGAGGGCACAGCCGTGAGCACGGGGACCCTCAGCCACATACAGACCCTTTTAACCCCCACCCCAATGCCGCTACCCACTGGAAACCACTCGCAGCCCCCCAGAGATTCACCCAGACCAGCAGCTGTGTCCATCCCAGCCAGTACCAGCAGCACCCACGGCAGCTCCATGGTGGTGTCCGTGCTGTGCCGACCCGCTCCGTCCCACTGCCGAGGGGCCAAGCTGTCCCCGTGCCCCCGCTGAGCACGGCCCTCCCAGCCCCACATTCCTGCAATGGCTCCACCAGCACGGCAGGACCCCGCGGGCAGAGTGGGATGGGGCCCCTCCCAGGTCACTGCAAGTCCTGAAAACAGCCCCGGGCTGCCCGACCCCAGAAATAGGGCACCAAGGATGCAGGTGCTGTTCTGCAGTGCAAAAAGGGGAAACTGAGGCACGGAGTTGGTGCTGGAGCAGCATTTGAAGGATGGGTTGGCAGGACTGGGAAGCTTCGTTAGGGCTATGGGGGAAATAGGGTGAGTGGTCCTTCTGTCCCACTCACCACAGTGCTGCCTGAATCCCACGGGTGCCCCAGGCCCCCCTGGCCCCCAGAGCCTGGCTTGTTGTGGGTGTGGCCAGTGTTACCCTGAAGGCAGGGAAGTGCCTGGAGCCATCACACCCCAAGCTCACCCAAAACCCAAAGCATTCAAGGGTGACTGGTCCCACCCAACACAGAGGGTGGGGTGGCAGCCGAGCCTCCATCTCCCCGTTTTCACCCCTTGCAGGTTTCGGGGCTGGGCTCCCTCTCCCCTTCTTCACCCAGCAAGGGCTCCCCAGGCCCCCCAGCCCTTGGTGAGGGGATGGAGACGATGCTGCCCCTGTCCAGGAGCTGTGCCAGGGCTCCAGGCCACCCCAGCAGCAGGGCTGAGTGCTCTCTGTGCTGTTTGCCAAGGGCTAGGGCTGCCGCTCCCCTGTGCGAGAGGATTTCTGACTTCTCCTTCAGATTAAGTGGAAATGGGACATCCAGAGATTACACAGTCCTGCAAGGGAGGGGAAAACCTCACCCAGCTGCAGTCAGCCTCGCTGGGCTGAGGCTAGAAGGTGCTCTGATTTGCTGGTGATACTGAAGTGGGGGGAGCTGCTGAGTTGCAGAGAGCTGGGTACATGTGCTGAACACCTGATTCAAGAGTGAATCACAGCTGGAGTCACATTTCATCAGAGCTCTGTGACAAACACCTTGGGAACCCGATGAGAACTGCAACCATGCATGGATGTACGGGTCTCACAGAAGCCAGGCCAGAGATCCCACTAGTTTGATGGTTTTGTTGCTGTTTTTCACATTTACATATATAAATAAATGTTGCTACTTACACACACAAACTCAATCACATATTTTATATGAGGCCTAGGTCGATTTTTCTTGACTCAGCATGGCCCAGGCAACACAAAAGGTTGGATTCCCATGGATTACACAGCCCAGTTGGGGAGGGGAGAACCAGGCACAGCTGCAGTCAGTCTCCCTGTGCTGGCACATGGGGAAACTGAGGCACAGCAGAGGCAGGAGCTGCTGCTGCCACTGGCGACGCTCACAGGCTGCACCCTCAGCACTCAGTAGGGTAACAGTGAGTCAGGGCTCCAGCTGCTGGTGCCTGCCCTGGGGATATGGGGTCAGCGTTCAGCTAAGAATAACCACAGCAGTGCAAAGGAGCTGTGAGCGCTGTGGGTAGGCATGAAACCAGCACAGCCTCAGTGGCCCCAGGTCCTGGCAGGGACAGACACAAAAAGGGTCCCCCCTGCAGCCGAGGAAGGAGGCGGCTGTGAGCCCAGGCTTTGGGTCAGCTCCACGCAGTCCCAACACACAGCCCTGAGGCTGCAGCTGACTCACAACACAGGATGGTTCTGACCACACTCAGCAGGAAATTCTTGCCTTGCATAGGCAGAGAATTTTCACTTCAGTGCACTGCCTTGCTCCCCGGGATGTGATCAGAGCTCAGGAAGCTGAGCTGTCAGTTAGAAACCTCCTTCTACCACCCGATGGCACCAGCACTCCCTGCAGCAGCACCATGCCATGCCAACAGCACAGAGGCTCCATCAGGAACAAAACCCCAGCAGCTGGCCACAGGGCTAAGGCATAGCTCCCAAGCTGCTGCTGCTGCTTCCAGGAAGGGGGAGGCAGAAGTGAAACAGCAAGCCAAGGCCCCAGGCTCAGCAGCTGGCATCCCACCCCTACAGAGAGCCATGGTCCTCCAGCAGAGGATCCCTCCCTTCTCCTGGCTGGATCAAGTGACCCCAGCTCCAGGGAGCAGGACACAGACAGGGGAGGCACCTCGAGCCATCAGGCAGGACGAAGGCAAAGCAGCAACTCTTCGTGGAAATGAAGCATTTATGACAACCAACCAGAGATACAGGCATCAGCTACAGGGGCAGGAGGCTCTGCTCAGAAGGAGCTGCAATGGGAAGAAGAGGAGGGACTCCTTCCTTCTCAAGTGCTCTTACAGGAGAGAGACACTCCCACCACCCCAGGCAGCACCAGGGCTGGGGTCCTGCCTTCACCAGGGGGCCTGACACCTTCACTACCACTCCCAGCTGCAGCCAGCAGCCCTACCTGGAGATACAAGCCACGCTTTCTACAAAAATAACCTTCCCTCCAGGAAAAAAAAAAAAAAA
>VXAB01010620.1:0-26277 GCA_013399175.1 Odontophorus gujanensis | reverse complement strand
ACTCCCACATGACTGTTATTGCTTAGTGTAACAGGGGGTCAGACGAAGGAACTTAAGGCAACAGGAATAAGTGCACTGGGTGGGCCCCCAGGCAGGGTGCCCCAGAGATGTGCACAGCCCAGCTGAGCCCCTCAACACCACTCATTTTCTCAGGCAGTCCTCAGTGACGCCCTGGGCAGCCAGCTCTGCCAGCACATTGTCCAGGTAGTTGGGGTCAGGGTAGCCATGGCCACTCAGGTTTGTGTCCATCTCTGTTTTGTGGTGGATCTCATTCCAAACCACCGTGTTGCTCTCGCCAGTGGTGCTGGAGGTGCCCACTGTGAAAATCAGGCGCCTCGCCCAGGCCACCTTCAGGAGCTCCAGGACCTGGGTGGAAAAAAAGGGGAAGGAGAAGTCAGAACTGTCCTTCAGCAGCTCCAGCCATGAAAGCTGCTTGCCAGAAGCTTAACAGCCTAAGTCCCTTCCAACACCAGCATATCCCCCAGCCACTTATCTGGTGCCCCAGTGGGAAAACCCATCACACAACCCCTCCTTACCTTTCTGCCCTTCTCATTGTCAGGTAAGTAGCAATAGCGAGGAAAACCTCTTGCTGTGTAAGGCATCCCTGGGTTGGGGTGCTCAGGGCCCTGCAACAGATGAAACATACTTGGCACTTTCACCCCCAGACAGCAGCAAGATTTGGGATAAGCAGGACTGTCAGATCCTCCTATCTCAAGCCAGCTCTTCATGTGAAAGCAGCAGGGCACTGCTGATTGTAGGAGGTATCTGACACGTTCCAGGTGATGTGAATTCCAGTGGGATACAGTCCCACACCACAGCTTTTCCACACAGTCTGAGGAAACCCTCAGAAGAACAGCACCTTTGGCAGGCTGCTCAGCAACAGGCTGCCTGCACACACCGTGGTGGTGCCCTGCACTTCTGTGCGAGGGAGGCTCTCACAGCTCCTGCTAGCAGGCTGCTGCTGTTCCCAGGAGCACGCCACACTCACCTGAATGCCTCTGCTGATGTGGTACACGATCTGGATTGTCCCACAGTCCCTGTGGCCAGGGAGGGACTGGGGGAAAGTGGAGACCTCCATTTTGCCTTTGGGCTGAGTACCAGTTTTCTCCCCATAGATGGTCTTACAGGAGGGGCACTGCAAGCTGCCGTCCTGCAGGGAAGAGAAACAGACATCTCTGCAGTGCCTCACCCAGACACAGGGCACGTGGAACCTGGGGACAATGGGCTGGCTGAGTACCTTATTTCCACTGGAGTACATGGCCAGCACGCAGAGCATGTGGAAGGAGTGCTGGCAGTTTGTCAGGCAACCGACCATCTCTGGCTTGATTGTGCTGGATTCATAAGTGTCACTGTAACCCGAAGGAGAGGCCAGCTTCTCCATGCAGATGATACAGTCCTGGAGTACAAGACAGCAAGGAGAAGGCCACCATGTAGCACCTTATGGAGCAGCTAGACAGCTTCTGTGTACACCCCACAACCCCTCACCTCATCTGGAGGAGTGCCCTTCACTGCCTCCAGGTACTTCTTCACCACTGCTTCGGGGTCGGTTGGTGATGCTGCACAAGGAGAGAGGAGAAAGACCAGAGATATCAGACATGCCATGAGGCATAGAGCTGCTGCAGGGTGACAGCAAGTAACCAGCCAGGATGCCAAGGAGAAAGGTATGGGTTAGAAAGGAGAGAAAAGGCTGCTCCAGCCAATCCACAGAAGCCCTGCAAAAATTTCCCTGCCAGGAATGGCTAGTGCTGGGACTGAGTGCTGCAGATGGGAGAATCCACGAGCTTAAAAGTGTGTGCTCACAGATTCCCCGTGAAGAGGGCAGGAGATGCCACGTAGCAGGGGATGTTTGCCCTGTGCAGTACACCCTGGGGAGCCACCTGTAGCTGCTGTGCTCTGGGTGTCCCCATGTACCCCAAGTAATGCCAGCCAGGCCCCAGCTGAACTTTCTGTGCAGCTACAGTCCAACTCAACCCAAGTATGTAGTAGTCTCAGTGGGAAAGAACTCTGTCATAGGCTATTAAGGGAGAAAAGGCATTCCCACACCACTCAGCTGACAAGGAACCTTCTCATACCATGGGTAAGACACTGCCAAACCCTGCAGCAGGCACTTGAGGAGAAACCTAGCCATGTACTAAGCAGCAGACCCTATCTTGAGTACCTCAGAATTAGCCTTGTATCCTTCACACAAAACAGTGGCTTCTCTTTTGAGCTTTCACACACTCAAATCCAGTAAGACAACACAGATCACAAGATACACAAAACAAGAAAGTTTTATAATGGGTGCCCTGTTTGCAGTATAAGACATTGACACTTCCACCTGAGCACAGCCCCATTCTGCCAAGAGAGGAGCATGCTTCCCAAAGCACAGCAAGCACATGCCCCATCCCCTCTGAAAGTGCTAAAGGATTAAGCAGCAAACATCACACAAGATCCTGATCTGCTTAAGGCCAACAGCAGCAGCTGTCACCCAGCTCCCAGCCAACCTCCTTGCTGGGAACTGCACTGCCTGGCCAGGCCTGGCTCCAGCCAGTGGGCATCACACACCTGCACTGCACCCAGCTGGAACTCCTTACCCATCATCAGCCCCATCACAGGGGCAGCCAGGCTCCTCTACCAGCCTGCAAAAGGAAATATTTGCACAAGTGATGTTAGGACTGCACCTGGCAGGAGGCAAAAATGGGACCTGTCACCTCCTCAACCCCTCCTGCTCTGAGAGAGATGGGGAATGAGATGTACCAGTGAAGGCTGCCCTATGGCAGCCAAATTCAAACAGATGTTGGACAGCCATGAGCACCAAAATGCTGTTACCCTGGGCTCACAAGGAAGCTGTACTCCCAGCACTCCCTCAGTGAGCAGTGGGTTCTGTTTTCCAGATAACCACTTCTCATGGCAGAGCCAAACACTGTAAAGCAGACAGGAAGGACAGCTTGCATGCCAAAGCCAACGTGAAACTGGCAGAGACCTGGCAGGTGGCACAGACCCTGATCAGGCAGGACACTGGTTCCTCTGAATGCCAGTGAGAGAGATGGGCAAGATGCAAACAGGAAGAATGCACCTCTTCATTGCAGAGCCAGATCCAGGGCAACACAAGAGAACGAGGCAATGAGCTAATGTGGGTGGAAAGCCATTTCGATAAGGAAGACAGATGAACTGAGTGTCTGACTCTCCAAGACGAAGACAGTCATTAAGACAAGTTATTCTAAGGTGGGGATTCCTGGACAACCTGAAACGCCTGGTGTGTGGCAGTGTGAGCAGGAGGAGGCATAACTGAGCACAAAGAAAACAAGCCTGTGATGTGAGGATGCTCCTCTGAGTGCCAGCACCGGGCAGGAGGTGCGTGGTGGCTCAGGCAGAGTGGGGCTGGGAGATTACTGCCCTGGAGCCCCTCAGCCAGGAAGGTGCTAACAGGATACACTAAGCATTAAGTCAAACACAGGAACTTGGAAATGGCAGTTTTCTACTTCAGGAGCGTGCCAAAATTCCTTGGAAAAAGCATTCCCAACAGCTGCAACAAGAAGAGCAGGAGACAAACAGGAGCCTGAGTGAGCCCCCACCTTCCAGCACTCAGGATGAGAGCTCAGCAGTGCCAGGAGCTGCTTCAAGACCTCATCCCGACCACATGGGGAGCACTGTTGTGTGGTCCTCTCTGCTGAGATTCTGCTCACACACAGTGGAACGAGACAAGCCAGCCAAAAACAAGCAACACAAGGATGCCATCTGCCTGAACTGCCTCTGCTCATCCTCAGCTCAGCCCACCACCCGCTGTCCCAGCAGAGAGCTCCACCTGACAAACACAGGGTGGCACTTCTCACATGTGGCAGCTGGATGTGGGCTCTGGTTGGTAACTGCAAGAGACTGTCACTGGAGGCCTCAGCTTCTGCTCAGCATGTTTTAAAGAGGAAACATGCACAGGGCAGGCTGCTACCCACCATAAGTCCATCCTCTTCCTTAAGTACTGATCACAGCAACTAGGTTCTCATTCCTGAGGGTCCCATGCTGCCCACAAGTGCTCCTCTATCTGGTTGGTTTTCAGGTGGATCTTTGAGGTGACCTATCTTCTCATTTTCTATGGCTACAGGCTGGAGAGAGCACTGTCAAAAAGATGCACAGACAAGGTGGTACAGACAGCAAGGGAAACTAGCAGAGCGTGTGTCCAACCAGCAGCAGTGCCCACCCAGAACTTGGCCCAACACCTCAGCCCACCTGCATGACAGTTTAGCAGCTTGGGAGCTATTCACCTTGCCATGGGGCTTGCCATGCCCCAGAGCAGAACAGCAGCCAGCCCAACCAACAGCTGTGGCATGAGCCACACGTTCCCACACTGGAATCACTCACAAACTGCACCATTTGCTCTACAAAAGCACTTGCTTCCAAGCCTTTATTCTAGCCATCCCCTGGAACCAAAGCCTGCTCAGGCTCCATGCTTTTCAAGATTAATAGAGGATTGGTCAATTCTGCTACAGCATTTTCAATGCTGTTTACCACCAGCTGGCCTAATGCTGTGCTATTGATCTCTCCAGGATGTGAAGGAACGTTTACCATCCTTTCAATTACCAAAAGGAATAATGATTTTCCTTAATGCTTCCCCTTCCTCCCAGTAGATAATAAGCCACTTGCTGAAGCAAGGGCTTTGCAAAGGCAACATCTCACAGATGTTTCAAATCCTCACTCAGCAACCAGCTGCTTGCAGCAGCAGCACACCTCCCCCCCATCCCCAGGAGAGCCATAGGGTGAGCAGCACACGAGCTCAGACAGGTTTTTTTTTCCAGCAAATGCCATGCACAGCCAGCCACCACTTGTGGCTTGGAGTTGCAGGTTAGGACTGGCAGCACTGCCTGCCCAGCACTGGGCTTCCCCAGACATGCAGTACAGTGTTGGCCTGTGCCACAGACATCACTGCCAAACAGCACCACCATTAACGAATCTTGACTAATTAGTGCCTTTGTTGAGCATAACCCAGCTGCCCACAAAGCTGGCTGCAATTCTGGCAGCACCACCTTACCCAGACCAGAGTGCAGGTACAGCTTCAGGGTAAAGGCATTTTTCAAAGCACCCCACCAGGGTTGTGGGGCCATGGCACAGAGCTCTCCAGAGCACTTTTATTGCAGCAGAGCCAGCTTTGAGGTTTGGGACAGCACCACAGCAAACAGCAGGGGTAATTAGGAGCATTTACCAGCAAGGTAAGTGCTGCCACATTCCTGCTGCACCCAAGAGGAAGGACTGAGTGTTGCAGGAGGCAGCAGGAAGGGCTCAGCAGGGGCATGCTGCACCCACCACTGCCTGCTTTGGCTGCACCCACCCTGCTGCCACTCACACTGATGTGCCTGCACAGCTCTTGTTGGAGCTCTCAGTGACAGGACAATCTGGAGGGGGGCAGACATACAGAAATTCAGGGCACAAAATGGACCTCTCTCTGCCTGTTATAGCTTCAGGATTTGTAAGAAAGAGAACAAGTACAGTAACGAGCTCAACTTCTTTGTCAGACTGTCACTACAGGACAGCAGGAGTGTTGCACAGGAACTGCTTGCTTCTAGGGGGCACCGATGCCCTCCTCATGCACCAGTCATGCACTCTGCAGGTACAGCTTCCCCACACCCAGCAAAAGGGGTCCTGCTTTCTAGCTGCCTACACCTTGTTCTGGAACAGAGAGGGGCACCCCTTTCTCCTGCACGAGCACTGGTAGCAGCAGAGCTGCCAAAGCATCTCCTCTGCAGCACATTCTGAGCACAGTGGCTGGATTGGATCCTGCTACACCAGATGGAAGGAGCTGCACTGTACTTGTGTCACAGACACAGTCCCTTCTGCTCACATCCCCTCTCAGGCTGGAGGTTCCCTGGTCCCACCAGGTGGCATTGCTGAGCCACAGCAGGAACCTGGAAGCCACAGCTCTCCAGAGCAGCACCCACACTACCCTATGCCGTACCAACACCCAAATCCCAAGGCTAAGAGGGCACCTGGCTGCATGAAGGCAGCACTCAGCAGCCCCTGCCCAACCTTCAGGCAGGGTGGGAAGAAACAGCCCCTGCAGGCATCACGTGTGCTCTGCTGGGTGCATCAAAACTGATGGAGGAAGGTACACTGCTGGACCTGCAGAGCAGCTGTAGGAAACTTCACATCACTGCAGCCACCCCTGTGCTGAGAGGGGACTTTGTGAAGACCAGGACCGTGGCCACACCCTGCTGCAGTGTTCAGACAGCTCTGCAACACTAACCATCAGCAGCTCCACTGCTGCAGGGCACACAGAGTGCAGCCCTCACCCTGCGAGCAGGAATCCTGCACCAGTCCCTCCAGCTCTGTCCCTGCTCAGTTCTCCTGCAGCTCTTTGCCACTTTCCCCTCCTCCTGCCACACATCCTGCTCCACGTGTGCTGTCTCTCATTCCTGCCCTTTGCATCTCCTCCCCGCGGTTCTGTACATAATGCGCTCCTGCAAGACCTCTCCTTCCACATTAAATGTCTGTTTAATGCCCCCCCCCCAATTCGGAAAGGGTTTGCCAAGCTCCCTCACTGCATGCACTGGCTCAAAGACAGACCACCAGCAAGCTGCAGCACAGCCAGGTGCCTCCCCACCACTGCCACGAGGCTCCTCCTGCTCCTGAGTGCTGACACCTCCACGCTGGGCACCCATCTCAGGCACAGCTTTTCAGCAGGGAGAAGCTGGCTGCCCACTCCAAGACATGATGATCCTTACAGGTCCCCTCCAAATTAGGATATTTTATGACACCCATCCCAGCAGTTGTATGGAAATCAGACACTGTGGGAAGCAGACTGTACAGCAGATACCTACAGCCCCTAAGACAGAGGGTGCAGGATGCTAGTGGCAAAGAAGGGCAGGAGCCAATCCCTGGTGGCTTGTCTCTGCAGACAGCAACCCAGCCCTGCTTACCACCACACAGAGGGTTCTACTCCTTCCACCCAGTCAGGAGCAGAGAAAAACCCATCCCAGTTCGGCCTTGAATACCCCACATGACTCAGGGACCTGCTTGTCTGCAAGATCCTCCTCACCTTCTGACTCAGCTCACAAGCAGACCTTCCCTGAGACTGCACATGGAGTACGTGGCACACCCCAAGGGTTCAGGGGAGCCTGCAGAAATCAGTCATGCACAAAGAGCAACTGCACTGCTCCAGATCTAGTGACCAATGGAAACAAGTAGAGCTTCCACAGGACAGGGTTTGCCTTCTCACCTCGTGGTACAGCCTGCCAGGGACCACACACACTGCTCCATCCTCAGCAGGATGAGCATCACGAGCCAAACCAGAAGTCAAACCAGAAAAGCCAATGGGGTTTGGGGGAAGAGAAGAGGAAAAGAAGGAGGAAGAACAAGTGCAGAGAGATAAAGAGAAGCAGATGGAAGCAAATATCAGTTTGAGCAGGAACTACCTTTCTTGGACACTTTCCTCCCCTCCTTAACTGAGCTGTGTTTTTTAGTGGCTCTATGGGTGCTGGCAGCTTGCGGCACACAGGTGAGGTGCACGGGGAGTCCAGCAGCTGACATCAGAACAGCCGTCATGCCTACAGCGGGCACAAGATCCACATGCAGGAGGGAAACAACGGGGAAACACATTCATTAAGAAAAAAAACCTTCAATCTTGCAAAGAAAATAAAAAAAAAAATAAAATTGCAGAACAAAACCAAACCCCTCGATTCATTGAACACAAAACACCCGACAGGCAGCAGGACTGCAGTCAGCACAAGGATGGGATCTGGATGCCTTTGGAAGGAAGAACCTGGGCAGCAAATCAAAGCAGGGGGATGTGAGCATGCTCTGGGCCAGGGCTGAACAGGACCTTCCACTCTGCTGTGGCTTTAGGGCTCCTCAGGCACTTCAAGCCTACACGATGCAAAGCCCTGGAGGTGGCACTGACCCTGGGGGGCCTGGAGTTGCCTGCAATCCCAGAAGCTCCTGCTCAGCCCCCCCATAAAACTGAGTGCTTCCAAGGCAGAACACCCAGCTGATCTCCAGGGTGAAGCATTGCTGCTTGCACAGCCTGGCCTGCCACACTCAAAAACCATTCATGGCTGCAGACAGACAGCAGACAACCCAGAAGTCACCTCCCACAGCTGCCCGTGCTAACCCACACCCTAACACTACGGAAATTCTTGCCAGCATCCCCAGATCTGTGCATAGCTCATGGCCAAAGCCAGTGCTACCAAGGCTTCTGTTCTTCAAGGCTGTATTCAACTGAGCTGGGAAGACAAAAGCAAATGCATGATTCAGGATGAAATAAGGTACGTCACTCACATGGGACTAAAGATGGAGTTATGATGGGAAACACCAGTGAATTGTGTGCAAGCAGTAAGGCTACTTCCTGCCTGAGGTACAGAGCCAGTCAAGGAACCACTGCTTGCAGGCAGAAATCCCTTGCACAAAGCCCATGTAAATGCCCCACAAGCAGAACCACTCCCCCCACAGCCCTGCCTGCATCCTGCACAGCTTCACAGAAGGTCCAGGTACAATACACGTTCCACAAACTGTTCAAGTCTTCCTTGATGCAGACAACATTTCACAAGATGAGATATAGGACACAGTCAGCTGCTCAGCCAGGACTACCCAAGGAAGAACCAGGCTGCCCCACGCACTGCATATCCCCTCCAGTGTGCATGGATGCAGTAACCCCAAGCCAGGAACCCTGCTAGCTGCCACCTCTGCTGACCCAGATTTACATAACCCCCTCACCACGCTACCAGCATCAGGCTGTTCTCAGCACAAGCATCCAGGGGACAGTGTGAACACCAACTGAACACTGCACCCACAAAGCTCACAGCCAGAAGAGCTTCTTGCCAGCCTCCAACTACAGACTGCAAGCCTGCTGCCTGCTCCTAGCCCCACCAGGAGTCCTTCAGCCTCCAGGACACCTTAAGCAACCGCTCAAGTGTTCCCTTAACAAAGGTAATTGCTTTTGGAGGCAGTGAGCAAAGCTGAGCAGCTGAAGCCCAGCAGCTGCAGAGCTGCCAGCTGCTTGTGTCTCTGAGGCTGAGAATCTCAGACTGCCTCATCCCACCAGGGCCCTGAAATGCCAATACCCAGCTGGGTGCAAGGGAGGGAAGTGGTGAGGCTGTCTCAAACACTCATTTCTCAGCATCACCATTACAGAGGCTGACATTTGATGAGAAGTCCAAAGAGCAGCAGGGATTGTCACCACCCACACGCATCTGACTGATATGCAAATGCAAAATTAATGGCCTGCTGGGGAGACCAACACCAGTTTGCCAACTAACATGCAGAGCCCATTGCAAAACAAAAAAAGAGCAGAATGAAAGCAGAGGCTGGGAAGCTGATTTCAGACTCCACGTCAGAGTCCTTGAACGACAAGCCACAGAACCTCATCTAAATTCAGTTACCCACTAACATGGCCCTTCCCACGCCTTGAACAACTTACCCAAAGTTGTCTACTCCAAGAACTCTCATTTCATGAGTTGCAAAGGCAACAACAGGTCCACATGCACACGGAGCATGGGTTCAGCATGGGACCAGGTGAGCTACCCCCAGTTCTCCCCTTAGACAAACTGGCAAAAAAAAGATAATTTTCTATTTCTACCTTCTGCTGCCCTCACAGAGATGCACGATGAACCCTCTCGTGATTTGAATCTGTAGGAGAGCATTCAGAATGGGGTTGTCCCTGTGGTCTGATGCTCTTCTGCCTCATCTCAACCACCACAGCAATTCCTCCTTCAGAGTGCTGATACAATGCTGGAAGTCTCAGCATCTAACAATCCTCCTACAAGTCTGGTGACAAGAGCAACCAGCAAGGCATCCCAGCCTCACGTGGCAACGTGTACATGCCAAGTGAGTGTGTACGTGTGCAAGAAGCACACTCACACACAATTCCCTCTTTTCTCTTGCTCAAAGCATCCACCTGGCCACGAGCACCATGTTACAACTCCATGGGTTAAAGTGATTTTTGCTGCAGCTCTGACAACACTCACCAGCTCTTCTCAGCTTCCCATGTAAATAAGGCACTTTTGTAATATCCTGTGCAGAATATGAGCAGGGGGAAAACACCCTTACATCATGCAGTGAGCATCAGACACTTACTCAGTGCCAGCCCAGCACACCCATCCAGTCACAGCTGCTGCCCTGCAGTTACACAGACCTCAGGCTGATGAGCTTTGTTCCAGCCCTGGATTCCAGCAGGCAGAGGGGAGGAGAAGAGTTTCCCTTCTAACAGGGTGACACCTTCAAGACATCAGCACCACTAATTTGTATGATTATATAAATATCAAAGTTTTTATAGTTGATACCCTCCTGAGTGCCCCAGTTCAGGGAACCATGTGAATGACAAATGCTTGGCTGAACAAAAAGCCCACTTCCACCCTCAGCCTTAAATACCAGAAGGGACTTCATAGGAGCACCCAGTCCACACCCATCCCCAAGGCACACAGCTAAACTACACTACTCCCAGCAGGTGCCAGTCCTTGAACACCAGCACTGCTCTTTAACAGTTAGTTGAGAATGGTATTTGGCGTTGTTCTGTACTTGACAAATACTGAGAGTGGAAAGAAAGCTTAGAAGACAGATTCTTTCATACACCTCAAAATATTGATGCAGCAGAAAATAAGGAAAAAAGCTCATATAAAACAGGGTCTTGAAATCAGCTTCACGACTTCTGGGGCCTTGAGCTGTGCTGCCAGAAGCTGTGGAGCTGCAGAGATAGGAGTTCCCCACTAAAACCCCAGGCACTTGTCACACCACCAAAGCCCACCTTTGCACTGACAGCAGCAGGATCCCCCATTACTTGCTGATTCAGAACTTCAGATTTCTCCCCTCCCTGGCCCCTCAGACATCAAGAGCATCCTAAGTCTGACCACAGCCATGGGCTACAGAGACAGAGGACCCAGAGGAGATGCTTGTCTCATGGTTGCTCCTACAGCAACCACTCAGCCCAGCCCACACCACACTGCACCCTGCAGCCACTCAGACCTCCTACTCACTGCCTCCTGTGGGAGAAGACCTTTCAAATTAGCAAGAGATAACTTGCACATGTAGAACAAGGTCATGGTTAGCACTATTAACACAGCCTAGATTCAGTAGGGCTTGTCAGTTCTTTGCTGTATTTACCTTTATGTGATTAAGTAACTAATAACAGTCAGTGCTAATAGCCAGGGGATGAAACTCAAAGCTCTCACAGTGAGCTTTGTTCACAGGCCATCCTCTCAGACAAGGCAGCTCTACTCTATGCCTTATTTCCACAAAGCCCAATTTGTTAACAGGGAGCTGGAGGGGCTGCATGCTGTCAGCACACTCTGTATTTCACTTTATATGGTGCCCATTTGGCTCTGGAGATGTGCACGGCACAATCCTCACCACGGAGTTAACACTAGGTAACTAGAAACACCAGTGCTAGGGGATCAACAGAGGAAAACCCACAATAACCTGCTCCCAGCAGGCACTGCCACACTGCCACCATCCAAGGCAGAACACCACCACCAAGTTTTGGCACTCAGATCTGAAGCACTCCGAAGGCATGAGCTGCCATTTTCAAGGCAACACCATTTCATCTTTCACAGGCAAATCTACTCCGAAAAGTAGCATTGCAAACTGGCACTTTTATCCCTCTCAGATGCACTTCTTGGGTATATTTAGGATCAGATTCACAGGTTTCAATGATAACAAGCCAGCCTGCATTGTGTTGCCACAGGAGACAGCATCTGATTTGTTTCTTCATCTCCCTAAGGCAGGGCATTACAACCACTTTTTAAGCTAACGACCACCTGAGCCTCTGTGATAAAAACATGCAAAATAACACCAAGCAGCAGCCTGCACTGCAGCCTTCCTCCTCAAAGGAAGGAAGAAAATAAAAGCAGCAAGTGGCAGCCAGCATACAGCCCAGCTCAAGTGCTCCCCCATAGCTGAAAATCTAGCACCCAAACCCTAAATACACCCACTTCTTCTGATAGCCTGTTTCTAAAACACAGTTCAGAAGCAGAGCTTCTTAGATGAATCCACAGAGCTCATTCATTCTGCCCCAAAACTGACTCTACACCAGCTAGCATCTTGCTCTGGCATTAGAAAGTGCTGATCCATACTGACCAGAATTAAACTTTCCTCACAGTTGGGACAGGAACAAAGCCTTACAACAAGCTCCACTAAGTAAAAGCAATTATGAAGGTCCAGCCTTCCTATTCTCTCCCAAGCCTACTCTTTTGCTGCTTGGCTTTTAAGACTAGAGCTTCTTCATTATTAAACACAATTCAGAGCTTCCCTAAAGGCTAAAACAGGGCCAAAAGAAGCACTCACTCACATGACCCTAGGAACAAAGGGGATGAAGCAGAACAAGATTGTTACCTGCCAAAGCTTGGTTCAGTTTGCTGGGCTTGGACATCCTGAATGGGAGGTTGAGAGAGCTGGAAAAAGAACAAGAAAAATATAACAGTGCAAATAAGCAATCAGCTAAGTAGGAGCTAACTGAGCAGCACAAAGCCCTGGCTATTTTAACAGGCTCCAATTACCCAGTTGAACCTCACCTGGGACCACCCACCCATCCCACTGGCCCAGCAGCTATACTTAAGGAGCCCACCCCTTTGTGAAGTAGGGTTTCTGATGCTTGCTGTTTGTCTTTGAGAGGGTACTGTGAAGTATATGCATAGGGGGAGAAAAAGAGGTTCAGGAGAGTTTGGCACCTGTTTTACCTTAGAAGCAAAGAGGAGGTGGACACCAAGTGCCCCTTTTAGGTTCCTAGCTTGTTTTGGTAGCGCTCAGCGGGCAGCAGGAGGTGGAAAAGGGAGCAGCAGCATGAAAGCCAGTGAGAGGGTTGCTAGGAGCAAGCTGGACCCCAGCTTGAAATCCACCATGCAGGCACCTATGGGCTTTGCCTTAGGTGGCACACAGGCATGGCAGCTCACGTGCAGCAGTTGCAGTCACTACACAGGGCATGGTATCCAGATGACCGCCTCCCCAAGCCAGCCCAAGTTGCATCACACCCGGTCACCACCTTAGGAAGGCTGTTATCAAGTTCCCAAAGCCATCCTCTACTTCTGAGAACCTAGTTCTCTCCAGCTGGGATGCACAACCTGCTGCTGTGCTCAATACAGCACTGCAGGCAGCGGGCCCTCTCTGCAGCCCAGCCAAGATCCAGCAGTGACACACGCCTACCTCACATTCTTGCAGCAGTGACACATCCCCATCTTGCTGTTTTGGAGCAGGATCCTGTATGTGTTGAGCCCCTGAGGGAACCCCTGGGTCTCAGCGTGGTGCTGGCAGCCTCCAGACCTTTAAAGGGTCCTCCACACTGCGGAGGTTCCCTTCCTTTTCTGACTGTGTTTTCCCCTCTGTTGCCCCTGATGTTGCAACGTTTTCAAATGACGCAACTGACTGTTCCCACTGCAGCCCAGTTCAGACCCTTCTGACCACAGTGGAAATCCTCTTTTCAACTTCTAAGGGCTTTGAGTCAGCTGCTGTGAGCCCTCTTTATGACTTCTTTAAGAAGTTTTGCTCCTTCATCACAGTTCCTTCTCACTTATTTGTCTTTCCCAATGCTCCCCCCACCTCCTCCCACCAGAACGCAGCACACGAGGCACTGTGGCATCCATTCCTGCCCTGTGACACCAGGGAGCTTTGTGCCCAAAGTGCTGCAGCCACCTGTGTGCTTCCACCTCTCCTTCCCCATGGCAAGGAAAAACACAGCACAGCTGAAGATTCAGGGAAACCCTGACTTGATCTGGGAAGGGGATGACTTTTGGGAAGCACTTTGGGAAGATGGGCAGAGGGATTTTTTCTTTTCTTTCCTGTGTTGCAAGGTCCAGTCACCAGGAGCCAGAAGTGAAGTGAGGAGAGCCCTCAGAGTGCACAGAAAAGGCAAAGTGTGTTAGCTTTGACTGCAGGAAGGCTTTAAGCTAACTGAACTGATGATGTAGGAACCAAATAATTTTTATTTCCCGTGGGCTACGAACACGCAGACACAGTTGGAAACAGGATGTGCTAACCTATCCATGTGAACACGTGGCTGCCACGTGCAGAAATCTGCAGAAATCCCAGACATGAGGCTGATGAAACCAAGGGAAATTCGCTCTGCTCTGTGCTGCCTGTGCCACAACACTGCCTGGGCAGCTCCACAGCTGCACTGCATAGGAGGAAGTGTTGCCATGCTGAAAAAGGTGCAGAAATGCAACTCTGAGCTTACGTTGGGCCTGAGGTGTTGGTTGTTATTTTTTTTTTTTTTGGAGGAGGAGGAAGGGGAAGAGGTAACAAAGGATATTGCTATTGCTGTGCCTCCCAGCAGGCTCGCCTGTTCCCACACCCCTGCTGCCCAGAGATTCCCAGCTGTTGCCTGCATCTCTCAGCCAAATCTCAGGCTGTGCCTGCAGCAGCTGAAAGTCAGTGCCTGAAATCTCTGAGTGCTCCCTGGTCTGCACCTCCTGAGCACATGGGAGAGATCTGGGGCCTCAGCATAGGATGCTTCCCAGCGTGGCAGCATGGAAAGCTGCTGGAGGCAGTGCTGCTTTCTGTTCTACACACACAGCCCTTGCCACAGCACTCTCCATCTGTGGCTTTCAGTGTAGTTTGCAAGGAGGCAGGATTTGCTATATTTACTGCACGGGAGGAAACTAAGGCACCAAGAAGCAAAATAACCTGCCCACATTTATTTCACACATCAAGGCAGAGCCAAGAATATTAACATCTACTTATGGCTTGGTTTGCTCCAGCCAACACTCCTCTCTTGTGCTTTCCACAGACTGCAGCATGCAGTGCCTGAGCTCCACCCTGCTCTCCATCCCTGCAGCAAGCAGGAAATGTTCTCCTGCCACTGATACCACAAAGGCTGTGATGTGCCTGTGCTACCAACAGCCTGCACTGGGGCAAACCCTGCCTGCTTATTGGGAATAGCTGTCACTGCCACACAGGGAGCTGGGCAGCTCTCCAGGATGAGCTACACCTTTTCTCAGCCCTGTAAGAGAGGATTTCTTCAGTGCTGCCATTTTTAGCTTTGTTTCCTACAAAATTGGGTGTGTATAACTGAGTGTACATGACTGCACTGTATTTCAGCCTCCAGTAGCTTTTGAGTTGCCAGTTACCGCTCAGCTCCAGTGAGCTGGAGGCTGGGACTCCCTGCAAGCTTTGTAAACGTCTGCCAGGGGTGTGTGCTCCAGGGCCAAAGGCTGTGCAGTGCACACAACACAACCTTTCTTAGACATCAGAGAATCCCTCAGGGCCACCGCTCCCTTTCCTGCAGCACACACTGTCACAGGCAGCACAGCTCTGTTTGCTGGTGGATGTTTGTGCCCACAGAGAAGGAGCAGCCAAAGAAGGAGGAATTGCATGGTGCAGCTAAGACAATCAAAGACAGACACACAAGCCCTTCCTGGGATAATGAGTACAGCATAATTAGCACCTCATCTTTGCAGCCACAAAAGCTCCACTATTCAGTGATGCAGCGGTGAGGAGCAGTGGAAGAGGAACTGACCCACAGAGCCAAGCTGAGGGGAAAGACAGGGAAGGCAGTGGATACAATAACTAAGGAATGTTGTGGGCTTAGGAATTAAATGAAACGCATTGTTAGAGCATGCTACTCAGATTTCCCTTAATTCGCAGAAATGAGGGTATTTTCTGCTGGAACATGGGCTTCATGAGCCTGGGAACATAACCCCAGCCAAGAGCAATTACCCCAACCCTGCACTATTTCCAACTCAGCACATGGGAAAGAAGGGGAAAAGCCATCCTAGGCTGTCAGCTGGTATTGAAAGAGGCCCTTTCAAGTGCTAAACTGCAGTGGAAGACAGATTGCCCCATGTGCATTTATCTGTCCAGTCAGGGGAAAGCACAGAGCCCTTGGAAAGGTAATCCCACAGGACTCTGAACACCTCCAAGGAGAGAGGCTCAGAAAGTAAGCAAGACTTAAATCCTGCTTAAGATACAAACTTTAAAACTCTCTGCTAATTGCATGGAGCACAATATGCTTTCTCTGCCCTTCTGATCTCTTATCTATGTCTTTACCTCAGCTGGCATGGACAGGTAAATCAGCTCTGTCAAGTTTGTCTCTAATTGCTCAGATGCTCACAGTGATGCTTGAGATTATTTACAGTGCAGCATACATACTGCTCTACACACTGACAGCAGCTCACAAACCAAGGGAGCCCTTACTCAGCCCTCAGTTTAACGTGACTGCAGCTGGAAGATGCTCAGTGCATGTATTATAACCAGCTCTTGGAAATAAGACAGGCCACAGATGACCAGCTTAGAAAACATCTTGTGTGCAGTGAGAGCTAGGACCCTGAAAAACCAATCTGTGACTATCTTGCTTGGTCTGGGTTTCATAGAGACCAGCCATGCAAGAAGACAGAGGGAAGTTGTTAAGACGTTAATCACTGGAATAGGTTCCCCAGGGAAGTGGCTGAGTCACCATCCCTGGATGTGTTTTAAAACCGTTTGGATGTGGTGCTCCGAGACATGATTTAGTGGAGGGCTGTTAGAGTTAGGGTAGTATGGTTAGGTCATGGCTGGACTCAATGATCTTTAAGGTCTTTTCCAACCTGAGTGATTCTATGATTCAAAGTGCTCCACTCTGTAGGGAAGACACTAACTGTGCCTACTCCAGCCCCAGGGACAACTGACTGCAGCTAAGCCAAGCAGTTTGTGCAGGGGAGAGAAGAGAACAGCATGGTGAGCCCACAGGATGCTGCTTTCCATTCAGCCTTTAGCACCTGCAAGGCTTGAGGAGAATGGAAGCATATTCTGAATTAAACTGAAGCACTCCTAACACTCCTTTTCATTCACTTGGTCATCCCCTTCAAAAAGCCACCTTACATTTCTTCACGCTTGCAGTACCTCAACCTGAGCACTTCCTCCAGTGGTTCAAGGAGGCTTCTCTGGTTGACAGGGATGAAATTTTACGTGGGGAAAAAAAAAAGGGGGGGGGGGGGGAAGCAAAAGAGAAGCCTCCTTATCCAGCAGACACCAAAAGCCTGCCTCCTTTTAGGGAGAAAAGCTTAGTGAAGAGAGGCTCCTAAACAACGGAGACCCGAGGTCTCTGGGACACACGCAGTGTTTGAAGGTGAGTTGGGGTCTGTACCTGACTCCATTCGATGTGGACAGTCCCGTGCTGGGCCCCACAGCACCTCCAGCCTGGGGCAAAGCCCAGCTGCTCTGCGCATTGAGTCGCGGCGCTGACCTCGCTCCAGACAAAGTGGGTTTGTTATAGGGCACAAAGCCGACACCAGAAGAACTCACTGACGTTGTCCTGCCGGAAACCTGAGGTGCAGAGGAGGAGTTAGGGAAGTTTGTCATGGAGTGCCGGTACCGCGTGGTGATGCGGCCAGTCCCCCCGTTCAGCCAGCACTGCTGGCACGAGCAAGCCGTCCCCGTGTGAAGGGGAGCCAAGGCGGCTGTCACCGGGTACGGAGAGTCCAACCGCCTCCGAACTCTGCGGCAGAACCTCGTGGTCTTGTTGGTCTGCACTTGAGCCACCATGTCGACCTCGTAGTTGTAGCCTAAGTGTCCGAGGTCCACCCGCTGGTGGCTGGTGGCGTGGGCTTGCTCCAGGAACACGCAGACGTTCATCTCGTAGGGGGACCAGCCGTCTTCATCATTCTGCCACTCCCAGACGATGCCCTGCCCGGCTGCTGAGTCCTTGGGAAAGAGGCGCCTGCGGACCGCCCGCATCGTCCCTGGAAGGAAAGGGGGGGGGGAAAAAGGTGCTTTGAGATCAGAGGAGCAGAGCTGCCTCAGTGACTTGTTTCTACACTGATCTGCGGTGTTTAATGAAGAGCTTTCTCATCCTGACACAGGTGGTTTTGCTCATGGAGCTCAGTGAAACAGAACACCTCGGAGATCCCTGTCCCCCAGCCAGATCTGATTGCGGGCTGGCAACAGGTTCAAAAGCTGCTGGAAGGAAGGGTGGGAAGGGAGAGAAGGAAGGAGGATGCAGGGACTGACACACCCAGGAACAAAGGTGCAGCAATTGCAGATGCCTCTCTGCAGCTAAAAAAATAAATAAATCAGTCTGAGGCACAGATCTGATAAAAACCTCCCACAGCCTCAACAACAGAGTAACTATAGAGACACAGCACCTTCAGAAAGCGCTGCTGGGGCTGAAGGCACACTTCCCTCTGCTGCACAAAGGCCTGGGCAACTGTCCTCCCATGTGAGGAGTCCCACGAGGGCAGGACAATGAATTCTGAGAAGGGAGGACAGGCCCAGCTTCTCTCAGCTCCTGGCTGCTGCAAGAGCAGCAAGGAAAACCAGCAAAGAACCAGCAGAGAGCAGCTGTTCCCATAAAGGAAGAGCAATGAAAGCAGACATGCTGCTGTTGCAAGGCTGCTTGACAGCATCAGCAGGAGCTCAAAGCCCCCGGGAGCCCCGAGGGGACCTCACTCAGCTGCTTTTTTTAAAGCAAAATACCTCCTGAGAAGGAAGCGAGCCACCCCAACAGGACAGAGGCTTGAACCTCTGCAAAAATAGGCTCCTGCAGCTGGGACAGAGCTGTTCCCAGTGGGGAAAAAACCTCAGCAGCCCACTGTGCTAAGAGAAGCTGGGAATACCCCGGGGCGAGTCTGGGAATGCAGGCAGGTGGTGGGGAACAGGAATGCAAAGAGCTGTTAACACAAAGGAGGAGTTCAGAGAACAGCACTAAGAGGAAAAAAAAATAACCCAAACCAACAAAGCCTCTAAAGGGGTTGCCAGGGCTATGACCCTGAACTCCAGGAAAGAGGTGAAAGAGCACATCAACAAACAAGTATTTGCACTTCAGCCGTGCTGAGAACTGCCCCGGGGTGTTCTTGTGGCTCTGTGGGACTCCACACTGCCTGCACCAGAGGGCAACCAGTGCTGCAGCTCTGCCAACAGCATGGAAGTCCTAGCTCTGTTCCTACTGCACTCCAGGCTTCTTTGTGAGCAGCACTGGTCGTTTCTGCTGAGGGCTTTGGTAGCTAGCCCATGAGACCCTGTGAAATTTCATACCTGCCCTGTAGGACCCAGGGTTGGACCCTGACAGCTCAGCCAAAAAACCCAAAGACTCCTGTGGGATAAGGCCTTACTCTGGTGGCAAAAGCCAGGGTGGAAGGTGTGAGCAGAACCAAGCTGACCTTCTCCAGCCAGGAATCAGTGGAAAGCAGAGAACACAGCCAAGAGCACACGCGAGCAACCACTGCTCCTATTCAGCAATCAACTCCTGCCAGGTTTTAGAAGCACGCAGACTGAGTGCACAAATCTATGGTCTCAACAGGCACCAGGGAGGATGTGAGCAGTGGGAGGAAGGTGAGATTGGATTGGGACCAATATGGTGAGAGAAGCCCTGCATTCAGAGATGGATGCTGGGAACCTGCTGCCAGCAGAGAGGAGACTAGCACGGGTATAGGAAGGTGTTGGAAAGCCCAGTAGGACACGTGGGTAAGAAAAGAGCAAGGCAATCCCTGCTCCAATGGCAGGTCAGAAGCTAAAAGCAGCATAAGGAAGACTTCAGGTGTTTGCAAGTGACCTGCAGTTTTAAGGTCCCTGAACTGCAGCGAGGAGAGGAGCTTTTAGGAGTCAGCAACAAGTGAAAGCATGTGCTTCTTGGAAAAGGTCTCCCTTTCCCCAGGCTGGCAGGGAAGCTGGCATTCGTCTCCTGGGTGGGCAAACAGCTGTGGCAGGAGGAAAACTCCTGCTGCTGCCTCACATTTATTCCCAGCTAATCTGCCCAAAGCAGCAGCTGAAGGCTGTGGCTAATCCTGCCCACAAGATCCCCCTGCACAGCTGTCACTCCCCGTTGGTGAGGATGCTAGTCCTGTTAACAGTGGCTTCCTGTTATTCTCCCTGGCTTCCTTTGAAGAGCTATTTGTCTGTCTAATAGCTAATGAGCAGAATACAACAGCCTATTTTTTGCTCTGTTTAAAGATTTTTCATGGGGATGTTTCCTGCAGAGATTCTTTTCTCCAGCACATGACAAAGGTCAGCTGGCTGCTTGCTTAGAAAGGTTCGTGTTTAAGGCAGAGCCCTGCAGAGAGAAAGTCTTCCTTAGAAGTGAACCACAAAAAGGGGATATGAGAGCATTCTCAACAGTCACACTGAAGAACACATAGGAACAGTTACCCACAGAGGGAGGCTCACAGACCTGGCTGCTCAGATCAGCATCCGTCCAAAGCAGTGGGAAACACTGCAGGAGAGCTACAAAGTAGAACGAGTCTTTTTGTTGTTAAAAGACTCATCCACAGAAAGAGGAGATCACACCATCCAGCATCATTTCCAAAACTGTACTGTGCTGTTTCCCTGAGATGACTGAATCCACGTCATCCTGCAATGGACAACATAGCTAGATGCTCTGAAGTCTTTCACAAGAAATACAAGACACCTGCACACGTGAAGAAGGATGCCAAGGTGCTGGATGGAGCACCAGCTGCAAGGCTCCTGCACAAGTGCAGTGTGAAGAAAGCAAGATACAGCTGCTGGTGCCAGCTGAGGTGGTCTGTGCAGTGTTGCTTGAAGCCACAGCCTTCAACAGGGCTTCCAGGCCACGCTGAGCCAATGCTGCCAGTGCTCAAGACCCTTCTAGGGAAAACTCATCTCAAGGTCACCGGTAAGCACTATGAAGTCAGAACAAAAACACGGATGCAGCTGCAATGAGCACTCACCACTCCAACCACTTCCCCTTCCTGTAGGAATTGTCTCATTTTGTAGCTGATTCAAGACACTGCTCACTTCTGGCTTCGGCTGGCAAGAACCCAGTACACTGCCCAACACTAAAGCCTGGTGTGAGGATCAGGCAGCATGCTAAACATGGCTGTGGCCCGTGGCAAGGAGAAAGGTGTTGGCAAAGGGGAAACTGAAGCACGGAGCATTTCCTGTTCTTTTAGGGGTGTGTAATGTGGAATCTCCCTGGATTTTCTGGAGATGAAAGCACACATTCCATCCCTGCTTTCTGAGCTACAGCTGCTCAGCATATCAGGAGCAAAAGAAGGCAGGAGCCATATCAGCACGTTCTGAGCTGGTAGCCCCACTGATCTCAGAAAGTCAATCTGAGAATGACAATTAGGCCTCAGCCCTGTAATTAGGAGCAGCCCGTCCTTCCTCCCTGGGATAAAGCAAGCTAGCCTGGGACAGCAGCACTGGGGGACTATTCTGAGTGTGCATTATGTTGTTCTGCTGAGGGCAGCGTGCTTTCACAGAGCAGATTGCACAGGATGGCATGCCAAAGTAAAGCAACTGGCATGCCCATTGCAGAGGGAGCAAGGGATACAGATGGGAGGGTTTCAATTGCAAAAAGGCCTTTCTGTGGGACTGGTCTTGAATGGATGCAGGCTGAGGGGGCAGGCAGAAAGTTTCCAGCTCTGAGGGGTCTAGCTCACAAGCTCCAAAGCTCTCGTGATGAGGCTCCACTCGCTCTGTCTGCCTGGCACAGCCCTGCAGATTCACACCAGCCAGCACTGATTTGCTCACATGCTAACATACCAGGTGGCACACAGCATCAGGAGAGAAGACACAGCACATGCCAAGTAACAACAGTGGCAGCAGAGCTTTGCAGGGCTCTCTCTAAGCACACAAGCAGGCTAACCAAAATGCTGGCATGAGAAGGGAGCTCCCTTACCTGTATCCTGCCGGAACTGTGCCATCCTTGGGATGTCGATGATATAGGGGGCCAAGACAGCATCTGCATGTCCCAAAGGGATGCTGCTGGCAAGTCCTGATACTGAACGCCGCCCCTTCTGCTGAGAGTCCTGGAAAGCCTGCTCAATGTAGCAGCACACGTTCACTCGGTATGGCCTCCACAGGCCAAATTCGTCCTGCCATTCCCAAACCACCACTGCTGGGGAGTTGCTGTGCCCTGGGATGGAGGCAGGGGCTCCAGAGGGCCCGGTCGAGCTGCTTCCTGCTCCTTGAGCTGCTGCCATGGTCTTCCCTGAGGTCTGGGCACGTGGAGATCACAGGCAGCAGCTGTGCTGGCTGGCTTTACACCATCTTCTGGGGAACCTGAGCACATGAGAGCTGAGAATGATGCCCCCAAACCACCACACCCTGGAGACAATACATCAACATCAGCCTTTCACAGAAGATGCTCACTGTGCATTTAGGAGACTACGGAAAAGCAGATCAGTTGAGAGCAAATGAAGCACCACCACCTACATCATGCCAGCGTAACTCCTCTTGCAAATTTGAAGCAAGGACCTTCTGAGAAGACTCTGCTTCCTACCCCAGACACCCCCAGAGTCTGCAGACCTATGCAAAAGGTGCTGCTGTGTTAAGCTTATCCATCAGCCCTGAGCCAAGCTCAGACGTAAGAAGTACGCCAAGCCCTGCACTTGTGCACACTGATTATTTGGTTATGCAAGCAGTTCCTGGAACCCTGCTCTGCTCAAACTCCAGGGCTACAACGCCAGCCCTGACTGGGGGGATTCAAGGAAGAATATTCAGAGCAGAAGCTGTGGAGTAAGATAAGCGACATGAGAAAGGAAAGCTGAGAACCAAGGACACGTCTAGAAGAGAAGAACAGAAGTTAAGTGAGATGCAGGATTGCAGCATGATTAACAGTCCTGATTGGAGGAAGAGCACGTGGCTTCAAATGACTTGTGACTGATTGGATAAATGCCTGCATGCAGAATTAAGGAGCAGACCAGGGGTGACTTTGTGGAATGTTTTGTTGACACATAAAAGTGGGGTTGGAAAGTTACAAGAGAGAATATGGGAATGTATATAAGGGATGTGTGAACAATCCAAAATGTTTCTTGCAGGTTCTGACATCTGAGGTTGTGCCTTCAGAAGCTGCATCTTATCACTCCATTTTCATCCAGGATCAGTCCCTTGACTCCTTCTGTGCAGCATTACACATGTGAACAAAGCCAGAATAGNCCCTACAATTCTGTGATTCCTTTGTGCAAGAGAGCCAGCAAAGCACGGAAATAAATTTGTTAAGCTTGTGCTGAGAGAAGAACTGTGAGGAACAGGTATGGAAGTAGCAGGAGGAACAAAGGGGACAGTGAACAGCCTGTGCTGAGGACAGGATCACAGCACACTTCCCTACAGCTTCTGGGGATAGAAAACAAGGAATATCTTCGAGCAAGAGACAGTTTGCATCACCAACAACTCAAGCCAGATGCGGAAAGCCGTTCTGAAATGATTTGGAGAAGAACAAAGAATGGGGTAGGAGCCTTAAGACGTCCAGATAAAGACATAAAGGGCAGCAACTAAAGTCTAACAACTCACAGAGCAGAGACAGAATGCAGACAGAAGATTGCCAATGGTCTCAGACCCCAAGAAATATCAAACAGCAAACCCAAAGCTATCATCACTTGGTGTCACCCACAGCAGTGGGGACAGACTAGTCATTAGAGAACACGAGCAGAATGAAGATGCTGCTAAGACACAGCTATACATGTATGTATGGTTTCATAGGCAGTGCTCTGCATGCTGTCACAGGGCTGCAATAACCCACCCAGCTGGCCAGGCACCAGGACCTCGAAGGTGAGGAGGTGGTAAAGAGGGACTGACAGGTGACAGCTCACTTACAAAGGATGACCACTCACTTCACAAAGTGGTGCTGGTTGTGGTGCTGGTTATGCTAACAGCACTACCAAGTGTTAGGAGCAGGGATACTGATCACACATGGTCACCAAGCTGTGTCCAAGAGGCAGATTACTGATAGCTGGCATTCCTCTGCTGCTGTGTCACTGCAAGAAATTCTGTCCAGACCATCTGGATACGTCTGTCTTGTGCCTGAATGCCAGGCAGAGCACTTGGAAATCTCCGTGGCAATGCTGGTGAGCAGCTGGCTACAAGAACACGGGCATGAATGAACAAAATTCATTTGGGTTTAAAAATAAAGTCACCTTCTCCCTCCGAAGGTCTCACGTTGTTGATTGCTCACTTAACTCCAGTCAATAAGGAGCTATGAGCTTTCTTCCTGCCAAGCGGAAAAGTTCAGGCCTCCCAAGAGGCAGTGAAGCTGTGGGTGGCTTCCACTGGAGGATGCCATCTGCACACAGAATGACATCGCTGCCGGATGGGGGAAGAGCCCACGCTCCACACAGCATCCCATCCATCCTGCTCGTGTGGCTTGCTAGCTTAAAAAAGAAATAGAATTTAAAAAAAAAAAAAATAGAAATCGAGCACAGAACAGACTCACCTACGTGTCTGAATTGATGAGATGAAAGCAACACTTCCCCAGGAATGCAGAAATGACAAAGTGCTGCAGGTCACCCACAGCAGACCCCGCTCAGAGCAAAAAGCAATCAGTCACAGCAATGCACATGGGGTGGCTGTTTTACTGCTCCAAAGACCAAATTCAAACTGGAGGTGTCAAACTTCACACCTGCCTCCACCAGATCATTTTTAAGGCAGGTTTCACACCACACATCCACACTCCACATGGACTGAGTCAGAGTGGAGCTCAGAGGGTGTCTGTCTGTCCCATGGTGCAGCTGCATACCTGCACCAGGAGCTCTGAGCCCCAAAACAGAGAACTGCACTATTTCCCCCACAAAGTTGTTGCTGCCATCACGCAGCCACAAGCAGAGCAGAAGAACAGAGCAAAGATTTTTGGAGGGAGTCAGCAATTTGTTTTTTCCTTCTCTTTCTGAAGCACAGCAGCAGGAAATGAAGAAAAGCAGCACACTCAGCACCGCATCTTACACCCACAATCAGAATTTGATGCAGAGTACTGGCAGGTGACAAAAGTCTGCTGTCACACCCAGGGTGGCAGTGATACTTTGACTCTGGACATGCCAGCAAAAGCATCCAGACCTGCTGCATGCGAGCACAGCTCCAAAGTTCACTTCCCCACTAGAAAGGGGAAATATTTCCCGTGCTGGGACTGCTGGTGCACAGAGGCAGAGAGGAACTGGGGTGTCCTGCTCCTGCAGCCCCACAGCTCTAGATGTGTCAGAAGTCCACCTGCCTGGCAGTGCATCACCTTCAGCTTTTACAACTACCCTCACAAGCCAAAAGTCACATCAAGAGCTAAAAGCAATGTTTATCTAGCAAATGCACCCAGCTCCTCCTAGAAACCCTTACGGCCAACCCTGCCCCTCATGAAAACAGGAATCTGACTTCTCGAAGCACAAACTTAACCATTCTAGCCACAGCCCATCCACCTGGGAGGCTGTACTAAGGTTTGCTTGGTTCAAACTTTAGCACCAGCACACAAGTGTTGCCACGTTTGCCAGTGTGACTTTATGGCTTGGATGAGAGATGGGTGCATTTCCTGGTGTTTCCCACCCGATTCAATCCCTGCTCCTCAAGCCTGATATAAGTCAGTTTCATTTCAGCTTTAGCAGGTGAACAGTCCTGTGTTTCCTCAATAATTCTGCACTGGCATGAAAGTAGCAGACTTTTATCTTCTTCCTCAAAAGATGCAAGGCCATTTTCCTCAGGTTTCACAAACATTGCTTTTAAAAAGCAGCTCACTAAGACCTAACAAGAACCTTCCAAGTGGGGAAGAGTGGATGGCAAAGGGTGGAAGGCTTCAGTGAAGAAACTGATGGTGAAAAACAGGGAAGCAGTAGGTGGGCACCAGACCACCCTGGACAGCACCGAGCACACCCAAAGGGACAGCAGCACAGATGTGTGAATCCCTGAAAAGGAACGACTGCATATGGCGATGTGCTGCTGTTCACACGGAGATCCCGAGCTGGGGGGGTGCACGTGTGGGTCGTGCTATGAGGAATAAGGGAACGGCAGTTCCTAGGGAGAGCTTTCTTCCCGGGTTTGGGATGACAAGCCCCAGCAAAACACAGCGAGAGAGCAGGGAAGGGCGTGGGAGCGAGGGAACGAGAGCGCTGAAGACACACTTGATTTCCAACCTACGTGCACCGAACAGAGCTTTCCCGTGCTTTAAACGCAGACCTCAACACTTCCGACGTTCAGACGACCTCTCCAAGAAAACAAACCAACCAACCGACCCCCAAACCCCACGTCAATCTCCCGAACCGAAACCTCCAGCACCGATAAGCACCCCACAACCCCTCCCGGAGCCGCACAGCGGCAGCCAACCCCGCTTACACCCGCAGCCCGAGCCGACAGCGGACGGCACGGAGCGATCGGCCCCGCCACCCCTCCGAACCAACCCCGCGGAACCGCGCACCTCCACCTCCGCAGCGACCCCACAGCCGGCGGACCCCGGGAGGGCACAAACGGTCACATCCGCCCGCGCGAAGCGCCGCTGTCCCGACGGCCGCGCTCCCGATCCCGGATCCCGGCGGCACAGCCAGCGGACGGGCGCGGGCGCAGAAAGGAAGTGCGCGGGGCGGCGCGGGGCATGCTGGGAGATGTAGTGCGGGAGGCGGGGAGGAGCGAGGCGGAAGTGGGGCGGGCGGAAGTGACGACCACACAAGGGCTAAGGGGGCGGGGTCTCCCGGCGCAGCACGTGGTCCGTGCGCG
>VXAB01010614.1:130085-175344 GCA_013399175.1 Odontophorus gujanensis | reverse complement strand
TAACCTTTCTGCACTGCCCACGTCAAGATACCCTCCCTGCTGTGCTATGAGACCCCTGCTTGCTTCCTCAGGGTGGGTGACCCCTCTCCTCCACACCCATAAAATAATCTAGAGGTGACTGCCCCATCCCAGAGCCTGCAATTAACCTCAAAATCAGCCAGCCTGCCTCGTGATCAGCCCCACAAAACCCCTCCAGAGCTCTGGGTTCACGCTGACCTTGGACTGCTGATGGCACATCTTTCTCCCTAGACCTGACTGAAGGGACAACGGGGCCCTCACTGCTGGATTCCCTTCGGAGCTGCGTGGAGTCCTTCTTCCTGGGGCTCCGTGTGAAGTGCCTTCCCTCCATCCCCATCTCATCCATTCACTGCTGCTACCGTCACAGCCAGGACTCAGACAGAGTGCAGCTGCACGCAGGTGAGGGTCCGGGTGTGCAGTGACATTGTCCTTCATCAGGGAGGGAAAGGGGAGAAATCCTGTTCCTGTGGAAAATCCAGAACTCTGAGGCTGGACACAGGAATGATAAGCAAAGTGACTTCCATCATGTTTTCCAATGCTGTTTGTATTTTTTCCACACTGTCCTGTTTAGATCCCACAGTGTCAGTCTCACGTGGGCTGAGCTCTCCCAGATTCCGTCCAGAGCCAAAGTAAATCCATGTTCTGTGTGGTGCAAGGGGGAATTCTGCAGCCTTTCATGCTTGGAAATTGGCTCTTTCCTATTAGCAGGAGGAGCTGTGGCTCTTGCATGCCTTCCAAGGATGCTTCAGTTTAATGGGCATCTCTCCCGTGTTTGTCCAGATGGGATCCTGAACTTCCTGAAGAACAACAAGCCCATGGATGCTCTGTGTGTCCTCGGACTCACTCTGCTAGACCTGTACCCATGTGAGACCTGGAGCTTCACATTCAGCAAATTCCTGCCAGGACAAGGTGGGACTGGTGTCCGATGATGTCCCAGCACAGGGTTTGGATAAGGCAGCACTGCACGCATCTTATCCTTTATTTTTTTCACTGCCTGATGGGAGGAGCTGGGTTTTCCAACTTAAAATTAAGGGACCCAGGGATAGTGATTGATCCATGGATGCTATTTTAGGCAAAGATAACCAAGGTGCTGCAAACCTTGGGAATGCGTCATGTTGCACCACTTACAGGTGTGCTGAACTGGGGAAAAGCCACAAGCACTGATGCCTAACTTCTGTGCCCCTCTCTTTACAGAAGTGGGAGTCTGCAGCTTTGCCAGATTCTCTGGGGATTTTCCCCAGGCCAGCTGTAGCTTGAACCCACTCACACAGAAAGAACAGCTAAATGAAGTCAGCAAGGAGAGCCGAGAGCGGGCCTCGCTGTTCAGTGCCCAAGAGATGGTCCAGTGCTGCAAGGTAGGACCAGTGGTCTCCTGCACTCCTTATTTCCCCACAGTCTGAGGTTCAGTACTTCAGACCTGAGCATAATCTGCCTCTCAGCCCGGAGATTGCTCGTGCTCGTACATAGTCCCAAGCAGTTTGCATCTGGGTGCACTGTGTAGACACCTCTTGACTGCAGTATTGCCTGCATGGAGAACCTACAGGATTCACCTTGTGTGTAAAACCAGGGCACGCAGCAACGCGGAGATGGCTGAGCTGTGTTTTCCCAACAGGTGACCTGTCACGAGATCTGCCACCTGATGGGCCTGGGGACGTGCCGCTGGCTGCAGTGCATCATGCAGGGTGCACTGAGCCTGGATGAAGCCCTGCTGCGGCCCCTGGAGCCCTGCCCCATCTGCCTGCGCAAGCTGCAGCACGTCGTGGGCTTCAAGCTTGTGGAGCGCTACAGGGTGAGAGACAGAGCCACCATACCCACCCAAATCCCAGCACTAAACGTGCTCTGCTTCTGTGAGAGCAGGTCATGCCTCAAACATGGGGTGCATTGTCCATATGGTCAGTGACCAAACCTCTATGTAAGCCCCCAGAGCTTCTGGCCACTGACAAAGGCAGTTTTGCTTTTCCCAACATCAGGACGGGCAGAGGTGAAGCCAGAACAGCAGCAGTTCCCATGTCTGTGTCCTTTCTCATGTATGGTTTTCTCCAGGGCTGCTGATAGCACAGAGGAAATAGCAGTGAGGAACTTTGCTCAAGTTCCTCAGCTTAATAATATGAGAAAGAATCCTCACTGGGCACTCCTTAATAAATGAAGAGCCCTAGATCCTTCTCTCCCACCTACAATACTGCTAACACCACATACAGACACTATCAGGAGCAGTGCTAACCCTCCCATAGATCCAGAAAGGGTTTTTCTGTCTCCGATGGCTACAAAGCTGGGCTCAGTAGCCAAACAGCAAGGAGGGTATAAATAATCTCACTGTTCTCACTCTGCATCCTACCTCCTCCTTAGTTATTATTTCTGTCTGGCAAACATCATGCTCAGAGACACGATTTTCCAAGGCTGCCTGCTCTGAAGTCTGTCGGTTGTATCTGTAACGAGCTGCATGCAGAATGGGAACGGGGACAGCTCTAATTCCTTCAGCTTGAAATCAAACACACAGAACCACAGCGGAGCACGTGGGGAAAATACGTGTGTGCGGTTGTGCTGCTTTGCCTGGAGGTGTGAGAGCTGCCAGCAGCCACTTGGTGCTGCTTCTGCTGACAGGTGCCCCAACGGCCCAGAGCACCAGGGGAACAGACCACCTTCCTTCAGTGCCTGACCTGCCAGCATCCAGCTACTGCCTTCCAGGAGAGAGCTGCTCTCTGCATTAAGCTCTTCTAGAAACGCTTTTCCTTTACACCTGCAGCAAATGCTGTGTTTGGCTTAACATCCCCTGGTGGCAGCGAACTCAAACGCACAGAAAGCCCTCGCTTGCCAAAGCTCACATCTGCTTCCTTGACAATGACAGCTCTGCTAGACACAGCACAAGCCCGTGCGAGCCGGCTCCGATGAGCTCTGTAAGAGGCTTTGCTACTGCACTGAGAGAGGAGATAGCCATAGCAGAGATTAATTCAATAGTTAAACAACTGTGAATAGAGCAGAGAACGTTTGAGGATGATATCAAATCAGAAAACCAAGTTACTTGCAGAGTGTGATTGAGGAAGTTGAAGCTGGCCAAGTGCAAGCCTGGAGTCACACCTCCCTGCAGAGAAGGAGCAATAACCCTGCCTGCCAGAGCAGAGCCAGACAGCCCCAGCGAGCACAGGAAATGCCAGACACAAAGCTGCTCCCCAGGAGCAGGTAGTGCTGCTGACTGAGAGGAGATTACAGGCAGAAGAGCACGTGGGACAGGAAACCAGTCCTTAAGTAGGAGGATGAGCCCTTCCATTTATTTATCTGAGCTACACTCAGAAGCATACCCCACTCTGTCAGCTCAGCTGTTTACTCTGGTATAAGTTGTCTCCAAAACTGAAAGCCAACCCATTTTCATTGCATTTCCCTGCCACAACCAACATTTCCACCTGCTGCTTCAGCAGCATCCCAGGCTGTTCACACAGTGCCTATACCAATCTGCACTGCTTGCAATGGCCACACTGAAACAAACCAACCACAAAACAACCAGCAGCACTCAAGCTGATTTGAGAGATCAGTAGCACAGGACAGCTGCACCCTTATCATGGTGTTAATGAGCTTTGCAAGCTCACACACTGGAGCACAAAAGCTGGTTTACCCACCGGCAAGAAAAGCTAAGCTGCAAAGTCATCCCTTTCTACTTCTACATGAGAACATAGAAAAGAAGCTGCAGCTCTATGAATCTTCAAGTCTTGGAATCAATAAGCCACCAGAGGACGAGTGACAGGAAAGGTTTTTGTGTTTTGGCAGTGAACTCCAGTCAGATATCCCCTCCTTTTTCTTTAAACCACACAAACATACTGTGGGAAGACCTTGGGAACTGTGCTAAGCAGCAGTTGTGATTCTCTCTCGCACTTCCAGTCTTGGGAATTTTAGAAGCATCATAAAACCACAGTATGTGTGCAGCTTCCAAACAGCTCTGCTGTCCCCTTCCCCATCTGCCTCCTACTGCAGCTTCTGGTGCCTTTGTTCTCAGAAGGAAGGGCTCTTGGAGGTGGGATGAGGCAGGAGAAGAGCTGTCCCTTCACATTTTTTTTCTCTTGCCCCAGAGGGAGGGGGCAGGGCAGACCAACTCAACTGAAAGAGTCCATTTTCCTCTTGTATGAAATTCTTCCCCGAGGCTCCATGCACAGACTGCAACGAAACAGGGCAGATTTTTCCCACCCACTCAATTTGAGCTCTTTATCTTCTCTGTCATTTGCCTGGAGAGAAAGCCATAGAGAAGGAGAGGGGGCAGGGTGAAGGGGGATGCTCTGGTGCTCTGGCAGAAGACAGCTCAGCAGGGTTTGACACATTGTGCCCACTCCTCAACCATGACAGTACCAGACTCACCAGTGTCCATACAGACCCAGCACAGTGCGTGGTGCACTGGGGCTGCAGCTGGAGTTAATGCTCTGTAGCTGTCACCTCTGCTTTTCCAAAGCAAGTGCAGTGCTTTGTGTGAGTATCCGCTGGGAGCTGTGGTGTAAAGATGGAGGAATAGGCCACAAAAGCTGAAAAATGCACCAAAAATGCCAACACATGCCAACAAGGCAGGCAGGGGAACCACCTTTTATCCAGTGATGACTGGAGCAGTGATTCATTCCCCGAAGCATCAGTGTGCCAGAAGCAACCCGCTATAGTGTTTAATATTTAAAAAGGAAATTGTCTCAGACATTTTCCTTTCATTAATTCTTTCCTGGAGCCCAGCCTTCCAACTCATGCATTTCAGCTCGAGAGGGGAAGAGCTATTCTTAGGAGCACAGGGCACATCACCCCAGGAGCTAGCAGCACAGTGAAACAAAGCTCTTCAGCACTATCTCAGGAGCTTTTACAGGGACACAGCTTCCTCTCACAAGACCCTGGTTTGGCTCCAGCAGAGAGCACAAGCAGAGCCAGGGGAGTTCATATGTTCCATCTTCCTCTTGCTATCTTCAATAATAGGACAGATTCAGCCCATATCTAACTGGGAGCAGTGCTCCCATGGACACTGACCCGAAAAAGAAGACAAAGCCCCCACTGTGTACAGGAACCATGAGCTGTCTGAACTCACACTTTCTCCATCTCAACTGGAGCTACCCGAGTTACCTGGGCTTACCTGAAAACACCAGGTGAGGCATACCCATTTCCTTTCACTCTCTAAAACGCAACCTTCTTCCTTCCCTCCGCAGAAGCTGTATGCTTGGACACAGACCGTGCTGTCCACGTGGCCAAAGCAAGAGCCAGCAGACCTGTCAGCCTCAGAAGACATCCTCCCTCTCAGCTCAGACTCCGGGATGTGCTGTGAGAACGACTCTGAGGCCGTGACCTCCTTATCAGAGCCGCTGACGCCGGACGTGTGCAGCCAGGCGTTGTCCATCGGGCAGGAGCTGGAGCAGGACGAGCGGTCGTGCTCTCTGGCAGAGGTGCAGAGCCAGCCCCAGCTGGCAGGGCCCAGCCAGCCCGCAGATGTCATCAAAGATTATGAGCTGTGGCTGGAGATGTGCATCGCTGCCCTGGAGAGGAACGTCTCCGAGGAGGAGCTGGCTCGAGTAGACAAGGCCGTGGATGCTCTCGCTAGGTGGGACATGTTCACGGGACAGCTGCCTGCTATGAAGAAGGATCTGCCCTTTGTTAGGGACAACACCGGGCTACGGAAAGTTCTTGGAGACAAGTTTTCCTCTTTGCGGAGGAAACTGAGCTCCAGAAAACTGTCCAAAGGGGAATCATCCCCTCATCGCTGGCGGTGGGAGGACAACTAGCAAGGGGCTGCCTTGGGACGGGCCAGCTTTGGCTGCATTGCTGCCCTGTCTCTGACCTCTCACCACGAGTTGCTGCTGTCAGAGAGAAACAGGAACTCCCCCAGGATTAAAAGGTGTTTCTTTTTTCTGATGGTGAGCATCTTTTTGATGCGATCGGTTCTTTGCTAAGGGGTTTTTCCGTGCTGGTTTAAGTTGCAGCATGACTACTCTCTCCCAGCAACTCCTGCATAGGCAACTTCATTTCCATGCTGTACGTCGTTTGGTCTGAAATCAGCTGGGAAGAGGTCTGTGCTGAACACCAAACAAGTTCACACAGAAGCTTGGGCCATCTGAACAAACAGATGCAAATGAAATCAGGGCAGCTCCCTTCCATACTCAGAGCTCTCCCCTACTTAGCATTTCTGACTGAAGCACAGCTATTATTCCTCCCACACCAAAACACTCATCTCTATTCCGGTCGCCGCTCCGTCAGCTGGAGGCTGAGCACAGGAGCACAGCTGAGGCCAAAACCAGGGGTCCGAGCAGGGGGAGGTGGGGCTGGACAGACATGCACAGAGGGGATGAGCAGAACAGAAAGCTCCTGGCAGCTCATCCGCCAGAAAGATCAGTGTTTGGCTGCTGTCTGCTGGTGGACACTGAAGGGGATCTCCAGAGCTGCTTCACTTCAAAGCCAGGCTTGGAGCCATGAGCTCGGGCTGCTCACATCCTCTGCAGATCGGTGCAGGAGAGGAAAAAAATAATAATTTGGCAGAGGAAAAAAAAAAAGGAAAAAGATTTCACGCACACATTGATTACGAACTGTAACGGGGAATTACACACATTCCTCTCCCTGCTTTGAGAAGGCAAAACCTCAGCCCTTGCTCTGAGCTCTGTGAACACTCAGGGATGAGGAGCAGGAGCTGTACAGAGCCAGCAGCCGCCTCCCAGGCAGCACAGTGTGCAGGTACAGGGATGGACAGGTGGGGCTCCGCAACAACCGTGTGTTTTTAGGGTGGGAAGGGAGAGAAGATCTCAGAAGATCATTCCCACGGCTGGATTCAGGGCATCTGAGGAACTCAATGAGCAGGAGGTGCTCGCTGTGGACAGGGATGGCTCAGGGTTCCCGGCCCTGCAGCAGGAAGCTCCCAGCAAATCCTACTGGAATTACAGCTCCATGCACCATGTGCTCTGCTGTGAAAGCACAAACCTGCTGAAGAAAATGCTCACTAATGAAGTAGTTCAGTGACTGAACCAGCACTTACCAGCTCAGCTCATCCAGAAGGAGCAGATGAGCACAGCAGCTCAGAGCTCCATCCATGGTGAGCAAGTCCAAGAGGGGCCAGGCACTGGGAAAGCAGCAGGAGTAGTCCTGTAGCTATTATCATGCTCAGCAGAAGAGGAATCCCTGACAGGGGATTTCAAGCTCCTGCTGAACTTAAAATGCGTAAGCACCAATTCAAGCTGCCTCTCCCTTTCCATTTCCCATCAGTTCTAATGCCCAAAAAATGCACTGATGAATGACCTGGAAGTTTTATATAGGTTAATGTTTCACCAGCCTTCTATTCCCAAACACATTCAGGAGGAATGATTCAGACCAGAACTGGAGGGGTGGGAGATGTACACAGATTACAGAAGGTTTTATTGCATGACAGCTGTAGTTCCATGCAGTCCATGTTGTATGTGTNCCCACAGTAAAAGTCACTCCAGATTCTCTGGAAAGAGAAAACCCATAAAGAACAGTAAAACAAGTCAAATTTTAATAGATTTATAAAATTCATATATACAAAACAGTAAACTAAGTCACCAAAGCTATAAAATACACTTTTTACACATCACAATATAATCTTATCTAGTACACAGTATTCATACATTGGAACTATTACAGCAATTAGCTGCTTCTATTGTGGGTGCTGTTTTGGTGCTCGAAAGACACTTATGTGAGCAGTCTGGAACTGTGCTTTTATTTTATGTGGGTATTTTTTCTAAACCTTTTTGTTTGTTGCTGTTTCTAAAGTACTTTCCTGTGAACTGTAAGAAAATTAAGGCTAAACTCAGGCCTCTCTTGCCCAGTGTAGCAAACTGGTCTAAAAAAAGAATGACATTGCATAGTATGTGTGTTACAAAGCATAGGCACCACAGAGCAAGTCAATTGCAGAATGAAAGGTAATGTTAATTGGCTTCCTAGCTACGTGGCTGTGCCACAAGGTAACCTGGTGTTTGTCACTTTGCTTTTGTACACATTGATTCCATAAAAAAGACAACTCAGCACAAGAGCAATCAACACCAGCCTTTTTGTTCAGTAGAGTCTCCAAAAATACTGCTCAGCACGTACCATCAATTCAAGCTCACTCCACGTGCCAGATAACATAACCTGTACACCACAAAAAGACTCATTATCCTAAAGACCGTTAATGGTTTCGGTGTGAGCGGGAGTTTGAACGTGTTTTCAAACCTAAATCCACCGAGCACATTTTCCACATCTCGTGAACTACCAGAAGTCATTCCTCTTCCACATCCCCCTCCTCCTCCCTGCTGCCTTCCCCCAGCTTTTGTGCCCTGCCACCTGCACACAAGCTCTGCACGAAGGCATGGGAAGCACGAGCAGAGAAGCAGTACTGTTCAAAAACTCTGTTTCTTCCCCCATAAGAATCTCTTCCTTAGGTCCTCCTTGTGCAAGGATTTTGCTTTCCATCACTTGTAGATTTTACTCCAATAATGGAAACAGTACCTTACCCCTTTCCCCTGGGATACTTCTGCTCCAGTATCTTGGAGAAAGGTTAAGAAGCTGTTAGAAAAGAGTAAGATGCACCCTCTGCCCAGAGATCCGCAGATTGTATTTTACCAGGAATTGGGTTTTAGCACCCAGTTAGGAACAGATGAAGAGAGATTCACAATGGAAGAGTGCGTAGCTGCAGCAGGGCTGGCCTCACCAGCCTGCTGCCCTTAATTCACAGCCAAAAGCTTCCTGGAGTCACTCAAAGCTTTTGAGGTCAATACGGATGGCACTTGTTTTCAATACTGTCAGTCTTCAAGCACCATCAGCTTTTGGGATCTGAGTAGGAAATAGCTCCCCTCTTCTGCTCCCTTGCAATGTACTTTGGCTTTTTTACCAGAACGTCTACCTTGAAAGTCAGTGCTGCTCTTTTTCTGTCAGTGCCTGTTTTCATGTCAGACACAAGATATCACCTTTGGACACAAGCCAAGAGCTAGGTTGTCATACAGTTTGTCAAGCCAGGCACTAGTGCTGACAATCTAGAACCCCAACCCAATAAGAAGACAAGCATGTCAACACAGACACTTCAACGCCGCTTCCCAAACGTGGTTAGAAAGACAAAAACTTAAAGAACCAAGTTAAACTGTCCAACCAGCAAGATGAGCAAAGAGAGCATCACCTGGTTAGGAGAAGTTTCAGCTCCACGTAGCTGAAAGTAGTTCCATCCACGTAGATAAATTAGTGTCATGCAAAGAAGTGCCCATTTCACAGCACAAAGCAGAGGTCACCCCAGCTAGTCACAAAGTCAGTAATATTAACAAGCACTAGGTTTTGTACTGCCTTGTCAATTACTTCTTCAGTAGGCTACACAGTTCTCATCCAGAAATGCACGGGGTCAGGACTAACTCAGCCCAAGTGTGGCCCAGATGATGCCAGTCTGAGATTCCTGTCCCATACGTGATGCTCCCTGTGTGACTGCTAAAAGCTCATTTACTAAAGTAGGTACAGATGTATTTTATGGCTGCTGGTGAAGGACCCTACCCACTGCTTCCTGTGCTACAGAATTAATGAAGGTGTACTGAGGTAAAGAGTTGGCAGTGCTATATTAAAACCCCTGACTACACCGTGTGTATATTCTTTACACTAGAAAAATTACCTAGAAAGAGGTTACTACTGAGCCTACAGGAGCCACTATAGGCCTAATGATGGGAGGTCAGTGTTGGAGTAGGAAACATTTCAGATGGACAGTTTTACATAACTAAACCTATCTCAGCTACCTTGGTGGAATAAAATCTTAGTCTGCAGTGCCACATAGAGATGAACTCTTCCTACACTTCAGTACAAGTGTGCCTTGTTTTGTTTTGAATTAGCACACACTATTCCTCTGCCTGGTTGAGGTTCTGGCTTCAGTCAGCTCAGAATCCATACAGAATCCATCCAGAATTGAACACCTTTAGGAACAACCTGATACTTGTAACATGACTAGCTCTAGATCTGAATCAGCAATATATCCAGATTTCAACTATTAACACATCAAATAAAATTGATGCTGCTGTATTGAATAGAAAAGGATCCACTCTTCATATGAAACTGAAAGGATCTCTGAGTTGCAGCGTGAAGCTGAGTGGCCAGTAAATTCAGCTTCAGAATCAAGATGAGGAAAAGTTTAATTGCTTTGAAGTGATAACTGCCTATCAAACATGTCATCCCTACTCTTTCTTTCTAATTTCAACTGACTATGCTGTCTGGCATTGCTGTCTAAGAACTGCTCAGAAAATGACAGTACTACAATTGAAGGAATTGTACAGACTGACGCACTACATTAGCTCAAAACCAAACACGAAGTAGTGTTCAATGAAAGACTCCCATTTAGTTAGTTTTTCTACTTAAAACTCCAGGATTACGTAAGTCTCCCCTGCATGCACATGCTGCAAGTGCTTCTTCTCTTTGTCCTTGCAAGAGAAGGCCCACTTGCATCACCCCACCACTGGTCACTGAGTTACAGTGTCAGAGGAGGGGCAGCAAAATACTTCTTTTCCCCTCTAAGGAGTTGTTCAAAGTCTCCACCTGATTACAGTCCTGCCCATGACCTTTTTCCTGACTAGCAAATGAACAATAACTTCATAAAGCTACCAACAAAAACAGGTTCTCTCCAGCTGTGTTTACCTGCAGTGTTCTCCAGGATGTCACTTAATTTTTTGTCTCTTGCAAAAGGACCAAGCAACTGACCAAGCCTGTCCTGAGATGTTTGTACAACCTATGTTACCTAAATTTTGCTTTAATAATTAACTGATTTACCATAACATGATTTTTTTGGATTCACGGTACTACAGCTTAGTCTGGGAAAACAAACAAACAAACAACAAAATACCTCAGTTGTGCAAGAAGAAGAGTCAGAATTTATCAGAGAAAGAAATATACCTGTCACCTGAAAAACAATCCTTTTCAATCATGGTCCAAACCCTCCGCAGATTTGAGATGCGCTCCACTTCAGCATCAGCAGTCTCCTGATTTCAGGCTCCTGGTGTGAACCAATACTATCAAAGTTACACGGAAAACAGAGCCTACAGAGCCAAACAACTCATTTTTACCCACGGCATCATGCTTAGGCTCATTGTAATCAACAGGAAGAGGAAAGGCAACGATGGGCACGAGGTGAACAAGCTGTTCCCCCCATCTCAGTCTTATTGTGCAAAACTGCTACACCCCACCCCCCCCCCCCCCCAAAAAAAAAAAAAATCACTAGCAAGATTGACAGCTTGTGAGATAACTTGTGCTGTTTCCTTTCCAGGTGTAGATCAAGTTAATTGAAGTATACGTTGCACTATTAGCTCTGCTTAGTGTTTTAAGGCCATAGGATGACTACAGATAGAAAGACATAGATGACCACGAAAAGAAAAACAGAGCAGGAAATTCCATGCTACGCCTCCCAGGAAAAGCTACAGTAGATTGAGACTTTCAGCTGAGGTAATTATTGAGAAAAAAAACAGGAGTTGAAAGGCTTAACTCGTTTGAAAACAAGCACAATATTAGTCCATTAGAAAATTTAGTGAAAGAATAAAGCTCACGGCAAACTAGGAAATAAAATCAAGTCAAACTAGAAGTTAGTCAGCCCACAGCTGCCTCCTCTTCTCCAGTGCCTTGGGTGAAGTGGAAGCTACTATCAGGAACTCCAAGAAAAGCCTGAAAGCGCTGGAACAATCTTACCCTTCAGCTAACAAATGGACTAGCTTAGAGAAATGAACCTTATACAATATGTAAAATTACTAGCATCATCCAGGGTTGCAACATTTACCTTTTCTAATGCAATAAACCCAAGAGTTTCTTTCATCTGAATACTTGTGATGTGACATTTTTCCCCTTCGAAGCTAAAAATGAATAAACATCCATAAGACAGACTTGGTCCTGGCAAAAATAAGACTTGTTACAAGAAAGCTAATTCCTGTTTTAAGTTTACTGAAATTTAAATTGGATTTTCCTGTCTGCAGCTTCTCACTGCTTCTTACCTCAGTCCCACGTTACATAACACTGACACAGCCACATCTCTTCCACACTGAAGCTGCACAACGAAAACCCAGAGATTGCTACAGTAGGAAACCACACAGACACACTGATACAGACATCTGCAGGCTTCAGAGGGGAAGAAAGATTCCAGATTTCATCCAAATTAAAATCCTGTTCCGTTGTCCTTTCATGTGTTTTAGACCACATTTCCCACGGGATCACCAGCTGAAGTAAAACGTTGCTTGTTTTGACATGCCACTGCAGTCTCGGTGGGGAAAAGAACTCCAGGGAATCCACTGCCTTTGTAAGGGTTCAAACAGCCCTTCAGGTTTTATTCTCAGATAAAAGCTATGACAAAAATTGCACAGTAAACTATGTTTGAAAGTTACCTAAAGAATAGCACTACAGTGCTCAGAGAAAAAAGGCAGGTCGTAAGGTTGTTCACGTATCCCACTGTAATAGAAAAGATCTGATATGTCTGTACACAGAAAAGGCACCTGATAGTTACACAGATTGAGAGCTAAGAAATTAACAGTTCATATCAACGTTTTTCATAGCCTCTTGCAATTTTATACACAAACCATTGCCTCAAATGGGCAACTCCAACCTTGACTGTACTCAGAATTACATGTACGTTACTACCAGCTAAAGATCCCATTAAGACACAGATTAAGGGCTAATGTGACAGCAAGGTCTTGCTGTCCAAACACATCAGTGCAGCTGTAAAACTGGGATCTCTAGAGTGTTCGGTCTTCCTATACAGTCAGCTGATGGCAGCTAATCAAACAGCTGCTGTACTACCAAAACCTTTGCATAAGAGTTTAATCAGCTTTCAAACTTTCAAATATAGGTGAAGCCCTGCCACGTGATCCTGAACCTTCACAATTACTGCCAAACTGCAGATGTGAGAACAGTGCTGGATTTCCATGAAGTACATCTCACTCGAGCACCTGCTGTGCACATACAGGGTCAGGTGCTCTAGCATAGGCTGCTTCACCAAGGAAATCAGATTCCCCATGATGTAATAATACCTTTTACATGTAGTGCAAAATAAGCCCTTCTCCAGCAAGGCCTTAACTTCCCATCCAATTTACTCCAACATGGGTTTCCTTGAACAGTTTTAAACTTAAGCTTCAGGAGACTCATGCAAAACCTTCAGACAAGAGCTGTGCATCCACCTTAATTAGTAGACTCCAGATCTGTGGCAAAACCGAACTGCACATCAGACCTGGTTACACTCCTAGTGTTAAGAATGGAAGTTCCATTAACATTCTCCAATACAGCTACCAATCTCATTACATTTAGGTTAGTTTGATCAATTCAGCACCTCCAAACTACAAAAAAGGCAGATTGTATGACTAGTGTCTCTGAAAAGTAAGTATATCAGTTTACAACAAAGTGTCTTCCACATACGGTTGGTCAGAGATTTGTTTTTTGTTTGTTTTCTAAGAAGGCAGAAGGTGGTTGTGTTATTCAGCATTCCAAACTAGGTACAGAACCTACAACAGCCATGTTTCAGTAGTGTTTCTAGTCCAAATGATTCAGTAGCTAACATCAACATTTGACTCCTTCGGCCTATAGCTCCTCTGTTTTGACTGGCTAGTTTACAGCATTCCTGAGCCAAGTAAGTAGCATGGGTCCTACACCACATGCAAGGGCCATAAAGAAAGGATAAAAATTTTGATCTAACCCTCCAGCAAATTTTAACAGGACATGGACTTCTCTCCTTCACTGCAACATAATATCCTTCAGATTCTCTTGAAGGATGGTGTCCTTCACAGCATGAAACACAAAGCGGATGTTTTCAGTGTCTATGGCAGTGGTGAAGTGATGGAAGAGCGGCTTACTACGGTTTCTCCTCTTTCTGTCAAAGCACTGCACCAGATAACGTTGGACATCATCTAGCCTGTGAGGGTCACCCTTGAAGTCCGAGAAATACTTCTTAATGCTGACAGTCTTGACCTTTTCTACAAGAAGATCCATCTTGTTGAGGAACAGGATAATAGAAACATTGAAGAAAAGCTTGTTATTGACTATTGTCTCAAAGATATTCATGGACTCCACAAGTCTGTTTGTGCGTCTGTCTTCCATGAGAACCTGATCGTATTCACTGGAGGAAACCATAAACAGAATTGAAGTTATTCCATCAAAGCACTGGAACCACTTTTGACGCTGAGATCGCTGTCCACCAACATCCACCATCTTGAAAGGTATTTTTTTAATGATGAAATCATGCTCTACTATTCCCTTGGTAGCTTTTCTAGCCAATAAAATATCTTGCTTGCTGGGGAAATAATTCTGTAAAAGAAATGAAAAGAATGTAAAAAAAAATTCTTCAACAATACTGGTTAATATCAAAGTACTGAATGAGAGAAAAAAAATCAGCCAGAGACCCTTTTTAGTTTTAATTACCAAGTGAAGGATGAATATCCAACTAAAAATAATGGACTGCTGAAGGACCTAAGAAAATAAAGGACTATCACTTCTGTTTATATTCTTCTTGCTTCGTATTTTCAAGCTGAAGACTATTTCACCTTTATGAATTTCTTAGTCACAGCTCTATTACCATTTAGGCACTGCTCTGTAAGGCAGACCTCCAAAATGTCACTGAAGTGAATTTTCTTATTTTTCATAGTTCGTTACTCTCCTAGGGTACCTTGCAAGTTTTAGTGGAAATACAGTTCACAGTCTATGACCAGTGATTACAGCAACACACCCTACTGCAGGACGTGGTCCAGGTCACCACCACACACTGCTCATGAAAAATCACCTTCCTCTTTCCTCCAAGTCTCCTGTCAGATGTTTCCATTGCTGATTTTGAATTTTACAGTAGTAAACATTTTATTTGGTAAGGTTTAACTTTGTTGCCTTCAGTAGAACCAGCCATCAGACCACCAAGAAGAAAACGAGCTTCAGAGACTATACAGGAGGACAAAAGAAATTATTTGCATAAAAGCAGCTTCCATAAACAACGTTGATCTATCAGAAAACATTAATCAAATGCTAAGCTTCAGTTCCACAAGGCAAGAGTTCACTATTTCTAAAGAGTCTTGATAAACTTTTTAATAAAAATTTTTATTATTATTGTTAAGACATTAACTACAGCACATCCAGGCTTTCTGTTCAGAAAGTAAAGCTATATCTCACCAGCTGACCAATCCGATCCAGGTTATCCAGAAAATACTTCACTGATTCACCCTGTGGAGAAGGAGAGAGAGGAAATCATAAATGGAAGTTTGGGCTACACCTTGTTATGCTTAAGAAGCTGCAGCAATAGAAGTACCACAGAGTTTAGCTCACACAAACTGCTGACTTAAGTGGAGCTGCTATAATGAGTTATTGATGCATAGGTAAAGTAATATTTTTCTTAATTCTCTGTTACATGTTTGTTGTAGTCAATCAAAGTTGAGTAGAAAGCTGAAAGAAATGTTCCAAGGAGATCCTTATAATGAAAAGGAAGCGTTACTGAAGGCAGTACTTTGCTTTGCAGTAAGTAATTAGGTTTTTTATCCCTTGTACAATGAACATACTGACACTAGGTGGGAGTGAAGATGAACATCTACATTAGAAACTAATGTACTTTGCTTAAAATTCACAACAGTGAACACAAAGGCATATCCTACAGTGGTTGACATCGCATTAGAAAAGTGGAAGATTGAAGTCACCCACAATTCGTAATCGCTTAATCTAGACTTGTTCACCAAAAAGTAAAACAGGAGCATTCTGAAAGATTTCCTCTTCTACATGCAGTTTCCCTTCTAAAAGGCTCAAGGGTTTTAATGACGAATTTCTACAAAATCTCTTTGCAGTTATATTGAAAGAAGTATAAACCATATTTAGAAATAATTTATTTTTATGCAAAAATGCACTTTTTTAAGGACTGCTTGCCTACATGTTACATTCAAATCAAGTGCCACTTTGCACTGCCAAAATTGACAGTAGGTGCCCTTACCAAGTTACTAATTCAGAAGAACGTTCTCAAAATATTATCTCATAGATTCCAACAGCAATATAAAACCTTAAACCTAACATTCCTCTCCATACCATAGGCCTGAGACAGTGGAATAAAATTATTCCGCTCCAGTACAGCTTGAAACTGATGCCAACACAACAGTTTATTCTGAAGAACCAGAACGGAGCTCAGAGGATTCAGTGTACTGCACAAGCACATACTTCCAGCATCAGGCACAGACAAAAAGGAGCCGGAATTTACTATTTCTTAACACTTAAAACTGGAGTTCTCCTTTCATAAAAGGGATAATGTATTTTTAGCTTCCATTTATCACAAAGCTTACATTTATCACTAGCAGAAAAAAAGATGACTATTTCCAGAGGTGGGGGGAAGCTTCTAAAGAACAATTGCTCTAAGAGCTTCCTTACAATCATGAATTTTCATAAGGTGAAAGTAATTTCCTGTATTTTTTGGCACTATTTGGGATCAGAAGAGGTATCACAGACCGCATGAATAAGAAAAAAGGTCTTCCTGTGTTATTAGTCTCACTTAGGAGAGGGGAGAGCCCAAAAGGAAAAGGTCACCAAGGGGGAAAACAAAACAAAACGCAAACCCCACCTTGTCTATCAGTTGTGTTTCGTCCTACACCATGCTTTTAAATGTGCAACAAGATGGCAAATGGACTGTCTGTGAGGCAACTTGTTCCTTCTTTCCGTGCAGCTGCTCTGAGAGTCCTTGCCCTGTCCCTATAGCCTCCCACACTGCGAACAGGAAACAGCTGTATGCACGTACGCTGCTGCGATACACAAGCAAGTTCACCTGATTTATGGCTTTTCCTGACTTATGGCTTGTGCCTCCCCCCTTTTCCTCCTTCAGTTTGACGTTTTGCACATTTATAACAAGGCATGAAAATAATGTAATTATTGAAAAAAATAATGTTCATTTCTACAACCATTTAAGGAAAACAGACTTCCCTGGTTTCCTGTAATACCCTTCAGAATGTTGTAATTAAGCCAAATAATTAATTCTGGAAAATTTTGAGCAGTAATTGCAAAATATTTGGATAGCCAAAGTCAGGTTGTTGGAACAGGTGTGATCAACATACAAGTGGACTGACAGATCTGAAGATGCCTGCTCCACTAGCACAGAACTCTGGGATACTCAGTACATATGTCAAAATATCTGCTTCCAGTCAAAGCAACAACCCAACCCCCCCCAGCTCCAGAGGGTTCAGAGCTAAGAATAGCTCAAAACATTAAAAGCACACAAACCTGAAGGAGGGGAAAGCAACAAAACACACACAGGCATGGAGAACTCCCTGCTTCTAAAGATCATTCCCTGATTAAAGCCCTAACAGGAGAACACAGCAGCGTGGATGCAGTTCCTGCTCCAAGGACTTGCTGTTTAACCTCCATCTACATTTCAGTCTGATTCACAGACATGTTGCTTGCTTCTGAAGGGAAGAGTGGGGGGCACATTGTGGTTCACCAAGTAGGCAGCACAGACGAATGCATTTGAAGGATAACATGGAGTTTATTTGAATGGGAGAAATAAGGAAGCTCCATGCGTTAGGACTGCTTTACACTCATACTTTTGATTGCAATAATTGCATTAACTGAACATTCATTTAGCTTTTAATTTTTTCCTTGTGCTCCAGATGAAAGAGAAAGCAATATTTATCAGATCTGAAAGTTATTGAGCTTCCTATCAAGCCATACTTGAATGCAATCTTGAATTCCACCTATAATTTATTATTTATGCAGAGAACACTCATGTTTTGGGAATTTTATAAACCTGTTTAACAAACATGTGGATATAAAGCGCACACAAATAGTTTAAGACTAGGTCAAAGCAGGTTTGCTATTTAACAAATACAGAAGCCAATTAGTACCAGCCGCCCTTTCCATGTTGAACTATTTTTCTCAGGAAGGCATTGGAGAAAAACAACTTGTGTTTTTTTTTTCTTTTTTTCCAGCCTAAATGTAGGGTTTCTCTGAAGTCACCCAGCCTCTCATCTGCGTTCAGACATGGGCTTAGTGCTTCCTCTTCCACATCCCAGCCAGTGACCGTGGGTTCGCCAGCAGGATTTGCTAAAGAAACAGTGGCAAACAGCAGCTACTATTTGCAATTAATATTACAAACTGTTTTAATGGTTCTACTGAGAAAAACAATCCAACCTATTTTGAACTACGATCACAGGCAGCAAAATAGTCCAACTGCTTGATTTCTATCATTTATGTATTTTATATTGTACTGAAATAGGAAAAAATTAATTTTTTTTTTTTTTTTGCTTTTCAATAGTCTCAAAGTGAAAATGCTGTCTTCCACCTATGTTCAGAGCTGCCTGTAGGGACTCCTTTTTAGTACACAGGAGCACAGCGTAGACCACCAGCCTTCCTTAACTTCTTGTTCTCCACACAAGTTACCACGGACACTCGGGTGATTCATTCTCCCACTGCTAATCTCTTCTCTCTCTGCAGCACATATCCTCTGAGTAACAGCTCTGCCAAGTGGGACCAAGTGAAGGGTAAGAGATGCTGTTCCCATTGTTCAACAGGATGAGTCACTGCACATCTGGGAATGGGGAATCAAGATGCACAAACAGAAGGTCTAAAATGAGCCCATGAGCTCTGCAGTGTAACATCACCATTGGCTTTTATTTTCAATTATTATTTATTTTCTTCTAATTGCCCTATCTTTGGTATATAGCTTGGTGAAGCCATAGAAAACAGTACAGTTTACTTAAAAAGTAACTAGTAGAGGAGAAAGGGAGAAAAATGTAAACACAGACTCTCGCTTCCTGAAATAGTGCTTTAAGGCTCTTCTTTTAAATCTGAGATTTCTGTGAACACAGCAAGCAAAATTCTCAAGGGACAGAAGTCACAAAATTAAGATGACATATTTACTCCATCTAATTCTACACATTTTGTATTGCACGAATGTAATCTTAATATTAGCTCCAAATAATTACCATGAAAATAACTGAATAATTGAATTCGACATCTCTGTGCCTTCAGGCTAGGTTCATAACACACAAGAAATCTCCCCAGTGAAACATCAGAACAAACTTGGCGTCACTTCCTCTGCCACTCAGCATTGCATAAAGCAAGTAAAAAACACTTGGGCAGAATTCCCAAGTAGTTCTCATTTCATGGAAACAAAATGCACAGCAGATTATATGTAGACTGCTTTAAAATAAAATAGAAGCTCAGTCATAAGAAGTGCTCTGCAGGGTCAGAATTTATCAGTGTGCCACTAACCTTCAGCCACTTATCCAAAGTGGCAGTTGGTTAGATCACAGATGATAATGAAACGTCCTATTGTGCAGTTCCCTAAAATACATGCTCGTTTTAAACTTTTCATTCTGAAAATCAGTTCCTTCCAATTCTGAAAGACTTGAAAGTAGATCCTCTGTTCCAAATTGGTTTTTCTCCTTTCCTCGTCCCAAGGCCTTTTTGACATAATATTAATTTAGCCCTTCCTGACCGTTCTGTCCCTAGCTGCTAAATTTAGTGGACAATTTAAGGTAGACCTGTCAGCCTTCGCTTGTTTCAGATGATGAATTAAACCACACAGGAAGGAAATGTTATACTTCAAGGAACATAAAATACAGATCTGAACAAGATTCCCACAAACACAGAGACGCGTGGAGAAACAGACACCGTAAGTAACTACCACAAACTGCATCAGACTCCACACAGTGGGAGCAACAGCAATCAGACTATAAGGGCTGTGGTGTCTGCACTGCACCCTGCACAGAGAAGTTGCAATATGTTTGGCAAAGCTGAGAAGCAGAGGAAATCCAGGAGATCACAGAAGCAAGTTTGGAAGACTCCCAGTCTTTATCCTTTGAGATATTAAATGCACAATTGTATGGTTAAACTCCTGGGTTGACCTTTGTGGAGTCAGTGGAGCACAAAGACCCTTGTGGGTCCCCCTGAGATTCAGGATATTCTATGATGCTGTGATTAGGATGCACTTAAAGTCAGTAAATAGCCTCATTCAAAGATGGTCTTTATATAATGTATTATTCCATTGTGACTGCCAAAGACAAATACCAACAGAAAAGGCAAAGCTAATTTGCAAGTAATACCTTTGTTTTTCAGGTAAATACTGAGATCTCATTTTCCTACATTTTCTGGGATTTTGATCACAGGTTGATTCTAAGAGGTCTCAATGTTACAACTCCAGATGTTTTTTATGGGCAATATATCCAAAGCAGAGGCCCAAGGGAAGAACAAGGTTGTTAACACAGAAGTAGAATAAAGCAACCAGGAGTCCAGCATTTGAAAATGCTGGAGACTTAGATCAGCTACTTTGGCATGTGCTGAGATGAGAAGACAAAAATCTCACCAGCAAAGACATGCAGGAAATGCTTTCTTCAGGGAGACCTGCTGGCCACAACACCCAGCACCATACTCCACGTAACCTCTCCAAGTGAGCATGCAGACATATCTCCACTTTCCACACCCTGGTTTGGTCCAAGAAAAAGTGTAGTTCTTTACAAACCCTGAGGAACCAGGTTAAAAGCTCTCATAAGGGGGCAACTGTAACTAAATAACCCTGCTCATGAACAAGTAGCTTGCATGCTCTTTCAAAAAATCACTCCTAAATCTGTACATCACTATTAATGGCATAGATTTAGCACAGCCTCAAGTGTGAGCCCTTCTCTACAAAAGCTGAAGAATTTTAAAGCATTATTTTCTCAGGAGACAAGCATGTCTGTGCTTGCTCAGAATCCATTCAGAAGGATGCTGAAGTAACCTAAATTGTCCTGAAATGCTGAAATGCTAATGCCCGTTCTACACTGTAATTCTCTTCTGCAGATATTATCTACATCCTGTCTGGACGCTCACGCTCACTGACACAAGACAAACACTAATTTTTCAGCCACTGATTCCAAGACAGAGACTTAACCATTTCTCATTATTTAAGCCGTACAGAACTGTTGCCACCAGGTTTCTGTAACTTCCTCCTTAACAACAGCCTGAGCTGCTGGCTCCCATCCAGCAACTCCAGAGCTTATCCAAGTTGCTGCTATCTGTACCCTGCAAACATACCAGCTACAAAATGTACTGCTTGCTTCTAAGCTTCCAAAAACTACCTCTTCTTTCTGCTGTGTGGTCATACGATGTGAGTATCACATTTTAAAAGACTAAAAATATTTTAAAAATTCATTATTTGTCAGCTCAGTACAAACAGGCAATGCAAAAATCTGCTTGTCTGTCCAAGTCAGGATGGCTTTCTATAAACTCATCCTGCTTTGATACATGACACATTGGCTGAACTGTATGCTATGCAGCATATGAAAAGAGATGGGATCAAATATTTATTTCATTTCTTCCAGAAGTCCAAGCCAGTCTGAACTCCCACACCAGCAACAAGAATTGAGGGTCCCACAACTGAGTGAAGTTTTAGAAACACTTAACAGGAGCCAAGCTCTTGTTGTGAAGGACAACTCCTACATACTGCAGCTTTTTACAGCAAATAAATACAGCACCTCTTTCTGGAAGCTGTGAAGGGAAAAAGAAATCTTACATTTTTTTCCCCCAGATCCTAGATGTTTCTTCATCAACAGGATGTAGAGGAGATAGATTACTCAATAGTACATTAGCAATTCTGTCCATTTGTCTCAAGTGTGCACACTAGTAAGTACCTCTAGGTGGAAAGGAATTTTCTCTCAGACTAAGGCAGGCTCATCCCACAATCTAAACATCAAGAGACATTACCACAGACTCCTGTTGTTCTGATTTTACCTTTTCTTACTATCTCTATAACTGCTTCATGGTCCTGAATTGACCGGAAGAAAAGCAGGTGCAAATAGCAAAGAAAATAGTATTAGCCATACAGAAAACAAAGTTTCAAAGAACAACGTAAAAAATAAATTACTGCTTTTTCTTTATGAATTCTAAAGAAAGCCTCAGCCAGACTAGCACATTACAGTGATTTAGCATTCTAGCCCTCAATGATGAGTAACTAGAAAGATCCAGGGAACAGATACAAAGAGATACACACCGAATTCATGAGGTATGGTTAAAGAACAACAGAAGCCCCATGGCTGTAGCCAGCATCAGTGCACCCAGCTCACACACTCTCCTTGGCACAGTGGACAACAGATCTAGTCCTAAGTAGCCCATGAAAGGATTCCTTCCTGTTTCCCTGCCAACTAAGGGAATGCATTGTGCGGAGTTGCTGCAAGAACCCTTTCATCTCAGACACCGGAGGTTCTTGATGAAGTTGAACTAATGCACGCCAGCACAGCTTCTCATTCCAAGCACAGGCAGCTCAAACACATAAGGAAAGGCAACTGAAAGCAGCAAGCCTGCCATGGTTAAAACAAAGTCCTGAGCTGTAACTGAATAGATAGATCCAAGCTCCCGGTCAATGACTGAAAAACGATCCCATTTATTCTCAGTGGGCAGCAGCCAAGCAAAAAACGTGCACTTCCAATGAATGAAGAGTTTAAAGCAACTGGGTGTTTCTACAACCCATCAGGAACAATGCACAATCCCATTAGGCTGTCCTAGTCCCGTGCTTTGTTTTCAGCAGCAGTATGCAAACCTGAAACTTGTTTTGTTTACAGAAGACACCTGCAGAACTAGAAGAGACACCGACAAAAAATATTACCTTATGGATTAATCTAGTCAGCAGCCCTGGATATCTGATCAAGACTAAATCAGAAGTTTACCAGTGAGTTTCCCTTTCAAATCTTATCAGATAAATGGATGGGAAAAGAGTATCTTAGATCTTGTGGGCTGAAGAAACAGCTAACACCAGTCATGAGAGAATGTTGAGCTTGGACTTTTCCATGGCAGGCAGCCAGCTGGAAAGCTAAGCAACTTGAATGCATTTACAACAGGAATAACCTCAAGTATCTCATAGAATGAGACTTCCTACTCTACTTCTACACCAAAGCATTTGTTGCAAGGTGCCCTAATGCTTTATTTGCTGCGTAAAAATCAGCTCAGACATGTTGTAATTAATTTTTTTTGTGTGTCTGTTTTCAAGATAATTAAAAAGACTGGAAAGAGTCATTAATCCCACACATTTATTTGAAAAAAAACTTCATGAAGATTTTCTCATTCTGTCTGTACGCATACAGTCAAGACATAAATGCAATGCAGATTAAAACGATAACCTTGCAAGATACAGAAAGCTGTTCACTACCTGGAGGTTACTACAGCCTCTTACAGGAAATGCAAGTTACATCTTAGTTATACTTAGGTGTGCTATCAACAGTTTGCCTCCCTTAAGAACACGTACATAGATGGGAAAGTACAGAAAAATATTCCACTGGGCTTACATTATTCTGAAGCTTCACACCATTACCTCAGCTCCCAGCAGGCTGAGCTACACAGAACAAGACTTGCATGTCTTAGGGGGGATTCCTCTCAAACTGTGTCTCTGTTTCCAGAAATCCTTTAACTCTGGAAACAAATAGCCTCTCCTTTTTTCAATAAAAACTTGGTATTTGTTAATTCTAAGACACTGACCAACATAGAACTATAATACTCATCTTTTTTGCCTTCTTGCTTTCCCAGTGATTCCTCAAATCAGTGGAATTACATTTATATACTGGCATTCTTACTGAGAACCTACTCAATCTCATGTTCACCCACTCACACTGAGACTGGTATTGCTCTGAATCAAGTCTGACCTTCACACATACCTGCAAGACTTCTAGAGCTCTAACAATCAGATTTTCCTCCATTTGCAAAGAACCATTTCATTGCTTCACAGCTGTACTTGGGGTCTGAGAGAGCATTCCACCCAGCAAACAATGATCCCCTCTACTGCACCATATCTCCTGTTCCAGCACCCAGTCCCAACACCTCATGGTGATTTCAAGAGAAGAGAAACAGTAAATCAGACTCTGATGATCTCAAGTAGATTTCAGTTCCCATCTGCAATCTACTCAGGTTTTCTCCATGATGCAATTTACAGTGATCACCTCAAAACACTTAATTACATCCAGTCATGACATACCTTACTCATCGTCAAAAATATTTCTCTCCTAAGTTTCTTCCAAGTAAATACTTCAAACTTCAAGCACTATCGATATTTTACCGGGAGGGCTTCGAGTCACTTAAATTTAATTGCCAAAGTTGTTATCTTTCAAAATATTCAGGATCACTTTTCCTGCATTTTTCACTTCACCCTACCGTACAAGTCCACATCATGAATTTTATGTATGGAATACTTACCTGAGCTGAAACCTACAGTTCTTCAGGTATTGGTTCACTAAAGGATCAAATATCCTTGAGTAAAGGCTCACAAGGTGAGGTAGATCAGTACCTGCATAAACAACTGCTGTTTGAACTGACAGATCTTATCCAACCTTCATGTGCATCCAATCTGAGTCCTTTAACAGCCCTAAACCAAACTACCACAAAGCTCAGGCTTATTAGAAATCACTACAGGGCTTTTTTCCTTCTTAATATCATAGACTTGTATTAAGTAGAAAGCTATATTCTTATTCAACCTGAAACACATAAATGCACCTGCTTTATAAGAAAAGTGCTTTAAGCACATTAAAACAAATCTCAAATTACTAATAATTGAAATAAGGGACTTGGAATAAATGATTTGTGTTCCATCCTTAAGGCCTGATTTACCTGTGTAAATTAATCAAGCTGCAGTGCAAACTGATGCAGGTTTAACAATCTTCTACAAGCTGCTGAGCAAATTGGCCTATTGAAAAAAACAACCTGATTAATGCCCTGGTCACATTCTACTGAGCTGCAGTGGGGAAGCTGCCCAGCCATGCGTACAGTCATCTGGGCTCCTTGCAACCTAGAACAAATATGCTGCAACAGAAGAAAGATAACGGAAAAAGAGGACTTAATGGGTTCTTTTGCCTCTTGCCCAATAAATACACCTCTAACATCATTAATTCAGTGCTATAATCTGACCAGGCTGAAACTTGACAGATCAAAGTCTTAAATACACAGAATTCAGAGAGAATTAAATAGGAGAAAGAGTTCCATCAATAAACCACCATTTTTTTCCAGTTTCAGATTTTACTGAGTTTTCCCAAAGTAGAATTAAGTGCATATCATGGAAAGCAAGTCAAATTAAGAGGCTTTGGGGGTGGGGTAAAGAGCAGACCTTCTAAGGACAAACACCAACAGTTTGTTCAGGAGTAAGGCCAAGTGAAGCACAAGTCTGCCACAGTCTGAACTGCAGGAATCTGTGTTGTATACAGAGGAGACATTTGAAAGGTGTCAATAAATTACTTCTCAGAGCAACATGTTTTCCACTTTCTCAAACAGAAAATCTTGCATGATGTTTCCAAGAAGGTTTTCCCCTCCCCCAAATACTAAGTCAATAATAGAGCAAATTATGTTCACTCCACAGAGCTGCTTTAAGTATAGCTGCAAACCAGTGAGAAGAGATCATGCCTTCTAGTTTTGTAATAGAAAGGTTTCCCAGCTAGCACACATTCAGAAGAAGAAGAGCACTGAACTAAACTTACTTTTCTTTGAGAAAACAACATCTCTCCTTCCTCGTGCTCAACTCATAGTCTGCAGCAGTATGAACTCCCAAGAGATATTCTGGAGCAATACATTATTCAGATGCATCTTTAAGTTGCCAAATATACATATGAAAATCTTCAACGTTGCACAGCTATCATTTCACTTAGACTCAAAAATCACAAGTCAAACACCGTGTTTCTCCCTCCCTCTGCTTACCTCCTTTTCTGAGCTCAGCGTACATGTACAGAGCAGAGACTTGACTTTGAATGTTACACAAACACTTATAATACACTGACAGCTTGCATAGCAAACATTTGAGAAAACTAAACAGCATCCTTGTAGTACAGATGTCTTATTTTAGCGTGACAAAAGACTCATGAAGGAAAGGAACAATTGTCTGAGAAACACTGCCATCATTCCCTGGCAAACATCACATTAAGGTAACTTGTGCTCATTTTTGATGCCAGTTGCTTGCTCCTTCCTCAGTGCCACAGCATGTCACCACCTCAGCTGAGCATACAATCAATGCTTCACATCAGCCTCTCCATTTACAGCACAGCTTCCAACAAAGTTATGCCAACACAAACAGGAACACAGTGCAGGGCAGAACTCCCTAAACCACCATTTCCTATCGCTCACCATGATTACTGTCACAGAACTACAGCCCAAGCTAAGCTCAAACTTTGCACGACACACTCGCTGTTTTAGTGTACAGCAGGTTTGGGAGGGAGTAGGAAGGGGGAAAGAAAACAGAAATAGGTTAAAGAAAGTTAGTCTTTATAAGAAGTTTTTACAAAAAGATCAGGGTTTGGATAGCTGGCACAAAAGCAAGTTATTGCTACCTGATGACACAACCTGCATTTTCCTTTTCAGTTTTCTTGCATGGTACGTCCTATCTTTTCAAGAATACAGGCTTATTAAATGCAACTTGTCACACTGACTGTGCATTAAGAACAATTTCAAATCTCTCCTCTCTTTTTCTCTTTTTTTTAAATATACCAGTGAGACTTGCTCACAAAAACAGGTCTAGTTCCTCAGGCATCACTTATTTATTCAACTGTGCTTGTTACTTGTAGTTGTAAGCTATATAGGACCAAGAAACCAGGGAACTCAGGAAATCTTTAAAGCATTCATTAACCATTGCCTTATCAAATTCAGTGGTCCCTCTGAAAAAATCCAAGTCTTGATCTCAACTATTTTTTTTCCTCAAGAGAACACTTCAGAGTAATTTGGAAAGCCACTAAAGTCACTCTTACTCTCTGTTCCAATTTTAGAAACTTATTTTGTTGGGACTAGAATAAAAGTAACTGTGTCCTCATCCACTACCAGTTTTAACCTGTACACACACTGACTGTTCAAAATGAGTTCTCTCTAGTTTCCACCAAGTTTCCGTGGTCAACTATCAGACCCTTAGTCATGTAGAGAGCTCTCCTTTAAATGCACTTCACTTGCTCAGACTTCTGCAATACGTTCTCATTACTGGGAACCTCTATGGTCTTGCTCTTTGCAAACTCTTCAGTCTCCTGAATGACTGAGATCCATTAGAAACAGAAGGTGGAAACTAAACAGCAAAATCAACAGCTCAAATCAACTCACCAGCTTGGATTTGTCTCTGCCCAGAACTCTCCTGCACACTAGGAAGGAATAAGGAGATTACTCCCATGTTCTTTAGCTGCAGTGGGGTACTGGCTCAGACAGCTTGAACTGAAAATTTCCTTCCTTGTTTCTCACAGCATGTGCCAGCATTTCTTGATGGGAATGCAAAGATTAATTACAGCTGTACTTGCTCTGAACAAATCCTTATATTCAGTACAGTCCTGCAAGATTTAGAGTAGCGCTAATTAGGACTTAGAACAACAATTCCGCAAAGACAGACATACTGAGTATTTTGTCTAATTATTTTATGCATAACAAAGTTAAAGCTTCTTTCCAGAAGCAGGGTGGCATTTCGTCTCAAGAACTGAGAGCCAAAAGGACATTTCCCATCTAAGAATTTGATTTTGCGCTTCACTGTTATGGCTGAAGGTAAGACATCAAATTATAGCCACTACCACACACAGGCATTTATTCTGCTTGTCTTTTGGGACACCCAGGCAGTTCTCTACTTGGCTCAAGAGGTAAAAACAAAAGTTCATCCTTATTAAAAGACACGAGTAAAGACCACAAAAATGGTAAACCATCATGCAAGATGCAAATGATACTCAAGCATTTTCAACATGGGAGCTGTATCTGTGAAACTGTTTCTCGCATTCACCTTAACCACACCAAAAATACAGTCAAGATTTACTAGCATCCAAGGGCCAAAAGCAAGAACTCCTACAGACAGGTTTACACAGTGCCATACAATTACCAGGCTTTTTAATCTACCTCCAAGATTCTAAAAGGTACAAAGTAGGACCACACAAAGTCTAAATGTAGACTTCTGGTATCCAGACAGTGGGGAATTAATGAAGTGTGTGAACACACTGTACATTTTTACAGACTTCAGAGGTGATTCTGCCATAAGTTTCTGACCTTTAAAAGAGGGAGGAAAAAAAAAAGATGGAAGAACTGTAGAGTGCTAAGAATTCACTAGACATGGTTCTAGAATAGTCAACAGCACAGGTCTATTAACTTCATTCAGTGTCTGCCTCAGTTTCCATATGGTAGGCAACTTAATTTCTTGTTATATATTTATTATGCACCATCTGCTTGTTACATTTTAACTTATCTTCTCTATTCCATGCACACTGCATTTCATCCAGCTGCTGCAATTTGTCACAGTCTAAGGCCAGGAACAATCAATGTCAGCAATCTTGATTTTTTTTTCACAAGAACATTCATACAGAAGGCTGTAAAACTTGCTTGAGACTTCTCGTAGGTAACACAGAAAATATATTATTACATTAACACTTCCCCATTTGTACTGTTTTGAAATCATAATTCATGACCTTTTTGATTCTTGTAATTTCTCTCGAATAGCAGAAATTACTTAAGAACAGATAATAATTGTGTTACACATCTTTCTGTGGATGGTTCTGCTTGAGGAAGCAGTCCCTCACACTAAGAAGATACTGCACGAGTGGATTTTTTTAGAACTCAAAGTGATTCAAAGTATAAAATGATTTATGACCTTCGAATCTAAACTACTTTAGAGTACATTAGAATCCAGGGACTCCAACTGCTAATCCTACTACAGACCAGACACAACACTTCGCAGTATTAGACTTAAACAAGCAATGAACTACTTCTACTATACAACTATGGGTCCAACTACATGACATGACCATAAACATTTGAAGTCTTGGGATTAGGGGACAGACCCAGAACTAAGAATTTAAATCTGGACCTGTGGTACCTAACTGCCACATTACAGGCACAAAGTCTTGCTGAGCTACTTAACGGAAATTAAACATCTACATAATTCACCTTGATATGAAGATAGAATAGGATATTATTTAAGGTATATAAAGTTGGCAAGTTAATGATCCTTGAAGTTATTATGACATCTTAGGCCATGTGAAAGCCATTTCAGAATTATAACTAAGATTAAAGAGCCTTACTGTAATTTAACAACAAACAAGCAGAAAACTTAAGTGAAAGCTTAGGTTATACAGCACTACCACTCCTTAAGCGTAATACCTCCAAACACCCAAAGAAATGGAGAAAAGATGGATACAAGAAAGGCATTTTCCAGAGTCTTCCCACATTTAAGACTTCAGAGTCTCTTAATATTTGAAATATTACTGGAAGTGTTCCATACAATTCCCTGAGCAGAGATCTAAAAATAACTCTGGACACAGTAGCAAGTTTTCATCTATATTTGCAAGTCCCTTACATCTCGCTCAGGAACCACTACTTCCCATTTACGCTGACTCTTAGAAGGACCTATTAAACATAAGAAACACTTTCACAGCTGTAGAGGACATCAATAATAATAATTAAATTTAAATTGATACTCCAGTGGTGGATCATGAGTATATCCTGCATATTAAGAATAAATGCACTAAAATGGATGCCTTTTGCAACCTCCTTGCATAATCACACTCTCTTCTGTAAGAAGATAGAGCATCTGTGAACATGAACATCAAAAACCAGTTTGACTGCATTTGAGTAAATGGGCACAGTTGCCTTAACTGCTAATACACTTTGGAGTTCACAGTAAATAGCCCTATCAATCCTGAAGAGATGAGAAGATAATTTGTTCCACTGGAGTGGTTCAAGAGCTCTTGAAACACAAAGTTACAGACTAGAAAAACCTGGTACTCTGAAGGGAAAGAGCAAGAGAAATTCAATTTAAGATACTGCTTTGACTAAGAGTATTCAGGATGGAGATGAAAAAGTATGCATCTTTAAAAATCCCAATGTAATAAAAACAATGACATTTTACTTCAACATATCAATGAAACCAGATGATTGGCTTTTCAAGTCTGCTCATTTTTATATAAGCTCTGTAGCAGTGCTAGCACATGACACGCACCTGGTTGTAACCATGATTTAAGTACCACCTCCTTGCACGAGGAGCTCTATTTAGCCCATCTCTACCCACCATGTCACCAGCAGTCAGAAAAGTAGTGACCTCCTTCCCTTTGTACGCTTGGTTCTAGACACATCAAAACAAAGACAACTGCTTCCCACATTCTCCCACGGGAGTTCTGGGAGGAAAAAACAAAAGTAACCAAAGAACCACCACCTGGACAATGAGACCCTTACGTTGACCTTGGTCTCCACATTTTATGATGTTGTAGGAACTCGCATTATTCCAAGTTCAAAAAAGTTTCAGCTTATTTTAGTGCACACCTGATCTCTGAAGAATACCAAAATACTTGTTATGGGCTCAAACAGAAGTTCCCTCCCTTTCAGCCAAAGCATACCTATGACCCCAAGTCCCTTTCTATGAGGAAGCACCCAGAATTTGTCTCCACCTGCTGGGAAAGAAGAACTAACACTCAGCTGCCCAAGCCACCGCAGGCAACCTCGAAAGATCAAAATGTTACGGGACATTTTCAGACACACGATAAATGTATTCCTTTCTAGCACACAGACAGAAAAGGGGGTAGGATAATGAGGGCAAGGGAGAAGAGAGAAGAATCACATACTGATTACAAAGGAATTCCTATTCTAGTAGTTAAAAAAGGAGGACAGAGACATGACAATGTTGCAAACACAGTGAAGCTTTTGTCCCGGAACAATCTGGCTTGGATACAAGGAACAGAGGAACTTGGGGTGGTGGGGACAGACTGAAGGGGGGAGGGGGACAGGCTGAGGTTTGTGAAAAGAAAGTGAAATTGGTTGGTCTGCTTTAAGAAATACAGGGGGAAAAAAGGCAGAAAAGCACCCTGTCATTGTAGAATCCACCCACTCATTTCTGAAAGGCTCAAAGACCCAGACAGGGATTTACAGCCAGCACTTCTAGGCACTGAATATGAAGCAGAAAACACTCAGATGCCCAGAGGCAGCTTCTGTGGTCCCAGAGAGGCAGCTTTCAGATTGTATGGTTATGGTCGGAGCCATTTTCTCTCAACAAGTTTCCTGCTGCTGAGTCAGTCCTTTCACTCAGCTTTACAGACCATTGGAAGACACCTGCATGCTGCAATTTCCAGCTGCTGTTAACCAACCAAAACATCTTATTTTGTATTTTAAAGCAAGTTACACAACTTCCTGATGAAATAAATTTGGAAAACAGATCAGTAAAATCCTCTGGCTTCAAAGTCAGGACAGTATTGACTAAAGGAGTAACTGCTGGAGCCAAAGTAGTAACAATAATAAAATGAGGTGATGTTCAGTTGACTTTAAAGCCATGAAGAAGAGAACATGAGTGCTGAGCAAGGTCGTAACTTCTGAACATTTCTGGACAATGTTTAAAAGACCACAGTAACGTAAGGCTTCAAACTTGAGAAGATTTTAAAACTAGGATAAGGATAATAAATACATTTCAAACCAAGCATATTCCACTAATATTCCATTCAGTAGCTTACTTCAAATAAGAAAATCATTACTGATACAGAGGTTCTCTTCAATCTTAGTTAAAAATCAGTTCAGAACAGTTTTTTTTTTTCTTGGAGTCTGCTAAACCTGGCTTTTATTTATTTACATGAATCTGTTACCAGGGAGGGGATTAAACTAAATTAAGGTATGGTTTTATACACACTATATGCAATTATAAATGAGGCTTCTCCATAAACTATCTGCTTACTGCAAAAAGTTAAGCAGTTTTAAACTTTATAATAACAATAATAAATAAAGTCAAAACAACAAAACCTGTACTTTTCTAATCCCCACGCACTTGGACAGCCAGACCTTTCCTGGGTCTAGAAGGAAGGCAAAGAAACAGACTCAAGTTATTAAAATCTCAGGTTGGTTTAGTAATCAATCTAAAACTAACATCTGTATCCTTGAGAACAATCCATGATATTAAAAAATACATCTAATAAATGTTTTTTTTTTTTTTAATTTAGAATTGAGTTGTTTTATAATCCAATGGCCCAGCCTGCAAAATAAAGGAATCACACTTGGGAATTTTGGGATCTTACTACTGTGGATGCAGGAAGCAGAACTGAGCTACCAGCAGTGCTTTGTGGTACACTCTCCCTCTGCTTTGACAAGCTCACAGCTCTGGTGCTGCAGCAGTTTCAGTTGCCCTAGTAACGGTAAGCAGGTCACATGAATGCCATCCAAAGAGACATACGATAGAAGTACACTGCGATGTTGAAGATGAGGATACATTAAATGATCACTTGCAAGCCTCTATGCTTTATTTTTGTGGAGTTTTTTTATTTTTTGGTATTTCCTGTTTAAGCCTGCTCTCAAAGCCAGAGAATGCAGAGGTAGGCCTACTGATCTTGGAATGCTATTTATTCAACAAGCTAGACTTCCCCCCCGCCCCAGTTTGATGCAATTTCATTGCTAACCAGAATAAGGATGAACATCCCACACGATCCTAGTCTGAATTTCTCCTCAAAAATGAAACTCGTTTGATCACAGTGTTTCCAAGAAAAAAGAAAAAAATTAATAGGCAGCTGATGCAATTACTGCTCATTATACTGGATTCTCTTAGTAGTTGTCTCATGTTAAATGCAAGTCCCCTGTGGCATGAACCAGCTTTTTATTCTGCATTTGAACACAACAGAACAGCGAAGGCCTAGACTGTTTCTGCAAATGCTAGGAATTATGAAACAACCTCCCGCCTCCCTGCTGCACATTCCCCCTCTATCCCCAGTGCAGTAAGATGCAAGTTGTTTTTTAGCCTAAGGAAACAACATCTTTTTACCATTCCATGGTGATTTTACCTCATTATTTTATTTATTCTTTAGCCATTCTCAAGACACTTCACAGACAGGTTTCAAAGATACCCAGAGTAAGACTCAAACAGGTATCCCATTACAGAAGCACAGAACCGTAGGGGTTGGAAAGGACCTCTAGAGGTCATCGAGTCCAATCCCCCTGCCAAAGCAGGTTCCCTACACCAGGTCACACAGGTAGGTGGTCCAGGCGGGTCTTGAATATCTCCAGAGAAGGAGACTCCACAACCCCCCTGGGCAGCCTGTTCCAGTGTCACGCGTGTGTGAGAAGTGCAGTTATTGTGGTGCTAGAACATGGAAACCTAAGAACAAGAGAGCAAGGAAGACCGCACATTTTTCAACTTCACTGTCATCTTCCAGTTGCTTATCCAAATTTCACTTGCAGACGTCAGGATGAAAGGAAACAGTCAAACAGCAGCAGCCAGAATGGGTGGTGTACGCATTTCAAAAGATCTGCATGCAGTTTGCCAGTATCAATACAGTGCAAGCTGGCAGGACTGGAAATTTACAAATTAAGTGTGCCTTCATCAGTGACCTACTATGAACAGAACTACTGAGCTGCTAAAATATTTTTAGTTCAACCAATTCCTGCCTTTTTTGGTTCCTCTTGCTCTTCCAGTTTATCCAGTCGCACACTTTTCCACTCTCTCTTACTGCCATGTAGTTTTTCAAGTTTGGCTCTCATCGCCACTTGTTCCTGCTGCTGGAGTGTTCAGATTTACAGCATAACTACAAACAGCTCGCATGGTGGCTAAACCCTGCACGTAGCAAGCAATCTTTCAAGTGTGGAGATATTTATACAACAGGGGAGTTTCTTCCGCTCCTAGCAGGAGAAGGGCTGTACTCACCAGCTGATACTCGCTCCGACGGCTGAAGGCTTCCTTGATTCCTGAGTCCCTCCACAGCGCACACAGTGCAGGTACGTACAGCTGGAATGTGGCAGGCTCAATGGGCATTCCAGCTTTGTTTTCAAAAGCCATCAGAAACATTCCGTGCTTCTCATTCTCCGTGTACTGCCAAGGGATTCCCAGTTTGTCTCGTGCATCAACAAGAACCCTGCAGCCCTAAAGAATAATTCAGATAAGAAAGTCAGTGATGAAGAGACTGAAGTGAAAAAGAACAACGACTCAGAGGTGCCTGCATTTCAGGGTTATTTTATTTTTTTGGACACTACTCTGATGAGACTGAACTCAGGAAGGAATCATGAGCATTGTTTATTGTAACCATCCCACCAGAAAGAAGATAGAGCAAGCTTGCTCAGATAAGCAAACTAGTCACAATGTATTTCTTAACATGGAAAAAAAATATTAGCAGCAGGACAAAGACAGTTACCAACAGATTAAAAATAGAAGCACACATCAAATACAAAAAGCGCCTGGGAACCAGCTTAGTTTCTTATCCATGGCAAAAGGCCAAACAGATTGAGGTTAAACAACTTTGAAACTTAAGCCTTGAATCTAACACACCTGTTCTTAACAGTTTCAGATGAACAGTATTTCTCAGTAGTAAGAACCATTTCAATAATGGATAAATCTTAAAGGTGGCTTAGCATCTTTAGCACCATCTAATTCACTGGTGAAAATCCAAGGGTTATATTAAACAACCATTTATTGTGCTGATCTTTTGGCGCAGCAGTCTATGAAAATAAACTGTAAAATGAAGCAATGGCACTGAAGCCATCTCCAAAGCTACGCACACGAACCTCCACATCACTGACAGATTTTCGTTTTGCGTACTTCAAGCAATCAAGGTGGCAAGCACTTAAACCTTTCATGGCTCCCACCCTTTAACAGCACCATGAAGCAGGAATGGTAACTTTACCAATGGAAGTTGAAGACTGGAAAGGGAAATGCAGAGCAACTCAGTCTGAGTGTCACAGAACAGGAACTCAAAGCATCTTAGTTGTCACTGTCCAAGGAGTGCTCCTGAAGTGCAGTCACTCAAAAATGTATACTTCATTCTCCAGAGATTGTTACTTTCTTTTTATGAAATGGAGAATAGATCTTAACAATATCAAGGAAACTGAATATACTTATGAACTTCTAGTGTAAGTCCCAGACATCCAGTGACTGCTGCACAGACCAAAAGCCCACTCTCCTATTCCTAGTTACAGAATGCATTGCTTTATTAGCAGAGGACCTTGGATTTGGTTCGTTTGAATGGTGTCAATAAGTGCAAGCCAGAAGGAAAAAAGCAACACACCCAGGGTTCTCTGAACTGGAGAGGCCCACACTACATCTCATGACTACAGACTTTTCTGCAAGCTGCACAACAGTCACCTGTGAAAGTCAGTTCCCCTCACCCCCAGCTGAGCATTTCACAATTTATTACTTCCAGAAACATTGTCGTAACCAGGATGGATAGGAGAACTGCTGTTTCTACATGTCCAACACCAGGTTCATTTCTGTGTAGGGAGAAGCTGTATTTATGGACACAAATGGTTAACCGAGCTCTGCCAGCACACAGGGCTCAGCTCTGACCTCTCAGCAGCTCCAGCTCCCTGCAGCCATCCTCGGCTCAGCCCCAGCATTTCCATCGTCAGCCTTTCGATGGATTTAACCCTCACCAGCTCACAGTTACTGCAGTGCCCTACAAGCATCTCAAGCAAACAAGGGCAAGAACTTCTAGTTGTTGCTGAGATTAAGTGGTATCTGGACTTCAGAATCGATGCCTTCCCCCATACTGTCACTTTGCCTTTTACTGCTCCCACTGGAGATGCGCAGGCTCTCTAGAGACTGTTGTTAAGGAAAGTTCCACCATTTGTTTGGAAAAAAACACAGAGCAGAATTTTAATCATCGGTGTAGAAACTGCTCTGGTCCCAGAATAATCACTTATCTGCTGGCTGCAACTTCTTGGCAAAGCAGGTCTGAACGTCTGTTGGGCAAGAGAAGGAACAGAACTCTCAGCTCCTGTGTGAGTGTGTCGGATACCTCAAGATTACCCATGGGAAGCACGCAGTGCCCTTCCCGGGCCTGCTGCAGCAGGAGGAAGGGCTGCCACCAAGCCTTGCACACAATCAGACACAGGGGCATCAATAGAACACAGATGTATAGAAACACTCAGCAGGTCCATTTTAAGCATGGAATTAGGAAGACCAGAAATGGAACGTGGGTTAGCAGAAATGGTGTCCTATGGATAACCACAGGAACAGTGTTCCTCTAGTCAGAATGTGCAAAACACCCCAGCTTTAAGGAATACAGCTGAAATACATCATGGGTAGAAGCCTGACAAAAGCAGCACAGCCAGTGTTTCTTCCACCCATCTCTTAGTGGTTAAAAATATTTGTGACTCAACAAGCTCCCCCAGTAAGGTTAAACTAAATCTAGTATTGCTGCATCTTCCCCTAACTATAAATGCTACGGGCAGATGTCAGAAAGATGAGGAGAAACAGAAATCTCCAAAATGAGATCTCATGTACAGCTATTATCTCATTTCAGAGGGAGCAGTAACACTGTGTGTCCTGCCACAAGCATTGCATAATTCTTGCCTCAAAAATCTGGGGTGCAAGCTGTCATAGGACAGGCTTCCTCATTCTGGAAACATCTCTGTATCTTTTCCTCACAGGAGATAACCAGACAGCCACTTTTCTCTATGTAAAACTGCTCACAAGTTTACACACACTGCTGATGCCTTGAAGAAAGCACTTCATTTATTAGAAGATAGAAAATCTAGGGACTTCAATTAGGTTCAGTTTACTGTAAAATAGAACAGTGTAAAAACTGAATCAAAACTGAATTTGGATTTATATATCATCAGGTAAAATAAAAACCAGCAAGTCTTCTGGCATCAGCAACCTCTAGAGTTCTGACAACAGCAGACTGCTCCCACCACAGCACCCATTCCATCGTAAGCCTTCCCAACACTATGATGCTTTTTTACTGAATTTCTACTACTAAGGAAACTATCAATTCTGTCTTTCATTCAGAAGACTAAATATTGTCAATTGCTGAAATGTTTTCAAAACTGGAATGCAGAAGAAAGTGGCAAAAGCTTTTGATGTGAATTTCTGAACTGAGCTAAAGCTTCTGTGCTGCAGAGCAGATACGGAGTAATCACAGGTGGAAAGAGCTCAGCTCCACAGATAAGGATGCTGACAAACACTAGAAGGAGGCAAAACAGCAGCACATGAGAAAGTTAGAGAGGAGAAATAAGAAACTTCTCTGTCCTATTCCTTTCCAAGCAATTTTTAAACGCATCCAAATAATTGTATTAATCCCTGGTATGCACGTAAACATGAACGGAAATAGGTCAGAACCAAAAAAGCTGCAACAGAATTGTGATGTGATCTCATGAAGCATCTTACACAGAAGAAGACATTAAATAGAAAGACATGTACAGCTTTGACAGAAAGAACTAAGGCATGACATAGCAGCAAGCTATAGAGACTAAATCTTTTTAAAGAAGAGATTTATTTTTATCCCTTCACTGCACAAGTACTTGTGTACAGTAACAAAGCTGGGTTCAACTACAAGAAGGGTTTTCTCCTATATGCCCCGTAGTGAGACTCAGTTAAAGAGGATGCTGGCCAGAAGTATAAACAGATTCAAAGACCAACCAAGGTAACTTCACCCAGGAAAGGCTTCAAAAGGACTCAGTGATTACATTCCAGATGCAACTCCTGGCTCAAGAAGTTTCTGAAAGCAAAGACTGGTGGAGAAGCCCACAGTATCACATTGCCCTGCTCTTGTACCCTATTTTTCATGTCAGAGACAGAACTCTAGAGCCCTGGCCTGCTGGAACACTGCTGTCAAGGCACTGGGCACGTTTGCTGCCCATCAGCAGCACAAAGGCTTTAAAAGCATTTCCACAAATGCTTACCAGTAGGACTAGATGAAACGTATTTTTTCTCTTAACCTTCTGAAAGTGCTCAAGCTTTGGGAAAAAAAAAAAAAAGCAATTTTAAAATGCAAGACAAGTTTTGTGGAATTATAAGTAAGGTTATCACCTTAAGAAACCGATTTAGAAATATCTTACATCACTATTTATCACCACTTAAAACACAGCAGTCATCTGTTTAATTATTCACCTGTTTCAGTACTTGAAGGCTTCTCACTCCTAGAAATCCCACACCATTTGTGAGGTGGTCCAGCTCAAAGTGAGGTGAATGCAGTGTGGCTGAGCACTGAACACACAGTGCAAGCAATAAGTCTGGGCAAGATGTGTTCACAAGGGAGGGCAGGTTTGCCCACACCCAAACCCACAGCCAGGCAACCCAGAGACACAATTATTACAGCCAAAGGTCTAGAGATAAATTGCAAAATAGAGTTGGTATACAAATAGAGAAGATTTTCCCCAAATCATTTTACAGAACTGCTGTTGTATATGAAATGACAGACAACACAGTAACTGCCACACACGGGATACCGCAGCACACGCTGTAAAATCTTACTGTCAATACACTGTTCAAGCTTGCACCAAAGCCCCAGATGTCCAGCAACTAAACCATCCGCAGAAATTGCTGTTGTACACAAAATGCAGGTCACTGCTTAATACCTGATCGTGAGGCTACAGACCACAGCTAATAGGTAACACTGCCCTTCCCTATGGCTTTACACCAGCATTAACATTGCAGGCAACAGGAGATCAAAATATCTTTCTCACTGTGTGTGCTCCTCCTCTTTGCTGTTGACAAGAAACGGACAACATCTGAGGATCACGATTTATACCAACCAATATAGAGCCGAGCCAAGGGGAGAACCCCCACCGTGGCCTGATATTTCTGCCCTGCCCTTACGCACAAGGAAGTGGCAGAAAGTGATGTAGCTGCATCAGCACAGGGCCAGGAAGGCTGCCCCAAAAATCTGCAGCAGCTTTGTGAGTGCCAGCGTGAGAGCAGAACTGCACAGCAGAGATGGAGTTGGCTTTTCAGCAGCACTGCTCACTGGCAAATAAAGATGATAAAATGTAACCTATGTGTATTTTTAGAAAACAGCTCTTTACATTCTAAAAGAAGACATTTTCAGATGCAAGCTTTATTTTTAAAGTTGTCAGGGTTTGGAAATATATTCACATGCACTTTTTTTTTTATTGCCAACTAGAACACTGGAACCAAGGAGATCTACTACCAAACAAAGTGAATTGCAAGACCATCAGATTTGTACAGCACGCTCTTCTAAAGGCATTCATGATGTTTTGATTTGATTTATGCCCTTAGAAGTTTATACTTAGACAGAGGAAAGGAACCCAATGCCACTAGGGAGAGGTCTTCATGCTACACAGCAGTTCGTCTAATAGCCGAGCAGCATCAGAAGGGCATCATGTGCTGTGGCTCAACCCTCCCCTGTCTGATGGTTTTGTCATTTCTCTAAGCCCACAAACGCCATGAACATTAAGAAACATTGGGATTAGCCACTGAATCCCTGACCTAAAAGTAGCAATGCCTGCTTGGTTGGCAGTTCTGGGAAGAGCCCTTGTCTTTGACCAAATCCAGCAAAATGATGCTAAATGCACAAGAAACATATTCTTGATGTAAGCTTGGCTTGCAACCAGGCACAAAGCAATGAGATGTCACCTGAGGTGACAACTAGCACAGGAGCTTAAAGTAAGTTCCAAGGTAGAACTTCCAGAATGACTCCCCCAGGTTTCTCCTCTTCCTGGGACTATCCCACCAGTCTCTAGTACATATCTTCAGTGTGGCTTCAGACACATCTGGGTTCCAGAAGCATCCTCATGGGATTTTGCAAGACCACAGCACATTGTCCCACACACAGACTGCTGCACACCCAGCAGGGAGGATCCTCACTGCTGGGACAAGCTGTGCTTGCCTCCGTATGAGAGAAAGCTGCACAAGTGTAGGAAACTCACGTGAGAATTCTACAGCCAACAAATCCTACATCTTTCTTTGTCTATATTTTTTATCAAACTTCTTAAAATAGGATGTGCTAGTTTGCCTTTGCTCTAAAGTTGTCCTGTCAACATTTATAGCAGTAGAATTTGGTAATTTCTTCGCCAATACCATTTCCGAGTGAATTACAAAAATACATGTACACTGACACAACTGAATATAACACATGCTCCCAAATGTAGTCACACAAGTGACTGAAGTTTCGTCTGTAAAAACACTGAAGTATGTGTCTACAGTCTCCAGAGACAACTTGTGTTCTGCAAGACTAATGACTACATCACAAGAGCATTGTAAGTGCTGTTTTGGAGCAATAATGAATATTTATCCTTACTACTGACCGTAGCTCCTCTCCACTGCCCACCATGAAGAAGACAGATTGCTCTCTGAGCCCAGTCAAGAGACACCCTAAAATGTGAAGAGACCACCAGAGCTGATGGAATTTAGATTTGAGACATCCAAAACACATAAAGTGGAAATTAAATATTTCATTGATCAAACGGATCTGGAACAAAAAAAAAAACTCCCAAGTTTGAGTTTTATTTTTCCAACATAGTTTTGTGAATATTATTTTTCTCATTTAAATAACCACCAAACAGTAAATGCTCACAGCAAAGATAATCAGATTTAAATACCAGTTCTAACACGGAGCTTTAGCACTTGTATGTTAAATTTAATGGAAAAGCTCCTAATTAGCCACAGTTCCTACAGTGTATTCTCCTTGGCATTCTTTCACAAGATGCTTTCCCAGTGGAAATGAGATGGGTACTGTCCTGCATTGAACTTCTCGAGTACAGCCAGACTCCCACCTCTACGTAACAAGCAGTGCCATGAGCATCCCCTGCTAATGGGCCACCAAATTCATTTCTATGCAAACCCACAGACACGTGGAGTTAACTCAATTTAAAGAGTTATAAGAATTAACACAGTAGAAAGAGGTAGTGTCCCCGCATCTGCAGGCTGGTAGAAGAAACGTATTAGCAGCATAATGCAGTATTCTTTCCACTGCTCAGAGCCCCTGCTTGACTGAAACTAAAAAGTTTCAAGCAAAGAAAAGAAAAGTTTACATATGGTAACTCAGTAACAGTAGGCCCACTCACACCTGCAACAATGAAGTAGCAACAGTCCAGGTTACAGTAGCTGCTGCGGAAGACCAAACTGCTTCTTAAAATGGACATCAGCACAGGCTGCCCGCTTTGCCAGCCTCCTGCTCCTCGGACTCGAGCTGTGAAGGAGATACACTCTCAGGTTTGCCCACACACACACTGCAATTACATTCAGAAGTGCCCAGTGTCTGCCTCCAGGGAGTTTTCGTGTTCAGAATCCTGGGTTGTTTTCCCCAGGCAGAGTGCACAAGTGAAGTCACACATCATTTCCTGAGCAGACCCCTCTGCAACTCTGGGATCTTCAATCCAGCAGACAGTCATCGAGATTGATGCCATGGACAACAAGAAAACGCTCACACGTATGTGAAGTTTTGAGTTGGCCCTCCAATTTCAACACAGAAACTAACAAAAATCAGGGAAAAAAAAAAAACCCAAACAAACAACAGATTATGCTTCTGGCTTTTAAAAAACGATTCCCCCCACCCCTTCAGATTGGGATCTCCCAGACATGCTGCTGCAAGTACTGCTTGGGTACTTGTGGATTAATTATTTTCTTATGCAGCTAAGCTGGGTTTTTTCAAGCAGCATGATATTCTCATACTGGAAACAAACAAACAAAAAAAATTAGACAAGGAACATCGGAGCCACGATTCATCAACTCCCTGAGCTCTTTAGCTGTTATCAAAGGAAGTAAATAGAATAGTAAGGCCACCCTATCTATTCTGAAGGGTACAGAAAGCTCACTCCCCCAGCTACAGCCAGAAAGCACTGCCACAGCACTCCTGTGACAACACCAGCCACTTTCTTACATTTGAAACCTAGGGTACACAGTGGCTTCCCGAGTGCCTGTTCAGCTAGGAGCTGCCTCAGCTCATGCTGCAGCACAGCCCCATACTACCTTCCCCTGCCCTACCTTCCCCAGCCCGGTGGGCGTGCTCGGCCATGCAGCCTGTGTACTCATACCTCAGCACTAACACTGCTGCTTTTCACTTCCATCATCAAAAAGCTCCAAAAAGTTACTTTGAAACTTAGCCTCGATTAACAAGCAAAACCCTAGTTAACCAATGACTATTTACCTTAAACCAAAGCAAAACTAATGTATTTGAAGACCAGCCCACAAATGCCAGAAAAAGCTAGCAAGGCCCTGAACTATCACCTGTACTAAATAGAAAAGTAAATGCTGTATCATAGATTTACTTAGTTCTAGCATTTTGTTTCTAACTAGGGTTTCCCAAAGCAAGGGATGAGAAACAGAGAACAGGGTAAGGAAAGAACTCAACATCAGCAATATATCAGCAAAAAGCAAGAAGCTAACAACTCAGCACAAAGGAGCAGCTGACACTAATGTCAATTCATACTTCACACCATTATTTTCAGGGAGGTTTCAGGCTCTGTTCTCCAAACCAGTTCTTTTGGTTTCCAGAAGCTGTGCAGACTGCAAAATGCTCTGCAAAAAGCACTTCAGAAATATCAAGTACTGCTGAGAGAACAGTAATCCTCTCTCCTTCAGAGCGAAGTTCAGTCACGGTTGGAAAACGAAAATTGACCATTTAATCCCAGAGATTTACACTGCATTTCTAACTCAGATCTCAGTGCTGTGGAAGCTTAACAGAACCATTATTATAGAATGCTGAGAGCTGAATGCAAAAAGGGGTACGGCTGCTGCAGCTGTACTCCACAATGTCAAACAGATTTATATGCTATTCTATACGACCACTTTCATTTCACGATGTCCAGATATTGTATTATAAGAATTCATCTTTCCTTTTAAGTTTGATACACAGTGATCTCCAATCCATTTAGCGTTAATGGATGAGCATTCTGGTCTGTACTTCCTGAAACGGGAAATAACTCGTAGTCTAAACACCATTATAGAAAGAACAGCAATCAGATTCACTTGACAATTTACATTGTCAAAGCAGTAAAATTAATTCACTTGGACCATTTTATGTTTTTTTGCAGGAAAAATAAAAAAGAAGCTATAGAAAAAAAGTTTATGCAGTTGTCCTAAGCTAAATTTCTCTGGAAAAAAACCTGTCTCAAAAGCCCTGCAACATACCCATCTTAGTATATGACTTCTTCCTGATGACTATGGCACAGTTTCATTGTGTTATCTCATCTCCTCCAGTCTGGTAGAAGAGAAACAGAACACCCACTACCTTCTCTAGCCTCAGACCTTCCCATTAGAAGATTGTTTCCACTTGGATGCTCTTTTCCCTTCTGCATGCTCTTCCCATAACAGCTATTCCCCAAAAGCACAGGTGAAGAATAAAACGTGTTCTTACTCAAGAGCCACCTCTACCATCCAGAGAAACAAAATAAGGAAGAGTTCAACAGCTGTTGAACACATAGCTACAAGGGTAGCCTAACATAACTCTCCCAAACCACGACCTGCAAGGCCCAAAGGGTGCTCCATTAAACCATATTAACTCCCTTTAAAAATACTTCCAAACCTTACTTTGATGATTAGGAGGCTTACAAACACATTCAGCTGATGACATTCCATCAAGCATTGTAAGTGCTGGTCTTGAAATCAGAATGCCAACTGCTCTCTTGAGGACCAGGATTCTACTCCAAGTTCTGTAAATGTGCCCAAAGCCATCCAGCAGACAAGTGTTCCAAGCGTGTAACACAGCTTCCTCTGCTAGAAGATGGGAATGCTTCTAAGCACTCCAAACACTACTGTGGAACACTCCATATATTCTGTATATATAAAATATTGCAACATTTTACTCAAAATAGTATTGCTCATACAACTTAGAGAAAGAGTGTCATTAAGGTTTCTCCGTTTTCACAAGTCTCTTCCATGTGAGCCTCTGACAGCACCAAAACAAGCACGACACCCTGCAGGATGAGGCTCCTCATTTATAGATGTGGAGATAAATACTTGCAACAACTTTTTTCCTCACCTAACTTCAATGAAAGAAAAGCTTCTGAACTCAAACACCAAATGTCCTGTAATACGTGAACATGCTCACATAACACGCAGTGCACTTCCCTGAACTGACAAAAAAAAAATAAAGGAAAAGAAAATCAGTCAAGAGTTTTTCTGTTCAACAACAGAAGCAAAAGTTCTTGATGGAACAGTGAGATTCTTAAAAGTAAGAATCATGGTGTGTCTGCAGTTAGGAACATACAAAATAGTTACTTTTGAAATTTCAGATTTATCCTTAACTTACACAGTTTGTTTAAGTTTCATTTAAGTTTTCTGTAAAATATAACAGTCTCACAAATCCACGTCCACACAAGAATGGAGTCAGTCCTAGAGAAAAACTGCAGGCAGGAAAGCAGCTGTTCTTTCAGAGAGCTCATGAAGATGAAGTGAGACTCACCACCAAGCAAGCTGTTTTATGCATCTTTCACACTTTTCCGAAATATGAGAGCTTCTACCTGCACAGGGCATCAAAGCCAGTTCCCAGAAATTAGTCAAGGTTGATTTTCCTTTATAGCAGAACAAGGGCTCTACTAGTAGGCTCTACTAGCAGCCTTCGTATTCTCTGTCCACTAAAGGAACACGCCAGCACAGAACCTGCCCAAGCACCAAACAAAACTTGCTCAGAAAGATACCAGAATGAAGCTGTTGCACTCTCAGAGCCGTGCTTGCTGACACCTCAACTTCAACCACATCCATCCCCCACTTCTAACAACGAACCACAGGACAACTATTCACAACCACAACACGCACGGGGACTCCTTTCTTATCTAATCGAGGCGCAGAAACCTCACTTCTCCAAATGCTTTAACTCCTTCACTTAGGATGTTCTCATCGTGTTTTTTTTTTTTTTTTCCCCCCAGAGCGCAGGCCACACCTATGCCCTCTCCCCGCGTTTCCACTTCGCGGGGAAGTTTCTTTGAGCCCTTTTTTGTTGTTTTCTTTCCCTTTCCCACCGAGGCCCTCCGCAGGGAGCCGGGCGGGCACACAAAGGCCCCCGCCCCGCACGCACCTGCGCGCCGAGAGAGCACGGCCGCCCCCGTGGTGATCCCACGGGCCCCTCCCGCTCACCTTAAGGATGTTCTCGTAGATGGTGGCCCGGAACTCCAGCAGCGCCTTCTGGTCGAACTCTCGGCCGTGGATGATCCGCATCTGCTTGAGAAAAGTGGACTTGCCGCTCTCTCCGGCGCCCAGCAGCAGGATTTTGACGAGGCGCCTCACGGCCCTCCGCTCCCGGGCCAGCATCGCGTCGATCTCCCGGCTCCGCCGCCTCGCCTCCCGCTCCGCATCGCGGCTCCGCTCCTTCCCCTCCCGCCTCGGCTGCTCTCGGCCCGTGGCCTCCGCCGGCAGCAGGCAGCGGCTGAGGGTGCGCACCACGCCGGACATGGCGGCCGCGCGACGGGAGCGCTCACAACGCCGCCGAGACCCCGGGCGGCTCCGCCAGCATCGGGCGGAGGCCGCCGAGACGCTGGGACCCGGCAGAAGGAGGAGCAGCCGGGAGTTAAGGGCCGGGACCGCCCATTCCCCTTCGCTCGGGAGGCGGCGGGGTGCGGCCGGCCGGGGGGAGGGGTGGCGGCGGGGCGCGGCCCGTAGGCCCTGCCCGGAGAGGCCCGACTCCGGGCTGAGCGAATAGCCGCGGGGCCGGGGAGCGTGCCCCCGAGCGCCTGAGCCCCGCTTCAGTCGGCGGCGACCGCCTCCGGTCCCGCTGAAGCACGACGGGGCGGGGGG